>CM065399.1:5335000-5747500 GCA_033060915.1 Euryodendron excelsum | reverse complement strand
AGCTTGGGACACTGCTGCAGTACTTACTGAAGCGGCTGGCTGCATGGGAATGGATTCAATAGTTGAAGGAGCAAGCTGCTTTGTGTTAGGCAATGAATCCCCACGTAAGACCCCATTATAATCCATCTGCAAAACCTTTTCTTCCTTTTGAGGCATACCACTGTACTCATTTTGAGAAGGCATCAGCTGTTTATCCATGAAGTGCGACTGTGGCTGTGTGGATGCGCTACTAGGGGCCTGTTGTGGAAACTTCAGAGCCACCCCATAAAGACGTTCAGGACCCGCAACATTTAATACCTTAGAGAGAAAATCTGACGGAGGCACCAAAAATAAGGTGGTCCCATCATCAAATTTGGCCACCCCAACCCGGTTTTTTGTCCCTAAATAACGCAGGAACTCAGTGTACAAAGCAAAATCCTCTTCACTATCAGGCAGAAAGAAGACAACACTAAATTCAATAGCGTCACCATAGTGTTTTGTTAACATCTCAAGGCTAGTTCGGGACGAGCAATTGACCACCTCAGGCCTGTAAAATAGAAAAGCTTCACTTTCGAATAAGAAATGACAGGAGAAATAGCCATATGCTACAACTACCAGATTGCATACCAAAATTTTGAGTTTAAGTGAAAGAGAATCCAGCAGGAGACTCTCACAATAAAGGATTATGAAGGAATTAAGCGACAAAACAACCCAACATTAAAAAATGTAGGGAAATAAAATATGGGCAATGATCTCCTGAAAAGTAGGCAATCCCACTATGAGTCGAGAAATGGTATGTGTAATTTACACAAGAAGCACATTGAAACAATAAGAAACTAAACTAGTTTACAAAACTGTTTCCACTTTACGATATTATCTATGACAAAATCAGTTTAAGCAAAACAATTAATTCACATATCATTCCACAAGCAATAAAGCAGTGTAAAAGTGATGATCTTATTCAAAATATTAGTGTCCTAAAGTTGGCATCAGGAAAAAATTATATATAAGATAAATATGGGGTATACAAAATCCATTAAATGATTCAGTACAGTTAAGTGTTGATACATATTAAGATGTTGGAAAAATTCATAAGCAGTACTATTATCTTTTAAAGAATAAAAAAATTAAGTGACAAAAAAAAAGGTTGCTAAATTCCGGCAACATAATAGCCTTGAAAATTTTCATAGGGCAAAAAAAAATAATAATATAATACGCAAGACCCAATCAAGCTACGTGTCAGTTGCAGTTATTATGCAGAGGTCAAAGTAGAGACCCCAAAACTGCTAATAAGACGGGATAACTACACAGAAATTAGGTGACAAGCAAAATAGCACTTACATTTCAGACTCTATGCCTTTCCCAAGAGGGACACAACGAGCACGACAAACGGGTGTACCACCCTTAGCAATAACACCTCGCCATATGTAATCATGCTCCGTCTGGGCCTGTCCAGCTCCACCAGTTGGGAACCTTATTTCTGCTGGACTTGAGCGATTTTTCTCTTGAACATTGGCAAGTGGACCTGAAGCACCTCCATCAACTTGTGGACCAAGCCCATATAATTGGTCCAACCTCAAGTCACAATCACCCATTTTCTTGGAAGGCAAAGGAGAATCATAAACAGGCAAAACAGTATCAATTCTTGACCTCTTAGATTCCCTCTGAAGTTGATTTGCATCAAATACATCCCACGCACCAGACACAGGTCCAATCTGTCGCTTCATGCCAGGCAAAGGAGATGGAAGCATCCCAGATGCAGGAGACGATCTTCTCCAACTTGGACCACCCATCAGGCCATTGGAATTAGCATCTGGCAGACTATGAAGTGCAGACAAATCATTGAATTCTTTGCCTGAAAGTAGAGGTTCAAAGCTACCTTGAGGACCAAAAGGCCTCATCAGCATATTAGGTCCAAGAATACCACCGGATGGCGCAGGTCCAGAAAGAGCACTTGGAGCCATTGCGCGATTATGATTAAACATGTCCACAAGTGCAGGTTGAAATGGCGGTTCATTAAAAAACACATCAGGCCTTGGCCCTTTTACTGCCGTATAAAATTCAGGGTAGTCTTTGATAGGAGCAAGCCCACTCCTTGAGTACATAATCGATATCCTGGGATCATTGAAAAGTCGGCCCTGCAATCCTTCTTTGGCACGTAGTGCCTCATCAACGCTTCTGAATTCAACAAATGAGTAGTGCCTTGAAGGAAAACTTTTAATTCTCTCAATCTCGCCAAATAAAATCATTGCATTGTACAACATCTGCTCATCAACATGAACAGAAGGAGGATAACCTATCCACAATATAGTGCTTGGATGTCCATCAGCTTTTTGTCCTCCAGAAGAATAAGAATTCTATCACAAACATAAAAGAACAAGTTTAGAATATTACCAAACCCAGCCAACTAAAAATGTTAAGTACCACCTCCTTTTCAGTCCCTTACAGAAGCAGAGAGCACTTTTTTTTTCATAAGTAAAAGGAGCAGAAACCACTTGAAACAGTCTGCACTCTACAAGTATATAAGAAATAGATAGCGTAAGCGACTTGAAAGACCTCCCAGAACATGATGAACATTTGGTAGCAGTAGAGTGCAATTAAGTGGTAGGGAACACAGCATGTACTGCAACCAGCTAGCCCCCACAAATTTTCCTCAATTGAATAATTGGATACGAGCATTAATGGCGAGTTTCTGCAATACATAGCAAAATTAACGGTTGCTGGTTGAGAATTACCTGTTGTGTTTTAGGAGGGCCCATGGGCAGGCTGATTAACTGTCCCTCCCTTGCAGCATGGTTATCAACCCAGTTTTCCTATTCATATAAGAAAAGCGTAAGATCAAATACTGAATGCAATTAAAAGAAGACACTAAGCAGAGACAGAAAAAGACAATCAGAGGGAATACAAAAAGGACTGGTGTGATTAGTAAGACCGGCTAACAACTCATAAAAAGATTGAGGTAACACACATTTTTCTTTGGTCATTTCACGTGCGCCTTTTTTTTTTTTTTTGGGGGGGTGGGGTGGGGGGGTTGTTGCTGTATAACTGGGGTGATATTGCACAGTTGAGAGTGGGCTTGCACAAAGAGTTTATTGCACAGTAAGGACGAAGTCGATGGCAGTCATAGCACGACGACCTGAGACTGAACCACTGGCCATCTGGCACCTCTAAAAATACAAAGATATTTCCTCAATGTACCAATTTTCCATTCTAAGATGCAAAAAAGATAAAAGAACAAAAGGTGCTTGAGAATGTTACTATCACTCAAGCAAATTAATAATTTCTACCATGCCAGGAGAATGATTCTAGACATCTCACGGTGACTGAGACCCCACCTACGTAAAGCCCAGTTAACACTTCAACTCACCCAATCAGCCACAGCAGCCAATCCAAGCTATGATTACATATTCCAAAGCACTTCCAAAATAATTGACTAAATTCACTTACTCTTCTTGAAGTGTGTGACCTGAGGAAATCAACACGTATCTGCTCACCACCTATTCGCTTCCCATTCATGCTATTCAAGGCTTGAGAAGCATCTTCCAATCGAAAGTAGTCAACATATGCAGTATTACGGTCCTTGAGGAACTTGAACTCCTCAATTTTACCATAAGTGAGAAAATCTTCTTCCAGCGATTCTTTTGTTATTGATCGGCTGATTCCACTTACCCACAAACTTTTGCATGGTTTAGCCTGCCCAAAACATAAAACAGACAACCAAAAAAAAAGGGAAATATTGGTTAGAGCTCTAGAATAATACATCGAAACAAGAATAAAAGGATACTTTATTCAAAAATAAATGCGCATCACAGACACCCATTTGAGCAGTCATTGGCAGATGGAGGGGTGTTCAGAATCATAAATTTCCCTCCTAGCATAACCATCATGTCAGCTGTAGAATGCTACAACATGCTAGTAGTAATGATACAAATCTAATTGGTCTCATGAACTAATATGGTGTTTGGTCAGAACCAAGGACAAAATTTTCATTTCAGTGTGTTGTTTCAATTAGAACGGAAATAGAAATGCTTTGGAAATGTTTCTGAAATGTTTCGAAATTGTTTCAAAAATATTTCAGAAGTGACAATAATAATAATAATAACAACACAAACTATTGTATTTTTCCAATAAAATCTGTACAATATTTACGAAAAGTTCTAAATTCATATTGACCCAACTTATTGTTTCAGTATAATTCACCATATTTTAGTACATTTTGCTATGTTGCAGTGTGTTTTATGGAAACACTTGAATTTCATTGTTCACTGGTGTTTTGTTTAGGTCTCTTAGGAAAAAAAAAACATTTCAGGCTTTTCAATTGAAACAAATGGAAATTTTTCTCCTGGGTTAAACTTCTACTACTATATAATAACAAAAGAAATATACACATCACAATTGCATGTACCCATGTTCTTGTCCTACATGACTTTGAAACAAGCAAAATATTATGCACCATAAGTGCATAAAAGCATGCTATCGTCCCATGACTTTGAAACAAACTAAATTAAGAACTGCATTAACGTGCATCAAAAGTTTTTAAAATTCATGATGTTAACACATTCAAGATAGATTCCTTAGGGTATCTTATTCTCTGAGAACATAGTTTTAATTCATGAAACTAAAGTTTGGATGAAATCGTAAGATAAAAGAATTTCAAGATAGAGATGTACCTCTAGTAAAATAGTCGTGCAAATGATAATAAAGGAGATCAATGGCCAAATTATGAGATCAACAATTTTGTTATTCAAATCTACGTTTTCGTGGAAAAGATTGAACAGGACATTGCTCAAAGTCAAAGCAAGATGATTAAGTGTAGGAGTGGTTCTGGTCCTACTTTTGGAGCAATGGGTGATAGTATAGAGGTACAAAATGAAAAGAAGTTCAATGCAACTTAAGAAACACAGACACAAACAAATAACCAACACAACAAGACACGGACACACTAACACAACTACTTTTAAAAAATGCATGACACGACATAGTGAAAACACAGCAAAATATGTTTTTATATTTTTTGTACGAGTATATATATATATATATATATGAATATTTCACTCAAAAATAATGCAAAAATTGCAAGGTAACACTAACTAAAATTAAAAACCAATTTCATCGTTCAAACATCAAATTAGGTATACACCTGCATTATTTTATTTTAGAAATGGATCTTAGGTTATTTTCTTCAAACTTGCAACATGTTTTAGAATCCTGAGGTGGATTTAGGTTAAAACTAGGAGAGATGGGGTTAGAAATGGATGAATTTGTGTATGATAAAGGTCGTACCTATCAAAGAGAAAATAAGAGACAACCAAGAAAAATGGTTTGGGCAAGTACAACTAAGGCCAATAAGTGTCGCAAATAGAAAGAGTGACACTATCCATGTTAAGGGTAATGCTAGGGGATGGGAGACGTTAAAATTAACTTGAGTTGAGATGATAAAGAAGACATGTTATATGGTGGATTAAATAAAATTATGGCCCTTGATAGAGCAAAATGGCAAAACAAGATCCATGTAGTTGACCCCAAATGGTTTAGAAAAGGTTTTGTTGAGTTAAGTATATTATTTACATGGTGGAAAAAAAAGCGCCTTACTCCAGCTTCAGAGAGTAGAAAATGGAGAATCATAACCACACCCCCTTGTCACAACAAAGGAAAGAACAATAAGTAGAATGTGGTTCAAAAGGCTTCTTCTCATATATTTATTCATATGCTGATATGTTGATTTATGTTCATTCGCTCTGCTCGCGGAGCGGCATACCGAAAAGAAAAGCGTTATCTTTATCAATTGATCTAACACTTCTTTTTATAGGTAAGAGTTTGTTTTAAGGGGCAGTAGTTTGAACCCACAATCTTGGTTGTGCATATTTAATACGTGTGCCTCCTACCCTAAATGTGACATATGTCACTCAAAGTCCTACACTTCCTGCTGCACCTTCCACTAAGGCCCTACAAGTCCTTGGCACCTTATTGCGCATTGAGCTTTTAACACTATGAGCTAAGCATTTAACACTAAACTGCATGTGCAAGAAAGAGCCACAATTAATGGATCATCTTCTTACTTACTACAGGTTAGTGGATGAGTGGACCTCCCTGTTGGGTGGTTTTGGATGCTTTGGCTTCAGAATTCTTCATTGATATGCATACGAGATGCTGGAAATTTGGAGGTAGGAAATCACTAGTGTGAGGAATTTCCCTTCTTCATGTTGTTTGTGCATTTGAAGTGAGACAAACAAAAAAATGTTAAAAAATGTCAATCTTAGACTTTTGCATGATTGGGCCAAAAATCATTAATTGATCTCGTGAGAATGGTTTTGGCTCTTATACAAAGCATGACATATAGATTAGGTTATCATCATTCTTTGGTGTCATTTATTGAAAAACCAACCCATTAGTTTTAGTCACATTCATACCGACTAATTGCTATTGCCTCCTCAATTTTACCACATGCTATTTCTTGCTCCAGTGAAGGTGGACTTCAATTTGAAGAGGTTGCTAGTTTAAACTTCTGAAGACTTAATATTGACGTCACCAATTGAGATGAAAATATGGTGGGCATTTTTGGTTGTTTTAGGAAATTTTATATCAGTGTCTTTGAAAATCAAATTATGAGATTATTATGCAAAAACAGTGCTAAATACCACATGCAAACATCTATTTAAGAGTGCAAATGTCCACCCAGTCTTACTATATTCAACCGTATCTAGAATCACCTGATTCATGAAAGGAAAAAATCAATAGTAAGCTAATGCAACGTTCCAAATCCAAAGTTTCTCAGAATTTGACTGAATCATCTGATTTTACTGCCGAACCTTTTCTGCCTGAACTTTGCCCGATCAATTCCGGAGAACCATTATGAACCATGAGCTTCAGACATAATTTGGTATATTTCAGAATCATGCCCCAAAAGACCAAACTTTTCGATTCAAAAGGCACATATTCGTTGTTTAAGGACATGCAAAGAGTAATTTCACCAATAATTAAACAGACCAACCAATTCATCAAAAAATAACAAACCACCCAAATTATGCTATGCTTGGTAAAACCAAAACGAAAAGAGGCACAAAGAGCAGAGCAGAACAAACCGGTCTCGCAAACTCGATCTTTAATAAGTTTCCATGAAGAACCGTCCCTTGGAGGGCCTCCCGTGCCGCCTTCGCGTCCTCCACACGCTTATAATACACAAAACCGTAACCCCGTGAAGCGTACGAAGTGACACCATCAACCGCACCATCTTTTGAGAACAAGGTCATTAAATCTAAATCTGAAACGTCGCTAGACAAGTTTCCGACCCATAACTTGTTCGATGGCTTTTCGGAATCGTCCAATGCCTTCCCTCCGTGGGCCAGTTTGCTCGATTTTCTCGGATGTCGCATGGTTACCGATCACCCTGTAAGATTACAAATGTGAATACCAAATCAGAGCGAGAGCACAAAATTTCAAGCACGATTACTTACCGTAACAATGAAATCGATAACAAATCCTATAAAATAGGTCCTTAAACAGTCCGACGATCTGAGTATTTGAACACAGGCCTGTGAACACAGAAAGAGAGGGAAGAGTTGAGAGAGAGAGAGAGAGAGAGAGAGAGAGAGAGAGAGAGCGAGCTGGCGAGAGAGCGTTCAGATTCTCGCTGGACGGAGGCCAGGAGTAACATGGCAAATAAAACAGATTACCGTAATCCCATTAAATTTGTTTTAAATTACACTATACTCCCCTAAAATATATATGTATTACAAAGTAGATGCATATATTCTCCTATCAAAGTTGGGCTTTAATGGAATTTAGGTTTTTACATCTTTATTCATACGTATACATGTGGGCATCTTTTAGGAAGGAGATAATGCATATATTGGAGTCCTTAATGGCATTAGTTCTCCTTTTATCAGATGTTTGTTGAAAGTTTTAATGATATATGTGCTTTTACTCTTACTTTCCTATCCTTAAAGTATTGATTACAAATTAGTAAATGCATTTGTTAAAGGCCTTAGTCAAAGTCATTAAATGAGTTACACTGTATAAAAATGGTTCAACGAAGGCTTTTTTTAATCAAATTAGTGCTTTTACTTTTGTAACCTCACATAATTTTATATGAAGACTATCACGGGCAGGCGTAACTGGTGGTCAGGTATCGCTTAATAACCACCATGTCAGCTCCGACCCACTAAATATAGGGGCCTAGGCTGACGTGGTGGTGATCAGGCGACCCCTGATCGCCAACCACGCCTACACCTACCATCCATTATTTTATATATAACTGTAAGGCTTCTAAAAAAATGAGTAAAGGCTCTTGTTAAATGTTTAATGGAACTTGTTAAAGGAACTATATTATTCTTCTATTGAGTCAAAATTATCACTACATACCTTTAGATTTTATCTTTTTACTTTTTAGTAGCACATAATAATAAATTGAAGCCTTTTAGATTTTGCAGTTTTATATTTTTAGTGACAAATATACATCAAGATTGGGCGCACCTTAGAAATTAGTAAAATTGCACTCACTAGAGGCTTTAGTGGAACTTGTTAAAGTAATATGCCATCCTAACCTGAACGGGTTGCTCAGCAGTGTGGAGCCAGTAATTGAACGTAACAATAAATCTAGGCGTCTTGAGTTTAACTTTCACCGGTGTCACCCGATTTTACCTGATACCTATGTTTGGCAGGCAACTGTAAGCATTCTAGGTCCACACAACAAAAGTGAGTCTAATATGGCCCTACCCTAAGATAGTTCCTCATCAGCAAAGAAGACAAAATATTTACTCTCCTCCTTAAATCAAATTGTCTAATGGAGACTTTACCAAAATTAGTGCTTTTACCTTTTTAGCCTATCAAAACCATATACCAAGAATAAGTTAATGTGCCAATTGTAGGGTTTTAATGAAGCTTGTAAAAGGAGTTACACCGTCCTTAATCAAATTTGTCCAATATGGGTTTTTAATGGAACTTGTGCTTTTACTTTATTAGCCTTAGAAATTCACAAGCCAAGGAAGGCCACCTCTAAGGAAAAGTGTAATTCACTTATTCTTTTCTTCCTAAGGAGATAGAGCATTAACTCTACAGCTATGATATTTTTTTAAAACATAATAAATGAAGTTGTTGCTTATCTTTTACCATTTACATTGATTATAGCTTTAAAGAAAAAGTTTCAAATCCAAATTTACCCTAATAAATTTATATTTCTTTATAAGATAATCTTATTAGTTATGAAACATAATTTGGCTTAGAAGCATACTTGTTATTTGGAAATATTTGGGTTTCAAGTTATTGGAGCTCATGTCGAAGACTTCTTTGTTTGTTTTTTTCCTCTTATAATAATGGAGGTTCAAGTTCGTTGGGCTGTAGTAATATATAAGTTTCAATTTACTCTTATATTAAGATTCCATTGTTGAAAAAAAGATTTGTTGTACAATAAGACAATACTGGATTTAGGATCTGTGTAATAATGTCAGTATATGACTTCAAATTTTCAAAGAAATCCTCACTAGTAGTTACATCTTAGGGGTAGTATATATTGTTAAGATACAAAAGTGAGAGAATTGCATATTCATGAAATGATATTGTAGTTGTATTCAAAAAAGAAAGTATTAACTAGCATTTATATTTTATTAATGAACCTTAAATGACTGTTATCCTTATTACAATCCTCTTTAAAAAATATTGTAATGGATAATGCAATTGTATTTCATTTTAAGATTTAATTTTTTTTTGAATTAAAAGCTTTATAAGATTTGTGGTATAGTCTAACAATGTTAGGTTTAGTGTTATAATGCTAGTGTGGGTTAGTAATTTGAAAAAGAATAAATTAATATAGTGACATCTTAGGGCTGTTTCTTAAAGATTTTAAAAGTTTGATTTCCATATTTATTAATTGATTTTCTAATTGTATTGAAGAAAGAGAGTATTTACTAGCAATTATATCTCATTAACCTCCTTACTTAGTATAATTTCAAATAAAAACTAATTAAGACCTAATGAGTGCCCTAATACAATTGTTAGCAAAACCTTTAATGTATATTTTCTAGAAAAAGGTCCTCAACCACAAGCTCCCTCGTTCCCATACCCCCAATAACTTTGACCAATATGTGTTTTCTGACTCTTTTTTTTCTTTCGTGGAACCTCCCCAGCAGGCCACCTCAGACCCACCTCTGTAGGAATAAACGTTGGACACCTATTATTACTTCCTAACCATAGGTATCAATTTAACCTAGGAGACCAGTGAGAATCAAATCTAGGACGTTCGACTGTATAGCTCGTCTCACGTTTCAACTCCAAATTGCTGGATACGGTGCTTTATGTGTTCTTTAACAATGAGTGAAGTGGCCCTTTTTAGCTTATATGCGAACTTCAACCTTGAGTGCAATTATATTTTTTGCATAGGCACGTGATCAACTTAATTATGAAATAACAAAATAAAGGTTAAATGTATTCCTAGATCAAATTACACTATCCTACCTATCAAAGTTGGGCTTTAATGGAATTTATGTTTTACATCTTTATCCACACATAAATACATGTGGGCATCTTTTAGGAAGGAGATAATGCATATATTGGCGTCTTTAATGACACTTGTTCTCCCTTGGTTAGAGTTGTTTGTTGAAAGTTTTAATGAAATACGTTCTTTTACTTTCGAGTGCCAAGGTAAAGCAATGGTTACAAATGAGTAAATGCATTTGTTTAAGGTTGTAGTGGAACTCATTAAATGAGTTACACTACTATCTTAAGTAAAGATGGTCACTGAAGACTTCTAACAAAACTAGTGCTTTTACTTTTCTAACGTCACATAATTTTATATACTACGATAAAACATCTAATAGAAATGAGTAAAAGCTCTTGTTGAAAGTTTAATGGAACTTGTTAAAGGAATTACATTATTCTCTTGAGTCAACATTATTTACTATGTCTTTTAGATTTTATGTTTTTACTTGTTAGGGCCCGTTTGGTTGGTTTTTTTTTTTTTAACTTTTTTAGCTTAGCTTTTTTTTGCTTATAAGTAAAAAGAGCCAAGATTTAAGTTTTTTTGCTTTTCTGCTTATCTTATCTTGTTAAAAGGAAAAAAAATTAGCATTTTTGCTTATTAGTCAAAAAAGTATAATTAAAAAATCTTGAAAAAAGTTGTGCGAAGCAGACCTTAGTTGCACATAAGTCCTTATATTTTGTGATTTTATATATGTCAAGGCTAGATAAGTGTTGGAAATAAGTAAGATATGTATTACTAAAGACTTTAGTAGAACTTGTTGAAGTAATTATACAATCCTAACCAGAATGGATAGCTCAACAGTCTAGAGCCAGTACTTTGACGCAACTGTAAACTTGCACATCTTGAGTTCAACTCTCATTGTTGTCGCCCAATTTTCTTGATACCTTTGGTGCAGGTGAGCACATGTCACTGCAACAAATTGGAATTTTGGTGACGATATGTTTTGCAATGAAATAAAAATCGTTGCTAAAAGTATGCCTTTGGTGACTAAAGTAGACATTCGTTGCGGATTCTAACCTGTAAGTGTATGTAATTGGTTATATTTCATGACATGTCTTTTTGATGTATTTTGGGAACGTATGTTGTCAATCACAATCATTCGAAAAAGATTTCATGCCTATTTATGCAAGCTCAGGCTAAGAGAGTCTTGTACCATACCTTTTAGCAATTGTTGGGGACCTCAAGAGATGTCGATGGAGTTCGAGGGTAAAAACAGTATGTTAGCTGAACATCATGGAAGCTTGCGGGACCTCGCAGGATGTCGCGGGAGCTTGAGGGTAAAAACAGTAAGCCTGCAATTTGGTCATGGACCTCGCGGGACCTCGCGGGAGTTCAAGCGTAAAAACAATGAGCATGTCAAATCTGGGATTGAGCTCGCTGAAAGCTCGCAGGAGCAAGAGACACTTCGCTGGATGCTCACGGGAGCGAGCTGAACGAAATCAGATTTCTCGAGAATCGCGCCACTAGGGTTTTTGCCCCTATTTAAAGCCCATCACACTTTCCCAAGTTATGATTTGAGCCGCCATATTGAAACCTTCAAGAGAGAAATATTCCTAACCTTCCTAGAAGCTCAGAAACAAATCTTAGCAACAATCTTCTTCAACCTAATTGAAGAAATCAAGAGCCTTGATGGAGTTCAAAGCATGAAATTTGTTCTAAAGGGATCTGAACGGTGGTCAAGCACGGAAACGATGAATCGTGGATACGAGCAAGGTCAAGACAATCATTAGATCTGAACAACGAGATATAGTGCGTGATCTTTGTCCGGCAAAGGAGACACGTGATTTTTCTCCCATTTAAGGGTTTCCACGGCAAAAATCTAAGGTGCTCCTGATTGTATGGTTTTCTTTGTCTTGTGTTTTGGTAAGTACAATATTGCTCATTGCTATAACATATTGAATCAATATTGCAAGGTTTAACCTCTCGGACAAAACATAGACAAAGGCTAGTTTTTCAATTGGTATCAGAGCGGGACACTCAAAATCTTTTTGATTTTTTGAAAGAGTGAGATTCTGATAGCCTAAGTCTATAGATTGGCCAAATGAAGGTAGTTCCACCTCTCAACCACCCCTGCTTGATGGGACCAACTATCCCTATTGGAAAACCAAAATGAGAGCTTTTCTTAAATCTTTAAATGAACGTGTTTGGCAGACTGTTGTTAATGGCTGGACTCCACTCACAGTCACAACCGATGAAGTGACTACCTCTAAAGCTATTACAACTTGGGATAGGATTAATTTTGAGGACTGTGGATGGAATAGCAAAGCTATTAATGCCATCTTTAACGGGGTCACAGCTGAGGAATTTCGTAGAATATCTCACTATGAACTCGCTAAAAAGGCTTGGGACATTTTACAGATCTCCCATAAGGGTACAACTACTGTAAAGATTGCGAAGCTCCAGCGATTAACAACTGCTTTTAAAACTCTGAGAATGGAAGACGATGAAACGTTCGATCAATTTTACTTTAAATTAAGTGACATCGTCAACTCAAGTTTCAACCTTGGTGAACAAATCTCTCCGTCAAAAATTGTTCGAAAAATTCTAAGGTCTTTACCTGAGAGATTTCAAGCCAAGGTTACTGCCATAGAGGAGAGTAGGGATGTTGATGCCATGAAGGTAGAGGACTTAGTAGGGTCATTGCAAACCTTTAAGGCAAATCTTCGTCAGACTAGAAAGAATAAAGGCATTGTCTTAAGTTCTATTAAGGAAAAGTCTAATGAGGTTGATGATAGTGATTCGGAACTGGGTATTGAGGAGATGGCCTTGTTTGTCAAAAAGTTTAAAAAAAAATTCAACAAACGACAACAAGACCAATCTTCATCAGTTGATAAATTTAAAGAAAAACCTTTTGACAAACTGAAGTTTTTGAGGAAATCATCTGAAAAGTCTGGTAAAAAATAATACTTCTAATGTCATGGCTTTAGGCATATTGCTACAGACTGTCCTAACAAAAAGAAAAATAAAGGAGGCAGAGTTTTGACAATCACTTGGAGTGATTCCGAGAAGGAAGATGAGTCGAAAAGCGATGATGAGTCTGAAAACTTCACAACATTCATGGCAGCAGCCTCAGGGGGAGTTGAGACTTCTTCTAAAACATCTAAATTGGAAAAATCTGAGGAATCGGATAGTACAATAGGATCTCTCAAAGACAATGAGGATGAATCAGATGATGAAGACAAAAGTGAGCTGCAGCGAGCTTACGATTAGCTGTACAAACAGTCTTACAAACTTACCAATGTGAACGTCAAATTGAGTAAGAAGTTAAAGAAGACTCTAGAAGAGGTTGTTTCTTTAAAAAGGGTGAATGATGATACTCAAACCGAGATAAGTCAGTTAAGGAAACATCGAGTAACCCTATCAGACAAAGTGAAATTTCTTGAGAAGGATGCTTTTGAGAGAGAAGGCTTTAAAAAGGCACTTGAAGAAAAAATTCAGAAACTCGAGGACGATCTGGCTAAATCTAATCTGACCTTCAAGAAATACAAGGCAAGTGCATCCACAGTGGAAAAAGTGTGTTTGAATTAGAAACATTCATGGGATACGAGAGGTATTGGGTATGAGGCCAAACCATCCAAGGCCAAGCAACATCAGTACAACAAGCCCTTCAAATTTGTTCGTGAAGAAAGGTATAATACTCGACAAAATCAAGGTAAGGCTCCTTATGGTGTTCCTATTTGTCACTACTGTGGTATAAAAGGTCACATTAGGCCAAAATGTCATAAATTATATGGATTACCTATGGAATATATTCAAACTCGAAATTTTCAAAACCTAGGTATATCAAACAATAGTCGGATGTCTAATAGATTCCATGTGTTGACTGAGCAAAGGAATTTTACAAATTAGAAGTTTCAAAGTCATGCTCGACCTCAATACTATGGGAACTATATGGCAAAGACTGTGACTAAACATACTTCGAGGAAAGGTCAAAAGCCTGTCCAACAGTCTCGTCCCAAGCACTCAAGTGTTAATCCTAAAACTATATGGATAAGGAGAGCTGACCTGAGAGAATTTGTTGTCCACACTACTTTGAAGGCTCACAACTCTAATGTGTGGGACCTAGACAGTGGGTGCTCAAGACACATGTGTGGAAATAAAGAGTATTTTGATACTGTAACTAAATTTGATGGAGGTCTAGTAACCTTTGGTGATGGCAGCACCTCTAGAGTCGTAGGAAAAGGGAACATAAATCTCAAGGGTTACCTAACCTCGATGATGTTCTGCTTGTTGAGGGTTTAAAGGTTAATCTCATTAGCATTAGTCAGTTATATGATGCACAACACCAAGTACAGTTTTCCAAAACTGAATGCTTCATTTTCAAAAAAGAGGGTACTTGTGTGATGAAAGGTGTGCGTACTCCTGACAATTACTATTGGATCTCCTCTGAAAGTAGTTTGGTTTGCAATTCTGTTAAACTGGACGAGACTGAGTTGTGGTATCAAAAACTGGGCCATGTTAACTTTAGTGATCTCTCTAGACTGTCCAGTTCTGAACTCATTCGTGGAATTCCAAAACTTGGAAGAATCACAAACTGTGTGTGTGGGCCATGTCAACTGGGAAGCAAATTAAGTCTACACATAAGAAAGTCAAGCAGATTGCTACATCTAGACCCTTGGAACTAGTGCATATGGACCTTATGGGTCCTACTCAAATAGAGAGTGTTGGAGGAAAGAAATATATATTTGTGGCTATCGATGATTTTTTTAGGTTTACATGGGTTAATTTTATTCAAGAAAAATCTGATACTTTCTCTGTGTTTAAAGCTTTATGCCTAAAAGTGCAGGTAGAAAAGGACACAAAAATCGGATGCATTAGCAAAATACGCACTGATCATGGTAAGGAATTTGAGAATTCTGAGTTTGCTAATTTTTGTGATGAGCAGGGCATAAGACATGAGTTCTCTGCTCCAAAGACACCACAATAAAATGGCGTGGCGGAGAGGAAGAATAGAGTGATACAAGAAATGGCCCGAGTTATGCTTTATGGTAAGAAGGTTACACAGAAGTTATGGGCCGAGGCGGTAAATACCGCATGCTACATTGCGAACCGAGTTTATCTGAGAATTGGCACAAAACAGACATCATATGAATTGTGGAAAGGCAAGAAGCCTAATGTGAAACACTTTCGAGTGTTTGGTAGCAAATGTTATATCCTAAGGGATATAGAGCATCTGGGTAAATTTGACACTCAGAGCGATAAAGGTATTTTTCTTGGATATTCCATGAAAAATAGAGCTTATTGGGTTTATAACTTGTGCACTCTTACTATTATGGAATACATAAATGTGGTTATTGATGATTCTTTAATTCACACTTACATTGCACTTGATGAGGATTGTGATTCAAATGGTGCATCTCTGAGAAGTTCGGGGAAGAAAAATGATAAAAAGAGGGATGATGCTGAGACCTCATTGAATAACTTCAAAGATGGACCTAACAACATTCTAGAGCCATCATCTAGAGTGAAACTAAATCATCCTTTGGATCAAGTGATTGGAAATGTCACAGAGCCGATGAAGACTAGACGTCAAGTAAGAAATGAGGTAAATTACCTTTGCTATACCTCTACATTTGAACCAAAAAATGTGAAAGAAGTCTTAGCTGATGAGCACTGGATTACTACTATGCATGGAGAGTTGAGTCAATTTGTTCGTAATGATGTTTGGACTCTTGTGCCTAAACCCCATAATGTGAATGTGATAGGTACTAAATGAATATTTAAGAACAAATCTGATGAATATGGCACTATCACAAGAAATAAGGCAAGACTTATAGCACAAGGATACACTTAAATTAAAGGAATAGACTTTAACGAGACCTTTGCCCCAATTGTAAGGTTGGAGTCTGTTCGCATCTTGCTTGTGAAACCCTAATCTCATATTTTTATAATTAGTTGAATTGCATCGTAAACGTAGTTAAATTAGTTTATTTAATTTAATTTACATATATTGCATGGTTAATTATAAATTGTGTGTGCCACTTGTATCATTTTATTAGTGGTAAGTTAAATGGTTAAATGGTGAAACATTGGTGAGTGAGTAGAATAAGTAGATGTATAAAATACCTAAAATATAATAAGTGGGTGTATAAAATACCTAAGGGGGGGTGAGATATATATTATTATGTTCTATTGAAAGTTAATTGAGAGGAGGGGAGGGTGTCGGTGGAGAGAAAGAGAGAAAGATGACAAAGGGGGACAAGGAGGCAAATGAAGAAAGAAAAGGAAGAAAAAGAAGGAAAAAAACAAGAATGGTGGGGGGTGAGTGGTTAGCATGATGGGAGGGAGAAGAGAGGAAAGATAGCCGCCATTATAGAGAGAGAGAGAGAGAGAAGCTTGAAGAGAGAAGGAGCAATCGGTGGAAAAGAGGAAGAAGAAGAAAAGAGGGGAAAAATCTAAGGAAGCTTTCTTACACTTTGTTTTCCTCATCTAAGGTGAGTATCATGCTTGTTTCATCTTATTTTATCTAATTATTACATGTTGTATGAATCATGCCATGGAAGGAAGAGGATGGAGGTGAGATCTTCCATGGTAAAAACTTAGAATCACCCATGGCAGCCCTAACAGAGTATTCTCTATGAAAATGCTACTGTTTAGAGACATTTCGACCTAGCTAAAAATTTTATTTGTGGCTGAATTTTTGAACACTGTAAGTTAGAGTTATGAGGATCATTTGGGCTTTGGATTCACTTAAAAATGTTGTAATTTCGAATTATGGTGAATTTTTGAAATGGGACTGTCTCTGCAGATTTTTGATGCCCAGATCTGTAACCTCTGGTTTGACAGAGCATTCGACCAAGTTAGAGTAGCCCAAAAATTATGAAATTTTTACTGTATCTAGGATAAAGGTTGATGATAATCTGTACCAAATTTCAGATCATTTAGATGTCGTTTACCTATGTTATTAATTTATCAAAGATAGACTATTTACTGCTGAATTCGAGTTTCTGCAGCACTGCCCTGTATTTGAAAATACCAAATAAATACTTAGGCATGTTCAAAAAATGTACAATTTGGTCTGGATACTCTTTGATATGTCTAGTTGGTATTTCTAAAGGTTTATAATTTTTGGGCATAAGCTCAAGAAGTTATGTCCAGATTATGAAGCCTGTGTCAGTTTTGGCAGATTAGAGGACTTGGTGTATTTTGGTATTTTTCAGCTCTAGCTTTACATTGGGAGTGTGATTGAGATTAGCATATGGTAGTTCTAATGTATAATTTCAGTGTTATAACTTGTTTGTATAGACATTATAGCTATGATTATTGGAGTATACATTGAGTTTCTTAAACTAATACGGTTATGGTGATAGGAGCTAACGGAGAGCAAGATCCTTCAACGTCAACCCCGAAGTGATCTTTGACATAGTGTGTGTGCGGTGACAGGTGGGATCATAGGATAATCTTATTCATATAGACGTGAATATATATTGCTTGTATTATTATCTGTGTTGGTGTTAATTGTGAGATTGTGGGATTTTGAGATAATCTTATTCATGTTAAATGCATTGTTTATTTTCATATAATGGTGGTGAATGCATATGAGGTGTTGAAGGTGTTTATATATGAGGTAAAAGTGATATTATATGAGAAGCTCTGTGGAGACATTGATGATTTTATATATATGGTGGCATTGCATACCATTCATATTGTATGCCTTGCATTGCACTGGAGAGAGTTAACCACGGTGGGTTAACCAAGGTTTAGTCACGGTGGACTAGCCTAGGGGTGCCACGGTGGGCATTCCTTGATAACGCGTCATCGATATATTGGGCCAACGTTATCTAAAATTGCGCGCACATGTGGGTGATACATTCATTGCATTGAGGCATCCATGATATATATATATATATATATTGATCATTTATAACGTGTACATTGTGGGTGTTTATTATCATTCTTTATGAATTTGATTATCTATCGTGAGCATGTTGATAATTAGCTCATACCCACACAGACTGTCTTGACAGGTAACTTGGAGATGACGGTTTGGTTCACTGCAGTCTTGGTTCTTGCCGTGATGGCAATCATGTCGATGTCAGGATGTCAAGTCACGGGGCTTGGGACAGCTCCATTGTCTTACTTTCAGTTTCATGGTTGTATTTTATATAGACGTTGGGTTTTGGTGTTATGTTTTAACTTTGTATAATGGTAAAGAATTTTGTGAAAGGATGTTGATTATTTTCCAGTGGTAATGTATTCCTTTGGAGAGTTTATTATATTTTCCTCATTGTATTGTTTATTCCGCTGCGGTCTTTTATTTTCGAGTATGGGTTAAGGTGTCGTTCGCAGGTACGGTGACTTGTGCGATCACGCCTCACCTAATGTGACATAATTAAAGTCTAATTGGGTTGAGGGTGTGACAACTTGGTATCAAAGCTATGGTTTGTATTAGACATATGTTTCATAGCTTGGGTTCTATACTAAAGCTATGGTGTAGAGTTGGTGTCTAGAGTGCAGTGAACCGTAGGGTATTGTCGGTGTTGGTTAGGTCGTTGAGGAATGTGTGATTTATATATAGATCTATATATGTTATACTTATCCTGATTTGGTGACAGAAAGAATGGCACAAAGGGATTCAGCTGGAGCCATGGAAGGGGAAGATTCAACAGCTTCAGTCAAAGGTGTGGAGCAAGGAGAGCATGGACCGCATGTTCAAAATCAACTTGATACAACTGACCGACTTGCAAATTTGATGGCACAATATATGGAAGCTCAGGTGGCAAGATCGGCGCCAAGGAGCACAACCTTATATGAGCAATTCATGAAGCTAAGTCCGCCAGAATTTACGGGAGCAACTGATCCATTGGTAGCTGAGGAGTGGTTAAGAAAGCTGGAAACTATATTTGAAGTGATGGGGATTCCTGATGAACAGAAGCTATCCTTATCCACTTTCATGCTAAGAGGTGAGGCACGGAATTGGTGGGAAGCCACGAGATGAATGGAAAATACTCAACCTGGAGGAGTACTAATCACGTGGCAACACTTTGTGGAACTATTTAATGATCAGTACTTTCCCCTCATTTACCGTTATCAGAAAGAACAAGAATTTATTCTTCTAAAGCAAGGCAAAATGTCAGTGGTAGACTATGAAGAGCAGTTCACAGCCTTGTCTCAATTTGCACTTAACTTGGTGCGTACTGAAAGTGCTAAGTGTAGAAGGTTTCAACAGGGACTGGAGTTGTCAATCCGGTCTCGGGTTTTTGCATTTGAACTCAATAGATATGGGGACTTGGTGAACAAAGCCAAGATTGTGGAATTGGATGTGAAAGAGATGACTTGGAGACGGGAACAATTTAAGAAGGGGAGATTTGATTTGGGATCTGGTACTTCACGACAAAGACCTTCAGAATATGCTCCAACTGTGGACCAAGGACGGGTACAATTCAATCTTGGATTGAGCGGTTCACGATTTAATAACGCGAGAAGCACAGGAAGTTTTAGGGGCCGAGCAGCTTTGAGACCACCAGGGAGGTCTTCCAGTTTGAGACCTTTGGAGAGTGGCACTAGGGGAATCATTTTCTACCGATGAGGGACTCAGGGGCATATTGTCAGAGATTGTCCAGTGCCATGGACCGACAAATGCTATCAGTGTGGACAGTCGGGTCACATAGCACGAAACTGTCCTCAGAATCTTGCGGCGGCATCATCAGTGGGTAATGTGGTGAGCGGAGACAGGGGAACAATGGGGGTTGCTCAAAAGGGGCCAGCTATGACACTAAAACCTCGCACTCAAGCACGGGTCTATGCCATGACGATGAGAGATGTGCAGGCTACTCCTAATGTTGTGACAGGTACGTTATTTGTAGTTGATAAAGAGGCATATGTGTTGTTAGATCCGGGTTCTACACATTCATTTGTTTCTATTGCATTTAGTATGCATTTGGATAGACCATGTAGTTCATTGTCACAACCTTTACTTGTGTCTACACCGGTGGGAGATGTGATAATAGTAGACAGGGTATATAAAGACTATGTGGTGAAAATTGGGGGTAATGAGTTGGCAGTTGACCTGATTCCATTAGCTATTCATGACTTTGATTTGATATTGGGGATGGATTGGTTATCTTCGTATCATGCATCTATTGATTGCTTTAAGAAAGAAGTTGTTTTTAGAATGCCGAATGAAGTAGAATTTTGATTCCAAGGGGAAAGAGATGTAGTTTCAACTTGTTTGATATCAGCTTTAAAAGCTAAGAAGTTGTTGCAAAAAGGATGTGAAGGGTATCTTGCACATATAGTTGACACTACTAAATCAGAACTAAAGTTATCTGATATTCCTGTGGCTTGAGACTTTTTGGATGTTTTTCCATATGAGCTTCCAGGGGTGGTACTAGACAGAGAGGTGGAGTTTTCTATTGACTTGTTACCAAGAACAACACTAATTTCAATTTCACCGTATAGAATGGCACCATCCGAATTACGGGAGTTGAAACTTCAATTGCAAGACTTGTGTGATAAGGGATTCATTCAGCCAAGTGTATCGCCGTGGGGAGCACCAGTTTTGTTTGTGAAGAAAAAGGATGGCACCATGAGATTGTGTATCAATTACCGACAATTGAATCAGGTTACTGTGAAGAACAGATATCCTTTGCCTCGGATTGATGATTTGTTTGATCAATTGCAAGGAGCTACTGTGTTTTCAAAGATTGATTTGAGATCTGGATATCATCAATTGAAAGTAAAAGGCAGTGATGTGCCAAAAATCGCATTCCGTACGCGATATGGTCATTACGAATTTTTGGTGATGCCTTTCGGAGTGACTAATGCACCTGCTATCTTCATGGATTTAATGAACCGGGTATTTCGATCTTTTCTTGATTCTTATGTGATTGTCTTTATTAATGATATATTGATATATTCTTGTAGTCAAGAAGAGCATGAGAATCATTTGAGACTTGTCTTGCAAACTTTACGGAATAAGCAATTATATGCTAAGTTTAGCAAGTGTGAATTTTGGCTTGATGAGGTAGTGTTTTTAGGGCATGTGATATCTACTCAGGGAATTAATGTTGATCCACGGAAAATTGAGGCTATTATGAACTGGGAACAATCAAAGAATGTTTCAGAGATTAGAAGTTTTCTGGGATTAGCAGGTTACTATCGGAGATTTATACAGGGCTTTTCATCAATTGTCGTTCCTTTGACACAATTGACTCGCAAGAACGTGGCATTCGTGCGGACAATTGATTATGAACGTAGTTTCAAGGAGTTGAAGATCAAGCTGACTTCAGCACCGGTATTAACAATTCCTTCTGGAAAGGGAGACTTTGTGGTATATAGCGATGCTTCACATCAAGGATTGGGGTGTGTTCTAATGCAGCAAGGAAGGGTGGTCACTTATGCGTCGAGACAGTTGAAGACACATGAAAGGAACTATCCTATTCATGATTTGGAGTTAGCAGCTGTAGTATTCGCATTGAAGATATGGAGGCATTATTTGTATGGGGAACCTTGTGAAATTTATACAGATCACCAAAGCTTGAAGTATCTATTCATTCAACGAGATTTGAATGCACGACAGAGAAGATGGATGGAACTAATTAAAGATTATGAATGTGTGATTCATTACCATCCGGGAAGAGCCAATGTAGTGGCTAATGCCTTGAGTCGGAAGTCTTCAAGTAGACTGGCTTGCATGTGATGTTATCGAGCAGAATTGTATGCAGAAGTGACTTCCTTGGGAGTGGAGTTTGAACAGAAAGGTATGGGTGTCATGTTAGCTCATTTTCGAGTAAGACCATTTTTACTTGATCGAATTTAGGAACTGCAAATGTAGGATGAGCAGTTAATGAAGTTTAGACAAGAAGTGACAAAGAAGGTGAGCACTGAGTTCTCTATTCTTGATGATGGTACTTTAATGTTGGGAAATCGCTTTTGTATACCTAATCATTCAGCTTTAAAGAATGAAATTATGGAGGAGGCGCATCACTCACTATATGCTATGCATCCGGGGAGCACCAAGATGTACAGAGATCTTCAGGAGATATACTGGTGGCCAGGTATGAAGAGAGATATTGCTGAATTTGTGGCAAAATGTTTAACTTGCCAACAGGTGAAAGCCGAGCATCAAAGACCGGCAGGATTATTACAACCTCTCTCGATACCCCAATGGAAATGGGAGCATATCACTATGGATTTTGTGGTGGGATTACCGAAAACTCCTAGTGGGCATGATTCTGTATGGGTTATTGTGGACAGATTGACCAAGTCAGCTCATTTTCTTCCAGTAAAAGTTACTTATACGTTGGATCAATATGCCAAGTTATATGTGAAGGAGATTGTCAGACTGCATGGAACGCCAGTATCTATAGTTTTAGACAGAGATCCAAGATTTACGTCAAGATTTTGGTTGAGTCTTCAGCAAGCTGTGGGTACATCATTGAAGTTTAGTACGGCTTTTCATCCTCAGACAGACGGACAATCTGAAAGAACTATCTAGACTTTGGAAGATATGTTGCGAGCTTGTATGCTTGATTTCAAAGGTAGTTGGGGAGATTACATTGCTTTGATAGAATTTGCGTATAACAACAGTTATCAATCTAGCATTGGTATGGCACCGTTCAAAGCATTATATGGTAGAAGATGTAGAACTCCGATATGTTGGACTGAAGTCGGTGAAAGACAGTTGTTGGGCCCAGAGATGATCCAAGACACAACTGAGAAAATCAAAACAGTTCAAGAGCATTTGAAGGTGGCACAGAGCAGACAGAAAAGTTATGCGGATAACCGACGGCGTGAACTTGAGTTCAAGGTGGGAGACCAAGTGTTTCTTAAAGTTTCTCCATGGAAAGACGTTCTGAGATTTGGAAGGAAAGGTAAATTGAATCCAAGATACATTGGGCCGTATACTATTGTAGAAAGAGTTGGTGTTGTGGCTTACAGGTTGGATTTACCTCCAGAAATGTCCAAACTACATAATGTTTTCTATGTATCTATGCTAAGGAAGTATGTGTCAGATCCATCACATGTATTAGTTCAACAACCGGTTGAGTTAGCAGATGATTTGAGTTATGTTGAGGAGCCGATTTAGATATTAGATCGAAGGAATCAAGTACTTCGCAATAAGGTAATTCCGTTGGTGAAAGTACTGTGGAGAAGCCATATAGTGGAAGAAGCTACATGGGAGAGTGAAGAGATAATACAAAAACAGTATCCATATCTATTTTCATGAGGTAAGAGAATTTCAGGACGAAATTCTTTAAGAAGGGGAGAGTTGTGACACCCTAATCTCATATTTTCATGATTAGTTGAATTGCATCGTAAACGTAGTTGAATTAGTTTATTTAATTTAATTTACATCTATTGCATGGTTAATTATAAATTGTGTGTGCCACTTGTATCATTTTATTAATGGTAAGGTAAATGGTGAGTCATTAATGAGTGTGTATAATAAGTGGGTGTATAAAATACCTAAAGGTGAGTGGGTATAATAAATGGGTGTATAAAATACCTAAGGGGGGGTGAGATATATGATTGTATTTCTATTGAAATTAATTGAGAGGAGGGGAGGGTGTCGGTGGAGAGAAACAGGGAAAGATGACAAAGGGGACAAGGAGGCAAATGAATAAAGAAAAGAAAAAGAAAAAAATAAAGAATGGTGGGGGGTGAGTGGTCTAGCATGATGGGAGAGAGAAGAGAGGAAAGAGCTGCCATTATAGAGAGAGAGAGAGAGAGAGAGAGAGAGAGAGAGAGATAGAGTTATAGAGATTAGAGAGAGAGAGAGAAGAAGCTTGGAGAGAGAAGGAACAATTGGTGGAAAAGAGGAAGAAGAAGAAAAGAGGGAAAAAATCTAAGGAAGCTTTCTTGCACTTTGTTTTCCTCATCTAAGGTGAGTATCATGCTTGTTTCATTTTATTTTCTCTAATTATTGCATGTTATATGAGTCATGCCATGGAAGGAGGAGGATGCAGGTGAGATCTTCCATGGTAAAAACTTAAAATCACCCATGACAGCCATAACAAAGTATTCTCTATGAAAAGGCTACTGTTTAGAGACATTTCGACCTAGCTAAAAATTTTATTTGTGGCTAAATTTTTGAACACTGTAAGTTAGAGTTATGAGGATCATTTGGGCTTTGGATTCACTTAAAAATGTTGTAATTTCCAATTATGGTGAATTTTTGAAATGGGACTGTCTCTACAAATTTTTGATGCCCAGATCTGTAACCTCTGGTTTGACAGAGCATTCGACCAAGTTAGAGTAGCCCACAAATTATGAGCTTTTTACTGCATCTAGGATAAAGGTTGAGGATAATCTGTACCAAATTTTAGATCATTTAGATGTCGTTTACCTATGTTATTAATTTATCAAAGATAGACTATTTACTGTTGAATTCGATTTTCTGCAGCACTGCCCTGTATTTGAAAATACCAAATAAATACTTAGGCATGTTCAAAAACTGTACAATTTGGTCTGGATACTCTTTGATATGTCTAGTTGGTATTTCTAAAGTTTTATAATTTTTGGGCATAAGCTCAAGAAGTTATGTCTAGATTATGAAGCCTGTGTCAGTTTTGGCAGATTAGAGGACTTGGTGTATTTTGGTATTTTTCAACTCTAGCTTTACATTGAGAGTGTGATTGAGATTAGCATATGGTAGTTCTAATGTATAATTTCAGTGTTATAACTTGTTTGTATAGACATTATAGCTATGATTATTGGAATATACATTGAGTTTCCTAAACTAATACGGTTGTGGTGATAGGAGCTAACGGAGAGCAAGATCCTTCAACGTCAACCTCGAAGTGATTTTTGACATAGTGTGTGTGCGGTGACAGGTGGGATCATAGGATAATCTTATTCATATAGACGTGACTATATATTGCTTGTATTATTATCTGTGTTGGTGTTAATTGTGAGATTGTGCGATTTTGAGATAATCTTATTCATGTTAAATGTATTATTTATTTTCATATAATGGTGGTGAATGCATATGAGATGTTGAATGTGTTTATATATGAGGTAAAAGTGATATTATATGAGAAGCTCTATGGAGACATTGACGATTTTATATATATGGTGGCATTGCATACCATTCATATTGTATGTCTTGCATTGCACTGGAGAGAGTTAACCACGGTGGGTTAACCAAGGTTTAGTCACGGTGGACTAGCCTAGGGGTGCCATGGTGGGCATTCCTTGATAACGCATCATCGATATATTGGGCCAACGTTATCTAAAATTGCACGCACATGTGGGTGATACATTCATTGCATTGAAGCATCCATGATATATATATATATATATTGATCATTTATACCATGTACATTGTGGGTGTTTATTATCATTCTTTATGAATTTGATTATCTATCGTGAGCATGTTGATAATTAGCTCACACCCACACAAACTGTCTTGACAGGTAACTTGGAGATGACGGTTTGGTTCACTGCAGTCTTGGTTCTTGCCGTGGTGACAATCATGTCGATGTCAGGATGTCAAGTCACGGGGCTTGGGACAGCTCCATTGTCTTACTTTCAGTTTTATGGTTGTATTTTATATAGACGTTGGGTTTTGGTGTTATGTTTTAACTTTGTATAATGGTAAAGAATTTTGTGAAAGGATGTTGATTATTTTTCAGTGGTAATGTATTCCTTTGGAGAGTTTATTATTTTCCTCATTGTATTGTTTATTCTGCTGCGTTCTTTTATTTTCGAGTATGGGTTAAGGTGTCGTTCGCAGGTACGGTGACCTGTGCGATCACGCCTCACCTAATATGACATAATTAATGTCAGGAAGAAGCCTATGTTGAACAACCCAAAGGGTTTGAGAACCCTAAGTATCCTGACTATGTGTACAAGCTAAAGAAACCTCTGTATGGGCTGAAACAAGCCCTTCGAGCTTGGTATGAGAGATTGACTTCTTTTTTGCTAGAGTTTGGGTTCACTCGAGGGGAAGTTGATAAAACCTTGTTCATAAAGAAAGAATCAAAACACATTCTTATTGCTCAAATCTATGTGGATGATATTGTGTTTGGTTCTATTTTTGAAAAGCTTGCTCGTAATTTTTTTGAACATATGAAAAGTCAATTTGAAATGAGCATGATGGGTGAACTGAATTACTTCCTAGGGTTACAAGTTAAACAGACGGACTAAGGAATTTTTATATCTCAGTCCAAATATGCTAAAGACCTAGTGAAGAAATTTGTTTTGGAAAACACAAAGCATGCTAGGACTCCCATAAGTACCAGTCTTAAGCTTAGTAAGGATGCTTCAGGAAAGGATGTTGATCAAACCTTGTATAGGAGCATGATTGGTAGTCTGCTTTACTTAACTGCTAGTAGACCTGACCTTGCCTTTAGTGTAGGTGTTTGTGCTCGCTTTCAAGCTTATCCTAAAGAATCACACCTGTTTGCTGTTAAAGGAATTATTAAATATGTCAATGGTACTATTAGGCATGGTATCTGGTTTACCTTGAACACTAATGCAGATATTGTAGGCTATACTAATGCAGATTGGGTAGGGTCTGTAGATGATCGTAAGAGCACCTCTGGTGGGTGTTTTTATGTAGTCAATAACCTTGTTGTTTAGCATAGTAAAAACCAGAATGCCATCTCTTTGTCCACGGCTGAGGCAGAGTACATAGCTGCTGGAAGCTATTGTGATCAACTCTTGCGGATGAAGCAAATGTTGTCTGATTATGGTCTTGAACCGAATGTTATGACCTTGTTTAGTGATAACATGAGTACGATTAGTATTTCTAAGAATCCTGTTCAACACTCTCGCACCAAACACATTGACATCCATTACCACTTCATTTATGAATTAGTTGAAGAGAAGATCATCTTTCTTGAGCATATTTCCACTAAGAATCAACTTGCTAATCTCTTCACTAAACCCCTTGACACTCTTAGCTTTGAATTTCTACGGAAATCCCTAGGAGTGTGCTCTCTCGAGTAGTTCTGTCTTGCTTGGGGTCCAGGCTTGAGCTCGATTCTTGCTTCATTTTTTCTCAAGCCTGTCTTCGTGTTTTTTGTTTTTTTCTTTGTCTTGTGCTGTGTGTGTTCGTCTGTATTGTAACCTGCATTTGGCTCTCTTTGTCATCCTGTTAAAGCACCTTCTATGAATGGCTAGAGGCATGAGCATGATATAAGTTGATTCTTGTGTGCGTCTTGGAGTGTATGTCTGTAATTCATGATTCATTTATGATTCTTGCCATGCTTGTAATTTTTATTTATCTGATAAGAGCCTTTGAGATCTCTTAGAATATGAAATTCAATATTTTACGATCATTTTAGGGACCTCGTCATGGCTGGCTTCTTCTAGACAAGAATGGCTCGATTGACCTTGGTCGTGTATACCCTCTCTTATAATAATTTTTTTTTTTGTGTGTTTGGGTGGAAAGGGTTACCTGTGAGTATGTGAGAAGCTACACTTGTTATGTGATAAGAGGAGATGGCTATCTACTTATATGCGTGAAAGCTACCATCCCTCAATTGTCAAATGTTATTTAATGCAGAAGAGATAGGGTTGGATCTTAGAAGGTTGATTCACAGGAAAAAAAAATATGAAAAAAAATATATAATAAAAAAATATTTGAATACCTTGATTGGGATGACATGATGGTTTGACTTCGAGTGCTCTACTGTCTAAGAGGAAGCTTCCATGTTGAACACTGTCATGATTTTGCTCTGGGTCTATATTCTCATTGGTCTTGTGATGGCCTCGCATCATTTTTTAGGATTGGCAGTATGGTACTTGTCATTTATGAATGTCTTGACTTGCAAGCCTGCCGTCCTTGATCTATCTTGATGTCAATTTCTCTCATGTTTATAACTCTCTTTATCTTCATTGGTAATATTTTGACTGTGTTGATCATTGAGATCTTGTCCAGGTGTGTCCTCTTGTTGTTCAGGGTGTTTTCTTTTGTGTGTTGCTTTGTCAGGTGAGCTCGAGGGATCTCGCTAGACCTCGCTCTTGCGAAGTCCACTTAGTCGGCCCTATTTATCTCGCCCGCGTCTGTTCTTTTTCCATTTTTTTTTGAAGTGCCGTGTCTTCTCTTCTTCGAGCTTGCGACGTCTGGGGATTGTGGGTGACTGGTGTTCCTCCTCGATCTAGCAAGCTTCTTCCCCTTCATCTTACTTGCGTTCCTTGAGTCTTATCTGAGGTAATCGTTTTCCTCCCCCTTCGTTTTGTTTTTTGTCCTGTTTGGGTGTGTTTTCCCGTGACCTAGGGTTTCATTTTGGGGTCTCCTTGATCCTGTGTTATTCAAGTTTCTCGAGGTGTGTTTTCTCGATTGTAGGGTGTGAAGCCTGTTGTCAAAGGCCTAGGTGGCCTCGATTTGTAAGGTGATTGGGTTTGTCGGCAGGGTCATTGTGAACTAGTCACGGTGACTAGTGCGTCTGCACGGTTGTGTGTCTGTCTGGGTAGGTTCCTCTGTTGGTTGAGTGTTTTTCATGATTCTTTCCCCTAGAAAATGGAAGGGGTCCCAAAACCCTTCTTCTCGTTGTGCCTCGGGCTCCCTGAGCAAACGGTCTGCCTCTCTCTCCCCGAACAAACGCCGACGATCTAGTATCCCTGGTGCCACGTCGTCTCGTCAAGGGGGAGTTTCTTCAACCTCTAAAGTTTCTCGTTTTCGCCCTGCTTCTAAGGCTGAGGCATGGTACACTTAGTCGTTTGCCTCTCGGCATATATTTGTCTCTCGTGGTCTGATTCTCGACCAGTTTGATTCGACGTGCATTCATACCTACTTCACTAAGTGGGGTTGGACACGTCTCGCTGTATGTAATGGGTTCGCTAGTCAGGAGCTTGTTCCTGAATTCTATGTAAATATTCTTACTCCAGATAAGGCGGCTGGTTCCTTGAAGTCATTTGTTTTTGGTGTCGCTCTTTTCTTTTCTATCTCCGATATCTGCTCCGTGCTTCACTTCGATCATCCTCTCCTCACTGAATTTCCATATCCTCCTAATCGCTCTGGGCCTTCATTGGATATCCTAGCCCAACTTCTCTTATCATCTGGCAGGGTGTGGCCTCCTGGTCCTTCAAGCCTTCTCAAGCAAAAAGAGCTGAAGGATGTGTTTGGGGTGCTAATTCATATGGTGTGTGACCTCTTTCTCTGCACCTCACATGTGAGCTAGATAGATGAGTCCCGTGCTCATCTTATTCACGCCATTGCCATTGGCCATGTTGTGGATATTGATCGTCTCATGTTTAATCTCATGCTCAAGGCCGTTGCGGACAACTCGTCCCATGCTTATCTTCCATTTGGGGTGTTGGTCACGGATTTTCTGTCTAGTCATAACATTGTGGCAGCACCTGATGAGATTCGTATCCCAGTTGGGCAGCCCATCTCCCGACAGACCCTCTGGCTGAGTAATGCTCATCTCGGCGTTCCTCCTCCACCTTCCCAGTTGTAACAGCCTGGGGTGGAACTTTCCGATGATGAGGCTCCTCCTGCTAATCTTGCAGCGCCATCCTCATCCACTGCTCCACCTTCAGCTAGACCTTATGTTTCAGTTCCTAATTCGTCGATCTCCACTGCTAGTGCCATTGCGGCTCTTGCTTCCCAGATGACTTCCGTGCACGCAGATCTGGTGGAGCACATTAGTTTGGTGCATGAGCGCATCGATCTACTGGTGGAGCGTCAGGAGCGTGACATTGTCTGTGTTCAGGACACCTTATCTGCCCTCTCCCGGTGGCACACCGAGTTTATTAATGACGTCAATGACTTCATTTGGAGCATTCGTTGTCGTTAGTTGTGCTTGGTGGATGATGCTTTTATGGATTTTTTTTTGTTCTCTTTCGTTTTTCTAGTTCCTGTTTTGTTTGTTCGAACTTTTGGTTGCTACAGTTTAACAGCTTTTACAGTTTATACACCTTATGGTTTCCCTTTCCCTTGAGTTGCATGGTTGTCTTATAATGCTTGTTTGTCAATTTGTTCCCAAAAAGGGGGAGATATGGTCTCTAATGTCTAACGCTTTTATTCACCTTCTAGTGCATGTTGAGACATATGTAATTTAATTTAATTTTTCACTAGCACTTGCATGGTTGCACTTGATTGGCCTGGTTTGGTTAGATGTTACAGTTGCAGGGATTGTTCGTCATACTTGTGAGGGATGATTGTGATTGGGGTGTTTTTTTTGTATTGTTTTATTTTCTTTCTTTCCTTGCAATGGTTGTGTCGTGTAGCTTAGGGTTTTGGTCATGAAATTGCCAAAGGGAGAGAATGTAAGTGTATGTAATTGGTTATATTTCGTGACATGTCTTTTTGATGTATTTTGGGGACGTATGTTGTCAATCACAATCATTCGGAAGAGATTTCATGCCTATTTGTGCAAGCTCAGGCTAAGAGAGTCTTGTACGATACCTTTTTGGCAATTGTTGGGGACCTCGAGAGATGTCGATGAAGTTCGAGGGATCTCGAGGGTAAAAACAGTGTGTTGGCTGAACATCATAGAAGCTCGCGAGACCTCGCGAGGTGTCGCAGGAGCTTAAGGGTAAAAACAGTGAGCCTGCAGTTTGGTCATAGACCTCGCAGGATGTCGCGGGAGTTCGAGGGCAAAAATAGTGAGTACGTCAAATCTGGGAATGAGCTCGCTAGAAGCTCGTGGGAGTAAGAGATACTTCGTGGGATGCTCGCGGGACCTTGCAAGAGCGAGCTGAATGAAATCAGATTTCTCAAGAATCATGCCGCTAGGGTTTTTGCCCCTATTTAAAGCCCAGCACACTTCCCCAAGTTATGATCTGAGCCACCACATTGAAACCTCCAAGAGAGAAGTATTCTTAACCTTCCTAGAAGCTTAGAACCAAATCTTAGCAACAATCTTCTTCAACCTAATTGAAAAAATCAAGAGCCTTGATGGAGTTTGTGGATCGAATAAATACAGGCCCAAAATGGTTGGGCAGGTCCATATCAATCGGCACTGCTGATTTGGGCCTGGGGCAGCCCGTGGTTGAGCCTGACGCCACCGGCCCGGGTTAGTTTGTCCCCCCAAATTGGAGCCCCCTCTAGCCCAGCTTAAGGGTGTAATCATACAAGATGACAGAGCATTAAATGGAGAACAAACTCGCATTAAATGCGGGGGAGGCATTACGCAGAACCGACGACGCTCACGTCTGGTCAGTCAAGCTCTAGCAAAGCGATACAGGAGAAATGGTGTCCAATCAGCCAGCTCTAGCCAGTATAAGCCTGAGCAGGGAGTCATGAGTGTCGGGTAGGCACTACAGAGAGCACCACAATATAAATACCAGAGCTAAGAGAGAGTAAGGTATGTTCATTCAAACTTAGCCATATACACTTGTAAATTCCATTCCATCCTTGAGAAGAATAGCTAACTTGATCGTCGGAGTATGATCGGCCCAAAGTGGGTCAACCCATTCTAACTCTTTTGTTTTTCTACAGCAGGTTGGGGACTCATCAATATTGGTTTGAGTGATCGACCAGGTCTTCCCAGAAATCCCACTTACAATTGGCGTCGTCTGTGGGAAGGTCCAAGGAAATATGAGTACCAACTTCTTAAGGAGAAGAGGAGCCCGTGCCGCAGGACGAGGGAACGAAATTCCCTCCGGCAATGATAACACCTACTCGTCTGGCCATCAAACTACCCTAGAAAGAAGCAGCCGGGGACGAACGAGGAGGTCGGAGACTCGGTCTCCTACTGGCAGCCCTCGAAGAATACGAGACGAGTTACGAAAGGACGCATACTATGCTAAGGGGCCAAACCTCCATAGAAATCATCACCGGGACCTGGGCCTTTCCCTTTCCAGTGGACGTGTGCCCAATGACCATTCACTTCATTCTACAGAGAGGGAGCTGCGGCGACATGGCAATCAAATTGCCAGGCTTACCTCCCAGCTCAGAGCAATGAGGGACGCGATGTCCAAGAGGGATGACAAGGCTAGGAGGAAAACACCAGGCTGTCACAATGAAAGGAGGAATCGAGATTCCAGAAACAGGAGCCCAACACCTATGCGCACTTTCAGGAGCCATGCCTTCAGCACCGGCCACAACAGTAACAGACAAGGGGATCGACACAGCAGGAGGAGTCGGACACCACAAGACAGGGAACGGCCCGAAACCAGTCGGCATCAGAAAGAGGGGGAGAGATGGCTGAATGAGAAACTTGATAGCAAATAGCAGCCCCCCAAAGCATGCACCACTCAGGATATGATCAGCAGAGCCTTAGATCAGATAGCATCCATGCCTTTCACCGAGGAGATCGAAAGCTAACAGCCTCTAAGAAAGTTCTCCCCACCAAAATTCACACCATACGATGGAAAGGCCGACCCAATTAGTCACGTTCGCTACTACAGACAAATGATGGCGCTCTAGAGCAGGGATCAATCCTTGATGTGTCAAATGTTCTCATCTAGTTTGGGAGAAATGGCCCTACGATGGTTCGACAAGTAGTCTGCCAAATCAGTATCAAACTGGAGACAACTTGCCGAATTGTTCACTATTCACTTCGTAGCCAACAACAAACAACTTAGGGAGGTGGAATTCTTACTCACCCTACGAAAGAACGATGGAGAAGGATTACGGGCCTATGCGCAGCGCTATTGGGTAGCCTACAATGAGATTGACGAGTGCAGCGAGCAGCTGGCTGTAACTCAGTTCAAAATCGGCCTGCCCAGAGAGCACCGCCTACGATAGTCCTTAATGAAGAAACCAGTCCTCACGATTCACGAACTGATGTTAAGGATCGAGCAATACGCAAGGTTGGAGGAGGATGTGCCGCAGACCGCCCCCGAGAAGGACGGCACCATCACCCAAAAAAAGAATGGGCGTGACACGAAGAAGTTTCAACGGGATGACAGCAACGGCCGGAGTAATAAGGCAAATAATGGGGTTTATACAGTCTTCAAAGACCCCATTTATAAAATTCTGCCCCAAATTCGCGACAAGTCGTTCTTCAAATGGCCCTCGAAGTAGGGAGGAGACCCTACAGCTCGAGACCAGGGAAAGGTTTGCTCCTATCACAGGGAGAGGGGGCATCAAGAAGCAAATTGCCGACATCTGAAAAATCACCTTGAGGATTTGGCAAAGGTTGGCCACATTGACCAATACATTGATAAGGAAAAGACGAAACAGGAGGCCGAGAAACCACAACTGGAGGCCCCCCGAAAGAGGACCAAGCTGAACCAATCCAGGTGATCAACGTGCTGCACGGATCAGCAGAATCAGAAGCTACCAACCGGAATAAGTACCGGGCAAATATTCAAAAAGCCGTGCACCTACGACATGTAATGCAGATAGGCCCTACTCCCAAGAAAGTCAAGGATGGCAGGAACAGCGCGACTATAACCTTTTCGGAGGAAGATCTTATGGGAGTTCAGACTCCCCATAATGACGCGCTGGTCGTTACTCTACGAATGGCAGGGTGTGACGTGAAGAGACTACTCATTGGCCAAGGAAGCTCCTCCGAGATCATGTACTACAACCTGTTTAAGAAGCTAGAACTGAAAGATGCCGACCTCCAGCCCTCGCTCAACCTATTGATTGGGTTCAGCTCCGACCGAGTCTGGCCACTTAGGAAGGTAACTATCCCTCTGACTGCCGGAGGGATTACCCTACAAATAGAATTCCTGGTGGTCGACGTGCCCTCCACATATAATGCAATCATGGGCCGAACATAGTTACACCTCATGAAAGCCATCCCTTCCTCCTTCCACCAGCTGATTCGATTCCCATCCACGGAGAGAGTCCAAGAGATTAGAGGGGACCAAGTTGTCGCCAAGCAATGCTTCCTTATGGCATATGCCACAAAAGGTTAAAGAGTTCTTCCTTTACCCAACAGTTTTGGAGTATGCAATTGGGCCCGAACAATTGGACCCCGAGCGGCAGGTAGAGGCCAAGTATTGATTAACTTTATTGTAGAGTTTTTTGCTCAACTTCCACAGGTAGCCAATCCAGCTCCGATTGCCGATGTACAACACGATGACATCTCCCTACCAGTTCGGCAGAAAAATGATCAATTGGACGCCGTTCGCTGACAAAGCATCCAATGATCAGGGGTAGATCGGGGATAACTATCGAACACTACGGCATTGGGGCAGGTCATTAAACTCAAGTTTACTGCAGCAAAGATTCAAAATATGAAGCTCTGCATGCGGGGTTGCACCAAGCTATGGATTGCCGAACTGCCAGAATCATGATCCACTTAGACAATATGTAACATGCAGCATCCAGTCAACGAGGAGTTGGGCCCAAGATGGGGGCATATCGATTAGGAGCTGTCAAAGAAAAGCAACAACGATCTATAGGCCCTTTTATTCTCAAAGGATGGATCCGCCTGTAAGGGAACAATTTCCTTCGACAAATATGTAATCTTTGCACAAATCAATGAAAATTGGAAGCTACCCAACAAACTTGAGACCCCTCCAAACTTCAAAGCATTAAAGGAAGACCAAAACAAAACAAAAAAACCAGGTGTAAAACCATGGTCCTGGATCATTTATGACCAGGTCAGCCAATGAAGGTCACAAAAATCAGGTGTAAAAACCTGGTCTTGGATTATTTATGACCAGGTCAGCCAATGAAGGTCATTAAAACCAAGTGTAAAAACTTGGTCTTGTCTAAGTTTGACAGGTCGACCAATGAAGGTCACAAAAATCAGGTGTAAAAACCTTGTCCTGGATCATTTATGACCAGGTCGGCCAAAGAAGGTCAATAACAGCTAGCTTTTAAACTTGCCCTATCCAAGTAGGTCGGCAAAGACCTTCATCAAAACAACAAAGCTAAGTAACTTGCCTCGACCCTAACCGAATTTGATAAATTTAGGGGTAACAAGGTTTATATTTGCCTATATTTGTGTGTGGACTAAAGATAGGGGCACTTACTTTGTTACAAACAGAGCCCACTAACCTAAGAAAGGCAGCTCATTAAATTTTTCTCCCCAAATTAGGTAGGGGCTTGGGCTGGCTAAAGTCAGTAGCTCAAACACACAAATAACAAAATTGTTCTATCTAAACAAAGGACATGTTCGTAAAAATATATGTACAAAATGAATTCGATACATAAATGCTTCCCGCGAACATAAATATAGTTTAAACAAAGAAAGAAAAAGGAGCTCTAAGCTAATTCAGCAGATGGAGGGTCAACAGAGGATTGTTTAGTTGGACGTAGTTCAAAGGGCGGTGGCAGTTCGGTTAAGGGAAGCTCAGCTAGATTGTCCTCTTTATCCACTTGAAGCTTGGGGGCATCTTTCCCCTCTTCATGAACGGTTTCTTCATCGGCCTCGTCCTCTAACTCAAGTACTGCATCGGCGCGGGAAGGAATTTCCGCCCAGAGAGGAGAAAACTTGTCCAGCTTCAACTGCCTTAGAGCTGCCTTCCAGCCATCCTGGAATATCTGTTCGGTGATTTGCTTCACCTGGGCCTAGTAAGAATCCTTAACATCCTCGAAACCCTTGTCGTACTTGGCTTCTACCTCCTTGTTTAAACGCTCCACCTCCAGTTAAGCTTCGGCCAGAGACGCTCTTGCATCAGCTGTCGACTCCTCGGCCTTAGTCAACTTGGGTTTTAAGTCGGCGACCTCAGCTTCAGCTGTTCAGCAGTCTTCCTCATTCTGCTTAAGGGAAGCCTGCACTTCGGCAAAAGCACCCTAGCTATCCTAACAAGCCTTCTGGAAAGCTCTAGCCTCCCGATCTTTCTGGTGGAAGTTATCCTTCAGGTCGGAGTGTCTCCTCAAAACTGCCTCGTGGCGATCTTAAAGACTGCAGAACGGTTGCATAATCTCCAAGCTGTGAATGGCACCCTGAGGATAACAAGAGAAAGCGGGCATTAATACAGGGTTGTCAAACTTAACAGGCAAAAGAAAGAGTTCGGCATAGTTAGCTCACCGCAAATGCCTACCGAATTGCTCCAAGCATCAACTCCCCTGTGTCGATGCCGTCTAGTTCTTTGATGTCCTTAGGCGGTATGATAGCCTGGAAGGCCTCGATAGCAGCGCCGGGACAACGCAGCATCGAGTCCTCGACAGTCATAGCCCGCTCGCCGATCTTGGGCCGTGCTACAAATTCTTCAACCGTCAATCCCTCCACTGTGCCCTTGCCCTTCTCCGTAGCAGAAGGTCCCACTAATCTATCTTGGGTGGCGGCCGTGCTTGCGGCCATCTCTCGAGCCATGGCCTTCTCAGCCGTTTTCACCAGCCTTTTTCTCTTCACCACCATTGGAGCCGCTGCTTCCTCTATGGGATCGACCACCGTGGCAGTAGCGGGAATTCCTGTAGCAGGGGGCACAATGGGTGGTGGAAGAGCATTAGTGTCACCGACCTGGGTAGCGGTTTCGACAGAAAATGAGGTCGCACCCTTCCTCTTCCTGGAACCCCTTTGTCCTAGTGTTAGAGTGAGATCCTGAACTTTGGGAACCATTTCAAGGACAGAGACAGGGACCGCGACAATGGGTGCGGAACTTAGAGACGGTGGGAGAGATGAGCGATCCCCGATGTCCTGCCTAGCTCCCTCTGCTTTTTGGGCAACAATCACAGTGGCAGGCACCCCGTTTGTCGCGGTAAAGGTTGGTACCGAATAGGGTAGCCCAAGAGTACGTGTGCAACACGGCCTATCCCTTGCAACTCACCTTTGCCTTTGTACGCCCAGACTCGTTGCAAGAAGATTGACGCCGAGGTGTTCAGTCTCCTTATTTCGGGGTTCAAAGGTAGTTGGGAAACACAAAAGCACAAAAATAAACGAGTCAAGGAAAAGTCAAAACAGGAAAAAAATTACATCAAGAAGTGAAGAAGAGAGTAAACCTATTCTGTTCGGCGCCCTGGGGCACCTGATCTCTGGTGCTAGTTCTACGAGGATATCACTAAATTCCCATGGCCCCCTTACTCTCACTATGGCATCATCGAATCCCTTCCCCGAACTAGGAAGGAATTGGACCAGTTCCCTCAACCCATGCCTGGCCCTAAATTAATACTTATACCGCTTCGTTTTGCTACCGCCACCTACCTCCACGGTGGCATAACAATAATTGAATTCATAAAGACCAAGGTTTAGGCCCAGACGGCGGTTCAATTCAATGATCCCCATTACAATTCTGTAACCGTTCGCCAACAGTTGGATTAGGGTGATTTCGTAATGGCTAAGGATTTGAGTTAAGAAGGGATGAACGGGAAACCTAAGGCCATCTTCTACTATTGCGACAAGGGGGAACGGAGTTCCTTCCTCAGTCGTCTTCCAACCGTCATCGCTCGGCCCTACCAAACCTATATTTACCCTCGCTGGAAAATTGTACCGCTGTTTGAAGGCAGTTATGGAATCGGAATGGCTAAGCATTCCCCTAAGTCTGGTGCCTATGGTAACCAAGGGGTTCTAGGGTTCGAAGCAAGAAAAATGAAAAGGGAATACAAAGAAAAGGAAGACTTACAAAATGGCAGTCTTCGCGAAAGAGACGAATGCAAAGCTTGGGGAAGTTCTGCGTTCAAACGATGGATACACCCCCCTGGTATGTGAAAAAAGTGATAGCACGGCGACAACAAACCTGGGGCATCCCATTAAAGAGTACCTGACGGTTGACGTCACCGAGCCGTTGCAAGGGGTTAGCCCCAGACCCCTACAATCGGGGCACTAGGGCTAGGGGCAATTGTTGGTCGAATAAATACGGGCCCAAAATGGTTGGCAGGTCCATATCAATCGGCACTACTGATTTGGGCCTGGAGTAACCCATGGTTGAGCCTGGCGCCTGTTGAGTCAAGGTTGATCCCCATGTTGATTTTGATGATAACAAAACCATGTGGTTGTTATCTAATGATTTCAATTAAGTGTGCATTATAATCATTTGATAACAAGAAAATAATTGAGTTGATCGGTTGAGTATCAAACAAGAAGATTACTTAGGCAATCTTATTCTTGAAGAGATTGAAGATACTCAAGGAGTTCAACAAGTATTCAAAAGAAGGATGCAAGTGACTGAAGATCTTATGATGATTCAAGAAGTTATTCAAAGAAGCACAGCACTCAAGCAAGATTATTTGAAGAGTATTCAAGTTGACATGGAATCAAGTTTTGAAGACTAAAGTTCAAATAGAAGTGCAAATACAACAAAGGATTTCAAGTAGACTTGAAGACCGAAGAGTTGGCACCATACAAATATGGTTTACACGTCACTATGAAGACCATCGATCCTCATGGCCATATCAAGTCCACTATATCATCATGCATGCTGTGAACTTCTAAATGTCTTGATTGTTCTGCTTTAAATCTAGAAAATGCATTGAGGCATAAAGCATAAAAGAAAGAGGGAGCAACAAGTTGAAGCTTGTCAAGAAACAATGGAGACAATGAAGTATGATGAGTTGATACATTCAGCAATCTCATAGTTGCAACCTCATTTAGATGGCTCTTACAAGACATGGAAGCTCACCTTGAAGATTTGAAGATGTCTTGCAAGAATGGAAGAGAAGAGACTCACTTAAAGACATGGAAGCTTTCTTAGAAGATTTGAAGATGTCTTGAAAATATTGATAAGAAATCTCAAGAGTTGGAAGCTTTATTGAAGATTATGTTGAAGTCTTGAATAGATGGAAGAAGTTATAGAAGAAATCAAGTTGATGAAGATCAAGCAAAGAAATTGAAGAAGTTCAAATAAGCATGAAAGATCAATTGAAGAAAAGAGATCTCAAGTCTTGGAAGCTCTCTTGAAGATTTTGAAGAAGACTTAGATCAATGGAAGAAGTGATGTTGATTGAAGAACTCTAAATGTAATCAAAAGTGTATTGATTTCATCTTGAAATGTTGAAGGTGTTCTTGAAGTCAACATGCCTTGAAGAAGTCTTTTCAAGCCTTAGAAACCTTATTTGGATGATCCTTAAAGAGCTTGAAGATATTGAAGAAGATTGAAGAAGTATTGCAAAAGTTAAGGATTTTCCTAAAAAGAGTCGACCCCTAGCACAAAAGAGTCGACTCATTCAAACAGAGGCTGAAAAATCTGTTAGAGATAAAAAGAGTCGACCCCTGAAGCTAAAAGAGTTGACTCATTCAAACAGAGAGTTGATTTTGCAGTCTCAGACAAAAAGAGTCGACCCCTGGCTCAAAAGAGTCGACTTATTTGGGCAGTGCCTTGAAAAATCTGCTAAAATGCAAAAAGAGTCGACTCATTTCCTAAAAGAGTCGACTCCCGACACCAACGGCTATATTTTCTAACAGGAGTAATGGTCCAATCTGCCACCAAATCAACTCCCATACTTCTCCAACGACTAAAATAGATTTAAGGCTATATATACAAGATCCCCAACACATATTGATGTAAGAAAAACATGAGAAGAACACAAGATTAAGAGCTACAAGTAAGATTTCATCTTCTACATCTTATACATTGTTTTTATTCATTTGGGGGGTTCTTGAGTGAGCTGAAAATTTGTTTATCTACTCTTTGAGAGAGAGTTATTCATTGTACCACCTTCATCTATTATTGGGTGGGTTTGTAAACTTGTGAGTTTGAGTGTTCTTGAGAAAAACACTTGTGAGTTTGAGTGTAGCTTGGGAAAAATTCTTATAAGTTTGAGAGAAGCTTGGACAAAATTTCTTGTATAATTTGAGTGAAGCTTGGACAAAATCACTCGTAAGTTTGAGAGAAGCTTGGATAAAATCTCTTGGGTTTTGAGAGCTTGGGGAAGAGCTCTTGTAAGAGTGAGCTAGGCACTTGGAGAAAAAATAGCAGCTGTGTAAGGAAAGTTTACATAGTGGAATACCTTCGAGAGGATCGAGGAAGAGAGGACGTAGACAAGGTTTGGCAGAACCTCTATAAATCTGGTGTTCTTCATCTCTTTACTTATATTACTTCCTTGCATTGCATCTTATTATTTGTTTGCTTGTGTTATTAGTTTGACTGCTCACTGCTTGTATTGCATTCTATTGTTTGTTTGTTTGAGTTATATTTTGATTAGTCACTGTTATATTACTCAATTAATTTTTAGTTGCATTGTTTGGTATAAATTCTATGAAACCCAATTCACCCCCCCTCTTGGGTTGCCTACTTGGGCCAACAGCGCCATCGGCCGGGGTCAATTTGTCTGCCCAAATTGGAGCCCCCTCTAGCCCAGCTTAGGGGTGTAATCATACAAGGTGACAGAGCATTAAATGGAGAACAGACCCGCATTGAATGTGGGGGTGGCATTGTGCAGAACCGACGACGCTCACGTCCGGTCAATCAAGCTCTAGCAAAGCGACACAAGAGAAATGGTGTCCGATCAGCCGAATTTAGCCAGCATAGACCTGAGCAGGGAGTCATGAGTGTCGGGTAGGATCTACAGAGAGCACCACAATATAAATACTAGAGCTAAAAGAGAGCAAGGTATGTTCATTCCAACTTAGCCATATACACTTGTAAATTCCATTCCATCCTTGAGAAGAATAGCTAACTTGACCGTCGAAGTGTGATCGGCCTAAAGCGGGTCGACCCATTCTAACTCTTCTGTTTCTCTATAGCGGTTAGGAACTCATCAATATTGGTTCGAGTGATTGGTCAGGCCTTCCCAGAAATCCCACTTGCAGAGTTTAAGGCGTGAAATCCGTTCTAAGGGGATCTGAACGGTGGTCAAGCATAGAGACAGTGAATCGTGGATACGAGCAAGGTCAAGACAATCATTAGATCATGGAGTTGATAGGTTTTGATTGTAAAGAGTTTTATAATCGTCTGAACAACGAGATATAGTGCGTGATCTTTATCCAGCAAAGGGGACACGTGGTTTTTCTCTCATTTAAGGGTTTTCACGGCAAAAATTTGAGGTGTTCCTGATTGTATGGTTTGCTTTATCTTGTGTTTTGGTAAATACAATATTGCTCATTGCCATAACATATTGAATCAATATTGTAGAGTTTAACCTCTCGAACAAAACATAAACAAAGGCTAGTTTTTCATAATCAATTATTAACGCTGGCTAATGTTGTCCCAAAATTCGTCACCAAACCACTTGGTGCCAGAATTCTAGTGCTTGGGTTCTAGCAGGAAAGGATTTAGCTACAATTTTTTGCAACCCAGAAGAAGTCATTGCTAAATGTACATTTTTTTGCGACTAAAGTCAAATTCGTCGCAAGTTCTTATTAAATTGTAATAATTTATGACAAGATGCCGTCTCATCATCAAAACACATGGTTGAAAACTGAAGTAAATATTTTAGCAATGAAATTTTTTGGTTGTCTAAATGGTATATTTTTTTCTATTATTTTTAACATATATGGAATTTTGTTCAATCTATATTTTAGATTTCATTTTTGTTTTAATTATTTCTTTTGAAAATTTTCATTTTTATCAAAATAATAGTTTAATTTAATTTCAAACTCATATAATTTTAACATATATGGCCTTTTTGAATGAGCTAATTTTCAAATCAAAAAGATAAAAGCCAAATCCCCTTTTTCGAGAATGCATTCTTTGATGATATAGAAGCATTTGGTTAGCTGCGCATGGAAAAGTTGAAGTTTTGTTCATTTACGTTATATTATGGCCTAAAAAACTAGAAATGTGGTTTTGGCTAAGAAAGAATTTCAATTGAACTAAGTATCTCTTATGAGTGCAAGGTCTTATAAATAAATTTCGAATACATGCGATCATTCACAAACTATGTGTTAAATTAATATGAATGTTTTACAACCCATGAAATGCCCTATGACAGTTGAACCAAGATTTCTAAGCTCAAGGTTAGTCCAAGAGTCTTCAGCCTTATAATAATTACCCGGTTTGTGTGGAATGGGATGATTACACAAGCCTTGAGATTGGTCAAGGTGTATACAAATTGGCTCGGACACCCGATCATCATAAAAAAAAAAGAGAGAATATTTTTATCATTAAAAATTATGTTTTTTGGCTAATTGATTTGCAAGTTATATACTTAGCCTATGTATGTGTATATTTATAGCCTTGTATATGCTAATTAACTAATAATCAACTACCATTTTTTAATATTTATATAATTTAGTTGTTCAATGAACTAAATCATGGTTGAACTAGTGTCGATCCATCCTCACACCCTTTTGTGGTCAACCATCACTCATGCATAACATGACGTTTACATAGTTTAGGTGAACGGGACCTGCATGAACTTAAGGGAATAATCGGCTAAAGGCCCGGACACCTTGACAAAAAAAAAATTGTTCATGACTAATCCGACTTTGATAACTATACTTCTTGATACCAATACGTTATTATGTTTAATAATTTCATTTTTCTAGTTATTTTTCTTTTTGTACTATGTTAATTCATGTTTAAAATTTATTTATTATTTGAGTCAATTACACTTAATTTTTACATCCAGATATGTGGAATTTTTTTTCTTTTTTGAAACACATTATATGTGGCAATTAATTGTATGGTTGAATACATAATTTAATACACATTAATGGTATATATTCATGTAGTCCATATTCAGATTTCATTAAATTTTATAATATTATTATGTCATACTTAATTACGCTCACACGTTTCCTCTTCCTCTCCATCATCAACACGACCACCGAAAAAAGAATCAGTTGTGCGCCAACATCCACAAACCCTAAGTAGACGCACTCATCTCCCTCTCTGCTGCACTCATCTCTCTTTCACATCAACCACCACCCCTATTGACAAAGCCAAAGTAGTCACTTGACCGTTTATCAGCATCGTTATAGTTATACCACAGTAGAGCTCCACTGACCCACTCTTCAAATTCTCGGCTATGGTATCATTAAATGGTGTATAGTTTGTGATGGAGGTTTTTTTGGCCGTAGCTGTGAAACCCTAATCTCATATTTTTATAATTAGTTGAATTGTATCGTAAACGTAGTTAAATTAGTTTATTTAATTTAATTTACATCTATTACATGGTTAATTATAAATTGTGTGTGCCACTTGTATCATTTTATTAGTGGTAAGTTAAATGGTTAAATGGTGAAATATTGGTGAGTGGGTATAATAAGTAAATGTATAAAATACCTAAAATATAATAAATGGGTGTATAAAATACCTAAGGGGGGGTGAGATATATATTATTATGTTTCTATTGAAGTTAATTGAGAGGAAGGGAGGGTGTCGGTGGAGAGAAAGGGAGAAAGATGACAAGAGGGGACAAGAAGGCAAATGAAGAAAGAAAAGGAAGAAAAAGAAAGGAAAAAACAAGAATGGTGGGGAGTGAGTGGTTAGCATGATGGGAGGGAGAAGAGAGGAAAGATAGCTGCCATTATAGAGAGAGAGAGAGAGAGAGAGAGATATAGAGTTATAGAGAGAGAGAGAAGCTTGAAGAGAGAAGGAGCAATCGGTGGAAAAGAGGAAGAAGAAGAAAAGAAGGGAAAAATCTAAGGAAGCTTTCTTGCACTTTGTTTTCCTCATCTAAGGTGAGTATCATGCTTGTTTCATTTTATTTTCTCTAATTATTACATATTGTATGAATCATGCCATGGAAAGAAGAGGATGGAGGTGAGATCTTCCATGGTAAAAACTTAGAATCACCCATGGCAGCCCTAACAGAGTATTCTCTATGAAAATGCTACTGTTTAGAGACATTTCGACCTAGCTAAAAATTTTATTTGTAGCTGAATTTTTGAACACTGTAAGTTAGAGTTATGAGGATCATTTGGGCTTTGGATTCACTTAAAAATGTTGTAATTTCGAATTATGGTGAATTTTTGAAATGGGACTGTCCCTGCAGATTTTTGATGCTCAGATCTGTAACATCTGGTTTAACAGAGCATTCGACCAAGTTAGAGTAGCCCAAAAATTATGAAATTTTTACTGTATCTAGGATAAAGGTTGATGATAATCTGTACCAAATTTTAGATCATTTAGATGTCGTTTACCTATGTTATTAATTTATCAAAGATAGACTATTTACTGCTGAATTCGAGTTTCTACAGCACTGCCCTGTATTTGAAAATACCAAATAAATACTTAGGCATGTTCAAAAAATGTACAATTTGGTCTGGATACTCTTTGATATGTCTAGTTGGTATTTCTAAAGTTTTAAAATTTTTGGGCATAAGCCCACGAAGTTATGTCCAGATTATGAAGCATGTGTCAGTTTTGGCAGATTAGAGGACTTGATGCATTTTGGTATTTTTCAACTCTAGCTTTACATTGGGAGTGTGATTGAGATTAGCATATAGTAGTTCTAATGTATAATTTCAGTGTTATAACTTGTTTGTGTAGACATTATAGCTATGATTATCGGAGTATACATTGAGTTTCCTAAACTAATACGGTTGTGGTGATAGGAGCTAACGGAGAGCAAGATCCTTCAACGTCAACCCCGAAGTGATCTTTGACATAGTGTGTGTGCGGTGACAGGTGGGATCATAGGATAATCTTATTCATATAGAAGTGAATATATATTGCTTGTATTATTATCTGTGTTGGTGTTAATTGTGGGATTGTGGGATTTTGAGATAATCTTATTCATGTTAAATGCATTGTTTATTTTCATATAATGGTGGTGAATGCATATGAGGTGTTGAAGGTGTTTATATATGAGGTGAAATTGGTATTATATGAGAAGTTTTGTGGAGACATTGATGATTTTATATACATGGTGGCATTGCATACCATTCATATTGTATGCCTTGCATTGCACTGGAGAGAGTTAACCACGGTGGGTTAACCAAGGTTTAGTCACGGTGGACTAGCCTAGGGGTGCCACGGTGGGCATTCCTTGATAACGCGCCATCGATATATTGGGCCAACGTTATCTAAAATTGCGCGCACATGTGGGTGATACATGCATTGCATTGAGACATCTATGATATAGATATATATTAATCATTTCTACCTGTATGCATTTGAGTGCTTATTATCATTCTTTATGAGTTTGATTATCTGTCGTGAATATGTTGACAATTAGCTCACACCCACACAGACTGTCTTGACAGGTAACTTGGAGATGACGATTTGGTTCACTGCAGTCTTGGTTCTTGCCGTGGTGGCAATCATGTCGATGTCAGGGTGTCGAGTCACGGGTCTTGGGACAGCTCCATTGTCTTACTTTCAATTTCATGGTTGTATTTTATATAAACGTTGGGTTTTGGTATTATGTTTTAACTTTGTATAATGGTAAAGAATTTTGTGAAAGGATGTTGATTATTTTCCAGTGCTAATGTATTCCTTTGGAGAGTTTATTATATTTTTCTCATTGTATTGTTTATTCCGCTGCGTTCTTTTATTTTTGAGTATGGGTTAAGGTGTCGTTCGCAGGTACAGTGACCTGTGCGATCACGCCTCACCTAATGTGACATAATTAATGTCTAATTGGGTTAGGGGTGTGACAGTAGCTTCCCCGCAGGGCCTCCCCCTTAAGGGAGGGGCCTCCGATCTCAAAGAATTTTGGCCATAACCTTTTACCTCCATCCCACATCAAGTAGGAGTCGTCTCCCCCACTGCCATATAACCCTTGGGCTGGCCCAATGCTATGGGTTACTCACTCCATCATAGCCCAAGGGTCATATGGCAATGGGGGAGACACAACTCCTACCCGATGTGGGATGGAGGTAAAAGGCTACGGCCAAAATCCTTCGAGATCGGAGGCCCCTCCCCTAAGGGGGAGGCCCTACGGGGAAGCTACGGCCAAAAAAACCTCCATCAGTTTGTATAGCAGCATACTCATGTGATCATGCTTCTATGTCTATATATGTGTTGGGAAGAACTCTTTGAATGTCTGTTCATCTGCTCTCCGTTTATGTCAATATCTTTTGTAGACATTGGAATAATAGGTACAACTAAATTACTAAAACCTAATAACTCTTTTTCATTTGTTCAAATTCAATCAAACCAACTAATTTGGAAGGATGGATCTTGAAATACTTATATTGAATAAATGGGTCTCTATTTGTTAAGGCATAATATACTCTATATATATATAAATGTGGGTGTGTTTGAAGAACTTTTTGGACATTTGTTTATATGCTCTCTGTATAATTTAAAATGCACACACACACACACACACACACACATATATATATATATATCAAAACTACACCAAGTATCCATCTAATCAAGAAGAGTGCTTTTTTGTGACATCCAGGACTGACCCCATCCTCTGCTCATCCAGAAAAAAGGAACTTCATAGGTACTGCTTGATTTGCATGTACTTTTGATTGTGTTGAAATTTTCAACTAGCTACTTTTACATGATGTTTGAATTACCTTCAATTAATTATCTTATGGAGTTCATCACTTTCTTGGAGGGTCTATCCTAAGTTCTACACTAATTTGTATCTAGGAGTAAGAAATATGTTGTCATTTGAGTATATTTTTGGTTACCATCAATTTTTCCAATTAAATTTAGAGATATTGTGTTGTTGTAGTTTATTATACCTATTATCATGTCTCATAGGGGTAGAGGATGAGGATATTGTGAGGCCGAATAGATCAGCACTTTGAGCTCATGCATGTGCTTAAGTCAAATTTTGCTCCCCTTGCTACATCATAGTCTATGCACATGCACTCTAATAGTATGAATTGCGGCAATGTTGGTAAAGCTTGCATGTATTTTGTAAAAGCTTTCAAAAGTTGAGACCATTTTAAGGTTTTAATTTATCAGTGTCATGTGATATTTCGGTTGGTAGTTCTCTATTTCTCAACTATGTGGGATTTGTAAAATCATATTTTTAAGTGAACACTTGTATCATATTTTCTTGTTTTCAGTAGGTTGATTCAAGTCTGACAAAGGAGCAAGGAAGTTACGAAATCTTGCATGGGCCAAGATCTTAGATAAAGTGACAAGATACCAATTGAGATATGTAGGATGAGTTACATTCTAGTAGGACAAAGATGGAATAAGTTCACCACCAAGTTAGGGGTTGTGACCTGACATTTGCCCTTTCAATATGCCAAATTGGAAGGATATTAGTGACACCACTGACATGGATAAGACAAGCTTGACGGCTAATTAGAAGATGGTATCAATTTTGAATTTTTCTTATGAGTTCTCAACCCTAGTCGTAGAACTTCGATGGATTTCTAGTAGAATTTTTATTTTAATTTATTGAAACTTGAATTAGCATGTAATGAATTACGTATCATGATTTTTATTGTGGTTCATTTGTGCATTATGTTACTCAATTGGTATGACAATTTTTTTCCATTACAAGAAGCATTCTATTTAGAAATGAGCATATCGATAAAGCTATCCTTAACTTAATGAAGGCTCAATACAGTATTTGTGTACCCTTCGGGCTGACAATAATTACAAAGTACGTGATGCTTATATTTTATTTAGTCAACTTCAGTCTGTGGTTTATTGGTGTGTACAAGTAATAACAAGAGGCGTGCTGCTATTAGTCCAACCCAAATGTTTTTGTTTTCATTTAATCAAACTTACTAGCATATCTAGCAAAAGACAGTTTACCTTGATGTGAAGCAAAATCTTACCATGGGTGATACTGGACTTGGTGCTTCAAGCATATAGGCCAAGCATACATTCCTTGAATAAATGTAACTAATTGCTAGTGTGTTGTTTATAACAATCAAATTAAATGGGTGCTTAACACAGGAGCAAAACTGATGGTTTTTATTAGAGGCTCTATGGACCTTCTATTAGCGCTTTGCCCTTATTTGATTTGTGAAGTAAGAAACAATGTGTAGCAACTATTTTGGTTGTCTTAAGAACATGCTACTGATTATAATGCATATTTGTCTCCATCTCTTGAATGTTGGACTTTTATATCCTTAACAAATGGCCTATATTCCTGCTAAACATGTCTTCTTGTTTATTTTTTTTGGTATGTAATTACTGTACCACATCCTTTACACCGATAGTTACAAAGCAATTTATATCCAACAACTTGTGTTTGTCAATGTTCATTTAGTACATTTTATTGTCATATATCGAACTTAGATTGTTGGTTTTATTTTATTTGGGTATGGCATGATTGTTCTTTCATAGTAGCAATAGTTGTACATGTTAGTTCAAAAATCTGTAAAAGAAAGAAGAAGATGAATAATCGCATCCAAGGCACGATTAATATTGCTTTTCTTAAGATGATATTCGCCCCCACCAATTCTCAGAATCTGGTGTGCACCGGATTAATGGCGAATCGCCTCCAGGATACAATGGAGCCCAGAAAAATCGTAATTCTAACTGCGTGTTACACACACGAAATCAGACCCGAATACCCTCTGATTATCAAGTCTGCCAAGAATCTGAATGTCTGTTTCTGCATAAACAAACTTCAGAGATGATAAATAATAAAACTAGAAAAGAATCAAGAACTGTATTGCCTTTCAATACATAGAGAAGTTGTAGAAAAAATTATATATTTTTGTCTGCGAATTTGCCATGTTTTTATAGACATTTTGGTGTCTTTTTGGACCAGACATGACTGTTAGAATTCAAATAATAACTGATTTCTAACAGTCACTTGTAGGTTTAAACACAGCCGTCGGATCGCTCATTTCTTAATCTAACGGTGTAGATCGCATCAATTTATTATTTGATCATATCATACATCACACCTTTACGATCAGGTGTGGTTCTCACCATACGATCTTTTTTGCTTAAGCATTAACCATCCGATCGTTGATCATCATGATTGACAAAAATCAATGGTCTTGATCACACGCCACACGCGCACGTGCCACGTGGCCAAGTGCGCCACTAAAGCACCACATTGCGCCACGCGACTCGCACGCGAGACGTGCGCGTGGCGCACATGTGGCTTGGCACACATGTTCACACTTGAGTGCTACACCCAATCATTGCTCTAAAGCAATACATAGAAAGTTGTTGGCATTTATAAATGCCTTACAAAACTTATCACTTTTCGATGTGGGATTCATTTAATAAGGCAATAAAAACTTTCTTCAAAGCTAGTCAAAACCAAAATGGAAAAACCCCAAAACTACTACATATATTATATATTTTAAAAATAATTTCAACAGTACATACTTAATATAAAGTTCTTTTCATAGTTATACTCTTGGCTTGTATTATAAAATGAATTTTCTTTTTCAACAATTATGTTGCTTTGAATCTAGACCCAAAAACAAATGATTTTTGAAGAATTACTAGAAATGAAGATGCATTGGGAAGGGACGAACCTCTGCCGAACTCTAGAGAGTTCTATAAGAAAAACATTTTTTCTTCAAGCAACGACATATGAATCCTCCTAAGAAGACCTTATTATCTATCTATTGTTGTGAAACTTCGTACTATACTTTTTGTTTGTTTATAAGATTGTTTGTGACAATGGTTTGTTATTAAGTTTCCAGTTGTATATTGTTTGACAATGGTTTATTATTAAGCTTCGGTACTATTCTTTAATAGTAATGTAGCTCTTATGTTTCTATTGAAGCTCTCTGTTTTTGTACATTTGGTTGTTTAATGAATGCAGGCATGGTTTGTTAAACAAAATGAAAATTTTAAAAGCAAATCAAAATATTCAATTTACGGCCAACATTTTAGTGACAAATATTTCGTTGTGGATACTACATAAGGCATTAGCATTGATGAAAATCGTTCTAAATTGTATTTTTTTAGCAGTGAAATTAACTGTAGACAATTCTTTAACTTTTGGCGACAATTTTATTTTGGTCTCTAAAAGTGTGACTTAAATTTGCTTGCTTAATATTTTAGTGATTGAAACATACTTTTTGCGACGTAAATTTAGACTATTGCCTACAAAAAAGAGTGGTTCCTAAAAAACCAAAATATTTAACAACAGACTATTTTTGTCGCTAAAGCATTACATTAGCAATGAGCAAAATTTTGTCGCCCAATACAAAATTTTGTCTCTAAAACACAATTTTCTTGTAGTATGTATTCGGGGTTTAATTGCAAATGTGGGTCTAATTTGGCCTTGTGCTAGGATGGTTCCTCATCAGCAAAAATATATATATATATATATATATATGTATATTATGATATCCTCTTTAACCAAATTGTGTAATGGGGATTTTAGTAAAATTAGTGATTATACCTTTTAGCCTTTGAAAATTCTACACCAAGAATAAGTTAATGCGACAGGCTTTCAATGAAACTTATAGGAATTCGATTGTCCTTCTAGTCAAATTTGTCCAATATGGGAGCATGGAACTTGTGCTTTTACTTTGCCAAGGTAAGGCACCTGTAAGGAAAAGGGTAATTCACTTATTCTTCTTTCTTTTGTTATTTTTCCTTAGGGGATTGAGAATTAAATCTATAATTATGATGATTTTTTGAAAATATAATTAATGAAGTTGTTGCTTACCTTTTTACCATTTACGTCGAATATAGCTTTGAAGCCAAAGTTTCGAAACCAAATCTACCACTAATAAATTTATATTTACAAAATATGCGCATTTGATTGCACGTTGAGGCAAAAGTGTAGTCTTTGGTTTTTCACAGCAACAGGCTTAAACTTATTATAGTCATTCAATCCAAAGAGTAATTGCAGAATCTCATTACCTATGAAAAACATAATTTGGTTTAGAAGCACATTATGACTTATTATTGGGAAATGTCCGGGTTTCAGGTTATTGGAACTCATGTTCAAGAGTTTTTTGTCCTTTCTTTTTTCCTATTCTAGTAATGGATGTTGCAGTTTTTTGGGCTACAGCTATAAATAAGGTTTGATTTATTTTTTATATTAAGATTCCATTTTCTTAAAATGAGGATACTCCAACGTATTTAGGATTTGTGTATGACGTAATTGCCTAAAAATTTGGAATCAATATGGGTTGCATCTTAGGGGTAGTAACCGTAGTATTGTCAAGATACAACAAGTGAGAAATGAGGACTCCATATTCATTAATTGATATTGTAGTTGTATTGAGGAAAGAGAGTGCATGTTAACTAGCATTTATATCTTGGTAATAACTCTTAAATTGAATATTATCCTTACTTATTACAATACTCTTAAAAAGAGTTTTGTTATGGATAAGGTCGAATATATTTTCATTTATAGTTTAGCAATGTAAGTTTCGTGTTACAATGCTAGTGTGGGTTAATAATTTGAAAACAAAAAAGTAGTAAAGTGACAAGTGACAACTTAGGGTAGTTTTGTTAAGATTGTAGAGATTTAATTCCCTATTGATTAATTGATTTTCTTATGGTATTAAAAAAAGAGAGTAGAGTATTAACTAGCAATTACATCTAATTAATCTTGTTACATATTATAATTTGAAATAAAATTAGGGTCTCGTGAGTGCCCTAATAGCTTAATAAACTTGTCAGAAAAACCTTTATTGTATATTTGCTAGAAAAAGTCCTAAACCACAATCTCCTCACTCCCATCCCGGAATGACTTTGTTCTTAATACCCTTTCTTTCTTTCTTTTCTTAATTGATGTACTTAATTCTTTATATTAATTAATAATGTAAAAAAGGCCACTGCCTTAACACTTTTCACATTGCATGCTTTATAGTCCAAAATAGCTTTCTTTTCATATGATTTTTGTGACAACGATACTAAACAAAATATACTATAATAAATTATGGGTTGAGAAATGATGGCTTCTCTTTTCTAAATTTGCCGTTTGCGTTTTTTTTTTTTTTTTTTGTTGTCAACAGAAATTTGATTTATTCGATGTGGAGCTTTTATCCGAGGTTTTTGCTGTGATCAATCAAGAATTATAAACTTATGTGTTATATTTCTTCAAAGTATAAATACATATTAGAACAGTAGATTGCGTTTGGATTTGTAGATTTGAAATGAATGGATTTGGATTTGTTTGTCAGATAATTATATCTTCAATTTATATTGAATAACGTACAGTTTAGATATCAACAAATAGACGTAAGGATTTGAGTGCCTTCTCGTGGATGGATTTTTTATAATAAGTGAAAGGAGATATTGATGGTTTACAGGAAATAAGTTTTTGCACTACATGGATTTGGTTTAAAAAAAAAAAAAACCTATTATGTGAAGATCCTTGATTGGTGATCATTGGTATATCTGAAGTTGCTATGTGAAATCGCAAGAGTTGCAGCTAGAAAATAATTTCTTTGTTTTGAAGCAGTCCGAAACCATCGCAGAACTTGATCCAGATGTACGCTCAAACTTATATATTAATGATTCTCTTGCAAACTTTTGATGTGAAACTCAATAGATGCTTGTGTTTTCATTTAACACCAACACCTCAATATATGGTTGGCATAAAAATAAAATTTCCTTCTTTGGAATTTGAAGAGAAAAGGAGATAAAATAATATAGTAACTATTAAAAAATAAAAATGAAAGGAAATTGGGAAGGAAAATAACATGCGCCCTCAAAACTGGAAATTATTAAATGTGACCATCACACCACGTCATCATGCTGACGTGGTGTGACGGTTTATACCTGTAACGCCATATATAGAGAGAGAGAGACAATACTTTTTTAGACATTATGAACATTATCCTACATACATGGTAACATTTCAAATTTAAAATTTTCGCCATATTAAAAGCTAAATGTGGTACACATGTTACAATGTAAATAGAACGTCACACTAAGTCATTATACTAACCTGGTATCACAGTCACCATAGATAATTACTCCTCAAAACTAGAAGAGAAATTATTTCCTTAAGTTCTAAACAAGGTGTTACTCTCTTACATTTCGGTGTCTCTAGGGACACCCATTGGAAGGGATGAGTGGCGACAATTGATAAAGTTGTCAAATTGCGCTATTTTGTAACTTGTCTGTATTTATTTTAGTCCAACCCGTTGCGGATGCACCGTATTACCCCCACTAAATCTCATAGAGCTTCCTAATTGGACCACGTAAATAATACACTTTTTACCCACCTCAAATGTTCAATAGATCTACTGAACATTTGAATTGGTTTCATTTATTGTTTATTTTTTATTTGATGGGTTATTGGTATGGATGCAATTGTTATTAAGTTGTGTGTTTAACATATTGCTAGAAGTGGTGGTATGCACAATATGTGGTGAAAGTAGTTTTCTAAACTACAATTGTAACTTCCACTAACTCCCACTAACTCCAACTAACTCTATGACATGATTCCAAAAAGTTTTAGTAAATAGACTTTAGCAAACAGAAGAGTTTGTTTTATAATAGTACATTTAGATAGGTATACATATATACATATACACAAGGAGAGGAAATTAAACACGAAATTTGGGACAAAATATTTAACACACCGTGCACATAAAAATTTAACACTGCATGCAAATAGAAATTTAATGTGGGCGATGAACTCAGATTTACTGAGAGACAAATATATCCAAACCCAATTCCTTGACAATGTCGAAGCAATTATTGTGGGCAATGAAATAAGATTTATTCAGATTTTCATAGAGCCATTGCTTTCTTCTCAGCAATTACATGTATTTATAAGTACGTACAAAGAAAATCTAAAACAGAATTACAAAACAGAAATTTTAAGAGAGTACTATCACTGCGTTTCTTCTTTTCTGTTTTCTCTTTTATCACTGTGTTTCTTTATTTCCGTATCAAACCCAATGAAGATCTCTAAGTTTCATTGGGTTTTGGTAGGTATATATATAGGTTTGTATATATGTATATTTGTTTATAAGAAAAATTATTATCTCTTCATTGCACCATTATCATGGGTCACTGGTAGTCTCTAAATTGTATCATAGGGTACCTTGATTCATTCTTCCTCACCATAAATGAATTCTACAAATATCTTCTGTACATAAACAAAAGAAAAGGTTTTTGTAAAAGCAAAAAATACAAGTTTTGAAGAGCTCACCGACCTGTAAATTGAGATTTTGTCTGCACAAGTCTAAAAAAACCCAAAAGACAGAATATTGTGATTGAAAAAGATGCTCAAACAAAAATAAATTTTCAGAGGAAATAGCAAAATTACCATAACACTATGGAGTGTTTGCAATTTGGTTGATTTTTCTATTTTATCCTTTGGGTTGTTAATGACAAGAATAATTGGTAGAGTAAATAATTGTTTTTTTGTTTGGCATTTACAGCAATCCTAGAAGTCAACCCATTATTGAGTTGTTGATTAGTTAAATTTTGTTTATGTTTGGAGTTCGATACTAGGATGACAATTTTGTTGAATCGAATGTGAATTTACGATTATTTGCTAAAATTTGGGATTCAGTGGCATTTTCCTTTTTCTTATTTTGTTCTCATTCTTTCCTCTCTCTCAACAAATCCTGGAACCCTAAAGTCATTCCACGTGTTTAGTCGGCTAAGAAAATGAGTAAACATTTCTAAAAAAACAGAACTCATTTTAACATTTGGTTACCCATCAGAAATAATGAAATAAGCAAGTTCATTTACTTTGTATTTCTCTTTCCTTCAACAAATCTCAAGCCCAAAGCATTCAGCGGAATATATGAGAAAAGATTCCCCCTCTCTTTACTTGTGAAATTACTACTACACCCCTCAGCCTTGGTTTACCCTTTTTACAATATAAGAGCAAAATCGTAATTAACATAAACTCATTCTTTTCCTCTTTGCTTTCCACTTAACTAGACAACTTGAAAGGAACACACAGTTCATTCACTAAGAATGCTATTTCCCCCTTCTTTCTTTCTTCTTACTTTCCATCCCTCGTACGAAACATAGCAAAATAGTGACAGCATGTACAAGGAGTTAATCGATCAACAAAACATAAATTCCCTTCAACCTGTTATTGGTGATCCTTTACCGTAGCAATCTTTTTCTCTTCATGCAACATTTCAGAATTATGAAGCAATGAGGTAACAGAGACGGGTAGATTCTTCATCAACAACCCCAGGGCTTCCTTCATGATGTTAAGAAAAACCTTAGCGATTGCATCAGTTTCTTCCTCATATTGCTCGTAAAAAAAGAACAAGGTGAATGCAAGGACCAGTCCTGCATTTCATCTCAGACATAGTCAAGTAAAGAATAATAACAACAATTATTATCATTAATTTTTTTAATCAATATCACTGGAATGGCAAAACCATACCTACACCAATTGCTGCTGTTAAGGAATGGGACAAGATCAACTTGAGAATAAAGAGGGAAATGGCCACCTGTAGTAGAGATTTTAAGCAGAGTTTATTTAAGCCTGCTAAACTAAACTCCATAATCAAACATACATCAATTTCATGAATAACGATCATGTCTGCAGAAAGAAGTCACAGAGACTCCCCTAGTCAAAGGCTCAGTAACCCCAATAAAAAAATAGAAGAGAATATAAAATAGCTATCTTCTTTATTTAACTGTACAACTATTTTCCATAAAGTAAATACAAGAGAAATGGGCTTGACAATGGAAAAACACTGGTGCAGATGTACTCCAAAGTGCTTTAGCAAACATTTGTAGACTGGCAACACCTAATAGAAATGTTATAATATTTTAGTCCAACTTGGAGGGAGCTATAAGAAGATATCTCCGAAAGATTCCAAATCCTTTAGCATGTTGGTATATGAATAGCTGAAATTTGTTTTCCCTAATGTAATCAAACCTATGTTACCTAGAACCCGGATCGTTCTGGTACGTGAAATGGGAATGAGAACGTGGTACGCCACATGTTCTAAAATATGGTACACTAATAGTAGGCTTCTATAAAGTATACTATTAGAATTAAGAAACTTTTAGAAGAATTTTCTTTAATAATAAAACATTTAATAAAATATATTTTTCAAATTAATCATCTAAAAACACATTTTAGGAGTATTATGGCCCTTTTTTTTTTTTTTTTTGCACATTATCATGCCAAAATTCTCTTCTTCTTATATTTTTGTTCATTATAGTCGATTTTTTTCCTCTATTAAGTGACCTCTAAAGTTATAAATAGGAAAAAAGTTTGAGATCACTTTAGATCACTAAATTGACCGTTTTGGAACACTAGAGTATCATGTTTCGGAATGCTGTTCCAAAAACGTAATTCGTTAGGGTAGTAGAATATTATGGTAACACATGATCAAACCAATGCATGATATAGGACCTGGAAGGATTATCTAGAATTCAGCAAGACCCTTTTATTATGACAAATGACATTAATGTACAATGACGATTAACAAAGGCAATAGTTCGTGGCAAGAACACGGATTCTTTCACAGTAATATTATTTGACTTTCTCATGTAGACTTGGTCCTTTAAAAAGGTTGTATTTAGGACTATTGAACTGAGTTTTTACAGCTGCTTATAATTTTCCTCCTATAGAACCTTTGCAGCAGGTTACAGGCAAAACCATTAACCCTCACAATTGTGGGTTTGGGTTGGAATGGATGTCCAAAAACAAGGGAGATATAGAGAATGATAACAGCCATTTGCAGTATTCCGCAATAGAACTTCGAGCACGTTACTGGCAAAAAGATTGGCCCTTACAATAACCCATAGATTTCCAATAATGCGAGTGATGTAGAGCATAATAACACGAAAAGAAGCAATTTAATATGAAGCTCAATTTGGAACTATTGAAGTTTTTATTAATTACAGTCTACTTTTATGTTCCCAGAAAGGGCAGCATTACACTAATTAGGATATTTGTATAAGGTGTGGTGTAGCTCTATAACAAAGTGCCAGACAACCCATAACCTCAATTTTAGGTATGGGGGACTAAGCTATTGGAGTTCAAGTTTTGGGCAAGTGAAAAGGGACACAGCCAACAAATTCAAGTAGGCAGGTTTGTTTGTGCGCGCACGTATATACCTGCACTTGACTTCCCATTTTAACAGGTCAAAAAAAAAAAAAGGGACAGCCTACAAATTCAAGTACATCATGTTTTATATAATACAATGATGTATAATGAAATTTTTCTAAGCATACGCTTGAATATAAGTCAAATAAACTCTATATACCGGAAGGGTTATACCTCTCTACCATGTGACAGAAGCAAAAAACCCTTAACCTGCTATCAAATTTGAACATCTTCTTTTTTCTACAATCAAATTATTCTTCATCTTCCAACAGCACTAGTAAAATATTGGGGTGTTCAGCAAGGATATATTTCCGATACGTGCACCTTACAGAGCCTTAACCTAGTCAAATCATGTCAATGTGGGTGCCCAGGGACATGGCATGATATATCAGAATATACCCATTGATATATATCTTTTTTTCTTGGAGGTTATGCATGCTCTAACCCACAAAATACTGCAGATGCATCACATAATACACAAAATATCGTATAGTTTGCAAAAATTGTGTATTTCATCAATAAGAAAACCATAAAAAATTGCAAGGTATTGCCCATTATGTGGCAAAATATTACAAAACTTATTTTTCCTTTATTAAAATAACTTATCATGGTTTTAGCCAAACCGCCTAGAGATATGGGTATGAATATGGATACAACTTGGTCCATTATATTAATTAACTAAGTAGCACCAATACAAACATGGATACAGGCACAAGACATGGCAATTTTCAAAACATGAGGATACAGGCACGGCAAGGATACAACCAAAAAAAAATTCTTTATATATTTTTTCTTGTAATATATGAATTTAACATTCACAAATCACCGAAAATATTGAAAAAAACCGCTAATTCAGTTTGGGCCCAATCTTGGCTCCACTGCTACGACCTGAGAACCAAAAAGGAAGAAGAAGAAGAAGAAGAAGAAGAAGAAGAAGAAGAAGAGAAAGGAAGAAGAACAGAGAAGAAAAAAAAGAAGAAGCAGGGGCATGAAGTCTCTGAATTGAAGAACTACCACTGCATGAGGCCAGAAAGGGAAGAAAAAGAAGAAGAAAAGGAAAATATAAAGGAAGAATAACAGATAAAGAAAAAGCTAAGTGTCCAAGATGTGTCCTAGATGTGTCCAACACGTATCCCTACCTCTTTGACGTGTCCTGCTTGTGTCCATTGAAAATTAAATAAGTAGAAATTCAAGACACGCCAATTGGCATGTCTGACATGTGCCTCGACATGTCCGAAAAGTATGTGTGTTCAACACCAAATGGCACCCTACAAGGAGTGTCCATACTTCATAGTTAATTAACCAAAATATCTTTACCTGTATCCTAAATAAACCAGTGGGAGGGATAAAACAATACTCATATATATATATATATAATATTCTGGGGGGTTAGGGGGGCGGGGGGATTATAGAACATTTGAACTTTATTTAATATGCTAGTTGATGTTGATGTAATTCAATTCCAAGATGATAACAATTTTCTTTTTTTTTTTGTGTGTGTGTGTGTGTGCAATCAATAGCAATCATTTTGCATATTTTATGCACCACATGTTTGTCAAATATACACTCTATTTTCTAGGGTAGAACAATTGGCATAGGATCCTCACCTAGGTGCAAATAGTCACAAGTTTGATTCTGCCTATGGGTGGCCAGCCGATAGGATTTGTTCCCAGATTACTTGGCACTTGGGTGTAGTGAGCGTGCTTAGGTGTCCTAGGGGATTAGTCCCACTGAAGGTGGGGATACCCCTGGTCATCAAAAAGTTAAAAGAGTTCTAAAATATTCTTTCATACTTCCAAAACATTCATAATATATATTGAAAAAAGCTTAATATTGGTATACAGTTGTGCTATTTCCATCAATCTACAAGTTAATTTGGCACATTTATGTTTTTTTATGCTTTTAGGAGTTAAACAGTATTTTGGTCATCTAAGTCTGGGGTGGTAAGGTGGGATGCCAAAACGGGCTTTTGTTTGTTGGCTTAAATACTTTCTGTCAGACTTGAGAAGTCTGGTGGATTCAAATAAAGTTACCATAAGGTGGCTTATTTGTTTCCAAGATTACCTGGCTAATGGGTTTCCTCGGATACAAAGCTAGGATCCTATGCATAAGGTGATGTTCGGGCTCTATTTTGACAAAAGAAATTGGAAAGAAGGGGAGGCGGCTCCTAGATTCCAAAAAAAAAAAAAAAAACAGAGAGAGAGAGGGGAGACAGTCAAATTTGATTGTGTGACGTATCTTCTCTCACATACAAGTACTTTAGAGCGTATGTTTGCTTACTAAAAAGCACGGACACACCGTTTAGGGTGCCGTTTGCGTGTCGGACACACCGCAGACACGGATACTCTTAGGACGCACCAAAATACGTGTAAGACACGCCAGGTGACGTGTCTTGTTTTTTTTTTTTTTTTTTTTTTTTTTTTTTTTTAAGCTATGAGCACGTCGAGAACACGGCTAGGACACGGCGGGAGTTGAAGTGTAATTATGAAAATTTTTAAATGGGGTATATTTTTTAATTTTCTTAACTTCAATATAAAATGTACAAAATATTCCAAATCAAAACATTTCTTCTTCTTCTTCACTATCCAGATCTGCTGCCACTGTATTTTTTCTTTTTTCCTTCTTTTTTTTTGTTCTTTTTCTTATTCACTGCCCTTTCTGCTGCTTGTTTCACTGCTTCTTATGTTCAATGTGGGTACTAGCTTACAAAATCAACTAAATAAATTGGTACTGCTTACCTGCCACTGCTGTTTTTTATTTTTTTTGTGGAAGTTGAATGCTTGTTCGTTCATGCTTTAGATAGTAATGAATCTAATGATATATTGAATGATGATCTTCTTTAACTTGTGTCTTTATCTATGCTTGATGGATGATGAATTGATGACCTGTTATCTATCATATTGAGTATTGAATTTTTTAATTTTTTTGGTGGTAGGCGAATGTTATATTTATAGACATGAAAAATAAAATATATTTAAAAATAATAATTTTTTGCCGCGTCCACGCCGTATTTGTATCCCCTATTTTTTGAAATTGCCCAGTCCCGTGTCCGTATCTGTGTCCGTGTCCGTATCCGTGCTTCTTAGTATGCTTACCTAGGGTTTTCTCTTCTCTTCCCTACTTCAACCTCGTAGAAATCCATCTTGCTCACCAACTTCCCTTGCAAGCAACCCAGAAAATCTGGTTTCAAAGGCTGGCTAACATTGTGTTACCATAATACTCAAATATCCTAACGAATTACGTTTTTGGAACGGCGTTCCAAAATATGGTACTCTAGCGTTCCAAAACGTTGAATTTAACGATCCAAAGCGATCCCAAACTTTTTTCCTATTTATATCTTTAAAGGTCACCTAACATGGGAAAAAAATCAATTATAATGAACAAAAATATAGAAAGAATAGAATTTTGGCATAACAATATGCAAAAAATGGACCATAATACTCCTAGAATGTGTTTTTATATGATTAATTTGAAAAAACATAAATTATGTTTTATAAATGTATGATTATTAAAGAAAATTTTTTTAATAATGTACTTTATAGAAGTCTACCCCTAGCGTACCACATTTTAGAACACGTGGCGTACCACGTTCCCATTCCCGTTTTTGTTCCACATACCAAGACGGTCCGCATTCCAAGTAACATAGGGCTAACATCAATTTGGTGTCAAAGCTAAGAATCCTATCTTTATTTCTTCATCTATTGCTCGAGTACTCTCTTCTTTCACAATAACAACTATCTTGAATAAAATTTAAACTTGGAAAGACCCGATGTACAACCATAAAGGAATAATAAACTTGATTCATATGAATGACAAGCTGCATTCCATTCAAGCATCTACAGTTTTGTCAGTTTCAACAAAAACTAGATTCGGAGCTATCCCATCTTCAGATATAACTAAGGAATTATAATCCTATTTTTTCAATTCAACTCAAACTCTATTATATTATTCTACTGAAGCCAATCATAAAACAAACCAACGACTATTGACTATGTTGAATAGATTTGAGTATGGGTGTTAGGAGCGGCGACTATGTATTTAATTCTCGGATTCATTTAATTCTCCTGTCCAAAGACACCATAACACGACTAGATTTCAAATAACTTTAATACTTTTTTTTTTTATTTTTTTAAGGGTAAAATAGCGTTTACAAACTAAAATAGAGCATTTTACACATAAAATAAAAGTTTTATGCATGGTTATATGGTAAACTCAACTACTTATACATACTTCTTAGGTGTATATCTAACTAGATATATCAGACACAATCTATGTCCTTGTCCAAGTGTCTTGTCCTATACGAGTCCTTCACAAATTTAAAAGAGTCCAATAACAGAGATTATTGAAACCAAAGAAACAAACGTTGCAAACTGCTTTGGTAAGTTTAGGAAACGACAAAAGAACATGATGATCGCAAAATTAAAGTCAGGAAAATTCAGATCAAGGAAGAGAGAAGCCATTGCAAGGATTGACTTCATTGTTCAAAGAATAAATTGTACAGTAAAAAAGATGAACTCCTTAGTCCTTGGGATTGTCCTTGTTTCTCCAATGCTAAATTCAAATTGAATCACCTACAAAATTTCATGCTTCCTTGGATCCAAGTTCGAAGTTGTGGAATCTTCATGCTTCAGCATTGCAAAGCTTGAACTTGAGCTTTCCCAATATGGGGGAATAATGCAATTTCATATGGCCAATTGAGTTACATCTATGGTTCCTATAAGTTAATTTGCTACTAGTATGTTTCATTATGTTTATAGGAGTTGGGCGAATTCTGGTAGTTTAGGTTTTAAGCTGTAGGCAGACAAAATGGCATTTTTGTAGGTTTAATTCTTGGATCAGATATGGTAGGTATGGTGGATTAATTTAAGTCCGCTATGTTGGTTTGCTTGTCTTCCAAGATGAGTTTAGCCCTTACGTTTTCTTTGCTACCAAGTACAGTCTCATATGTATGGTGATATATTGGCATTTTCTCAACTAAATGAACATATGTTTAATTGTGACGCCATGTGATCAAAGAAACCATCAGAATCCAATAGATAGTAGAATATTAAAGCTTTAGACAAAGTAGAACATTTGTTTACATATCTATGACAATCAATCTTGAATCAGTACTCAATAATTTCTAGAAATGGTAACACTGTTTAATGCAGAGGTGTAGGCATCCATTGGCATGGGAAGAGGCCCAGTACTTGTTAATTATCCAAAATAAGGCAAGAACAAAAGATATCATGGAATGCAAATTCAGACAACTTCAGTGACCCAGCACTGAGGAAAATTTTCAGCCACTACGTACCTTGAAGAAAAGATTCCAATCCTCTCCTTGGGCCAATGTTCTTGTGACATGAACTACTCTGTTCCACATATAAGCTATGGTTGTAACTAAATTCGTCATATCCACTTCTGAGATCTCAAAATAAGATAAAGATATCTTCTGAATTGTGAAACCAAATCTGTTGCAAAGGCATCATAGTCAATAAACCTGAAATAATTTGGAAGACTACATTTTAATCACTAAACAAGAAAACAAATTAAGAGATATGTCAATGGCAAGCTTGAAAACCTCAAAAGCCAAATCTAAAAGAGTGTTAATGCTAACTGGGCTCGCATTACTTCATCCAATTGAACTCTACTGTATTAACTATTCTATTTGATTTAATGGTAAAATGGTAAGCTGAGCGGATGTGTGCAGATTACTAATAAGACAAGTACTGATATAATAGTCTGTAAGAGTAAAAAAAAAATCATGAGCAGCCATACGAGGTACCACAACTTTTGACAGCCAGAAAAGAAAAAAGAACCAAAAAAAAAAACCATAAAATTAACCAAGCATTAAGCAAAAGTGTTTTATGTGCAACACCAGGCCAGTATAGTGATTGCATAACTATCTGCTTGAAGAACTCATTATGTCACTAGTCACAACAACAAACACAGAAATATCTGTCCTCAAGTCTATCAGTGTTACAGGTGAGAGAAAACCTTTATACATCCAATACTCACGTATTTGATGGCAAAATGCCATATCCAAATAGGGTAACTGTAATAAGCAGGAGAAGCTTCGCTGCAGATGAGATAAAAGTTCCTCCAGAAAAGAAAAACCAGTAATATAACAGAACCAGAGCAAGAAAACATGTAAACGTTTTCTTCTCATCCCTCCACAGAAGAATGTCCGCAACTGCAACAATATAATCTTGATTTCATTACTCACAGGAAAAGATAGAATGTGTTTGCACGTGTGTATATAATGTATAATAAAAAAATTTTATAATGCAAAGCCCAGCTGAATGCATAAAACTGAAACTCTTAAACATTGCCCAGAATATTTGTGTATAATCTATATGTGTTGCCCTGTTCAAAAAATTGCTTCACAGATGTAGCTACCATGATACTACTCTTTTTTCATGTTTTTTAACTAGATCTGAATAAAGGATGGATGCAATGCTTCTTGCTAAGGTCCTAATTTGAAGTAACTTGAACCATGTGGGTCTTAGGAACAACAATCCCTCATATTCATTGTGGCAAGATGTTATTACAAATAAACCACATGGGTTTTTCCAAGCTCAGGCATAAAAGTGCAGGGACAGATATTTGGGCTAGAGACCACCTACAGCTAGCCAGGGATTTGCTTAGCGAGGACAATGCTTGCCTAACAATTATTCTTTAACCTGTATATATGTTCATTGTCAAAATACATCCACATGAAGTCCATACAATTCAGAGTCCAATACAAAGCCCAGGCAAAAATTAAATGGTATACATAAAGAAATCACAGCACAGGTGTTAAATACAACCAGCTCAACTCAATGAAGCTTCCAACCATGTGCACTTTTTAACAATTTGAAGTGGTAAAGCATAAATTTCAGTCAGAAAATGTAAGAGTACTATCAGTGCAGTGCTCAACATAAACCATCACATGATAAGAAGGGTACTACCTTTCCCACTGCCCAGCAGCTTATCCGCTTTTGAATGTTCATCAAAGTCACGGTGCCTTGCAAAAGTTTTGCCCCTGGCTAAATGAGAGAATGATTCAATGGTCAACGTGACACCCTCCTGTATATTCAGCAATCAAACACATAAGAAGAATTCAGATCTAATATCATATTACAATTAACCTGTTGAATCATAACAACATCATTTGTTTTAGGACTACTCAAGGAAAATAAAACGTTGGAAGTAGCATTTATATCAGTGTCAGCCATTTGTGTTATCAAACAAAATATGCTACATACATATTCCAAAAGGCAAACCAATAAATTGTTCAAGTAGCTCTGTTAGGAATCAACCCATCTTATCAGGAGGAAAAAAAGAAGAAACCATATGGGACCCAAGAGATCCAGCAGGATCCCCATAGAAGCAAAATGATCAAAGTTGTAACTCAAAGTGGGGTGTGGTTGAATCTGCATAATTTTTTGCTCCTCCTGATTTGGAAAAATGATAGTTTCTTAAATTAAAGGTACTCGGTAATTAGGTGTAATTTAAGCATGTCATATTAGTTTACATTCAAGCTTAGTCGGGTTTTTTTTATTATGTTCTGTTATGCATTATATGGTGATTAGAAGTGGCACAAATCATGCTTTTTTGGTGTGCCGCAAGAGGGGCCTCCATCTCTTACAGTCTAGAAGTACACCACAAAAAAAAAAAAAAAAGTTAAGGTGATTTGGTGATACCATTGGTCCGAAATGGTCGGTTGTAAGAGGGCTCCCATCTCTTACTGGCAAGAAGTGGACCCCCAAGGACCCAATTCAAGCCTAAACCAATCCTTAAACCCCAAACCTTGCCTTCTCAATCATATAACTTAAAACTTGAAGCCCTGTCCGCCATTATGTGATTGGGAAGCTCAACATTATCATATTGGAAAGCAGAACCCCTTCAAATGTAGTCCCTGCCTCCACCAATGCATCAAATGCAAACAAAGTAATAACTTTTCCTCACCCTATGTATATACTTTTTATTTACTACCATATTAGGGAAGCATACACTACATTGGAAAACAAGAGGAGGAATTTTCACTACAAAAAAATCCTACTCTTGAAATGCTGGCCATAAGTTACTAGAGAAAGAGGAAAGGGAGAGTGGGGACAATCAACAGATATATCTCACTAAAATGGCAAATTTTCGTGGTATTAAAACCTTGGACCTGAATGACTTTCTTAAGGAGCTTGACCAACATCATTGTTATAGTGGAGGAGTGAAGTTAGATAGCCATGAAATACCAAACTTAAAAACTTACTTCCAAGGAGACAACTGGTGAGTATCCAATATGTTTTTGAGCTGCAGAGCAGTTGAACGTTCTCGTGCACGAGGCTAATTGAACAACATTATGAACTGATGCAGAAAATTTAAGCTTGCTGGAGTCCATCTTTGCATGCATCCATTTAACAAGCAAAACAATAAACCAGACCAACCTAGCTGGAAGTTTTATCATGGGTCTGTAATCAGAAGTAAGAGTTAACTGAAGTTCAGGGACCAATATTAGAAAATCCACTACAATCGCATATAAAGAAAAAAAAAATGAGATCAATATGAATTTGGCTTTTCTTCAGTAAAGATCATGGAAGGCAGCATTTACCCAAAGACATACGAAATGTCAATTGAGAAAATGGCTATTAAGAAGCCAAAAAGTAGACTAAAATTAAAAGTTTTAAACTCTGCCTAGGTGTTTCAAGCAGTTGGGCACAATCTTTAAAAGCAATGCCAGATGTTGAGTCCAGCTACAACTGAGACTATGCAATGTGGTCAAGTGACCAGTTTACTTCACATAGAGGTGATATTAGTCTGTATATGAAAGACATCAGACACAAGAAAAAAGGAAAAAAAGAGGGCAGAGTGGGGGGAGGGGGGGAGAGAAAAATGCCACCCTCCCATGAGAGAGATAGAGGGACGGGGACAAACAAAGAAAAAAGTAAAAGGAAAGAAGGAAAAAAGAATACACACAAAGAATAAAGAAAGATCAGCAGGTAAATCAATGCACCTTGATGCTTTGGTTAATTATGAAGAAGGTAATAGCAAAGGTTATAGCATATTCAACAATCATGTGCATATAAACGCCAAATATGCATGGGTAGCTTCCAAAATAATTGTCAACTGCAAATTCTATAAAATTAGATTTGGTTTTTTCCCTGTCAAAAGATAATCAAATTTACCTTTGGTAACCAAAGCCTTCCAATATGAGAGACATAAATTCCCAAAACTTCACTGGCTCGAGATTTGTGATAAAAAATACCTGCAAATAATCAGAAGGTAAGTTTCACCTTATGCATAAATCAGATTAAAACTGATAGACGAAAAAATATCAAATCAAAATTCAAAATCTTGGGTTACCTTTCCAGATACAGAAGCCATCTGACAACCTAGAGCTTGTTCCGCACAAATAAGAGCATGGGCAACATTCTCCACATAGGTAAAGTCAGACATGTTTTCCCCACTTCCTATAATAAACTGAAATGAGAAACTCTATTACTCATTCAAAGAAGACTAAGTTAAAAAGTTCTATGTGCTTGCATAGGCAAGAAACTGTACAAAATATCCACAACACAGTGAAGAAAACGAAAACCAAACTCCATGGAGAAAAGACAGTCATAAGCAGCAGTATGGAGATTGATAACTAATTTGACAGTGTTACTAGAAAATGCTAATACCCTGAGTACTTAGGTTTTGAAATGTACGTGCCAAAATACGATAAAATTTTGTTCCAAAATACTGAAGTTAGCAATCTAAAACAATCACAAATTTTTTCTATTGATTTCCTTAAAGTTTTCCATATGATGAAAAAAATAAAGTACAAACGAACTAAAAATATAAAGAGAGGAGTTTTGGCAGGATAAAATGTAAAACATGGGTCAAAATGCTCCTAGAAATGTGTTATTATATGATTAATTTGAAGAATAGTAAACTACTTTATTGGATATCTAATTACTAAAAGAAACCTACTCCCACATCTAGAATAGTAAACTACTTTATTGGATATCTAATTACTAAAAGAAATCTACTCCCACATCTAGAAGTACCTTAAATTCTAATAGTGTGATTTATACAAGCTTACCCATATTGTACTACATTTTAGAGTGTGTGGCATACCACATTCCTATTATTTTCACAGGAATAGTCCACAAAAAAAAAAAAAAAAGCTAGGATATAAGGTAAGTCTTTACTTATTATATTGCTACTTCCATCAGTACAGTAGCATTAAACATCCACCAGCCAGGGCCCAGGAGGGGAAAAAAAAATCCCGTATGCTCACGGCCAACAAGGATAAGATGAAAATTGAAGAAAGAAATAGGTTCCGGTATTTATTGGATATATATGTTTCAAAAGCAGTCCATTATTACTCATCAAGAAAACAAAATACAGTCATTACATTCACTAAAAAGATGAAGTATCCAAAGCATGACACAATTAAGAAAACGAAACCACATATAAATGAAGTACAAAAATAATTTCCAAACCTTTAACCAGCCAGATTTTGCTTGATTCACTAGGAACGGAATAATCTCTGTATCTCCAGGTCCAAATACATTGCTAGGACGAAGCGCGCATGTCAGAAGGCCATCAATATCATTAGCAAACAGGATCAGTGTCTCTGCTTGTGCCTTTAGGTCACTGAACATCAGCTCAAACTTTATCATCGAACACATATCATCAGGAGGAAAAAGAAGGATGCTCAGTAAGTGAAAAGATCCTAAGAGAGATTCTATCAAACATATGAAGAAGAAACTCCCCAAAAAAGAGACATACTTTCCAAGCATATGGCAAGGACTCATCTCCGTCATGGATATCATGTGAACCGTCAAAAACTACATCTGCAGAACTGTTGTATATAAGCCGTTTGATTTTGCACTCTCGGCAAGCATTGATGATATTTTTTGCACCTGAATGAGAAATCTTACAGTAAGCAATGATGATTGTCTCTTATAGGCTTCACTGCCCAAAAGAATCTCCCTTAGCAAGTCAAAACACTAAAATTAATAGGTATTAACCTTGAACAATGAGGGCGTAGTTAACATAGAAATTATGTGTGAATGAAGTAGTAGACTCCGCATAAAAAACAGCAGAGGAACCTTCAATAGCTGCAAAGTAAGTATATGCCACATGCAGTTAGTTTTACAGCACCAAGTTGGATATTGTTGCATAAATAAGTGAAGTTCCATAAAAGAGAAAATCAAAAAAAACAAAAGGACAAGACAAACAAAGCAACAATGCATGATGTCAAAAACTATTTCAATTACAGTCACAAAGAAAGGATGAGTCACAGGGCACAATAAATTTTTAACAATGGAGGGCACACTAACATCAAAGAAGCCGACAAAGCTAACACCAACAAAGTCATCTTACGAAACTGGTGAAGATGCTGTCGCATGCCACCATCTAAGGACAAAAATGATTTGGAGAAGAAATTTCATTGATTGGAAGTTATGTTGCTTGCATGCTTTCTAAGTAGCACATGATGCTGTCCTGCATATCAGGCACTGACACAAACATGCTTCAATAATGGTTAAATAATTTGGGAGAAAAATGTTCCAGAGAAGATAGAGAGCCAGCACATATTGCTTGCCTATGATGTGTCTACCCTATACAAAATTTACCATTAGGAATGCTCATTAAACACTAGGCTTGCAACTTTGGACTCCTTTTCTTATATTTAAAGATGGAGTATAATTGCGAAGGAAATAAATTGTGGAGCCTTATTTGCAAATAAAAAAGCTGCATAAAATGAGAAAAAAAAGGAAGAGAAAAACTGAGATACCATATAAAGACATACACACAATATATGTATACACATATATATATAAAGAGAGAATGGTAAGGAGACCAAGACCATACAAGATGGAGTACTAGAAAAGACAACCATTTCAAGAACCCAAGTTAATAGGCATACACACACAACAAAATAACCTCCAGTTGGCTGCACCTATTACAATCATTTGGCCTTATAAAGGGTGTTTTTAAGAACAGAATGTAATATTTCAAACTCTATTTATTCTTTTATTTTTCTCAAATTTTTCATCACCAGAACAAAGGTTGAGGGAGAGATACTCAAATGCAACTCAAGGATATTCCATACAATGTAGGTTAAATTATACAAAAAAAATCAAGGCTATATTAACTTCACATAATCAACCAGACAACCTAGACTTCCATTTTGCAAAGCGGGTTACTGCTGATTGGTAATGTTCAATTCAGGTATAGATACAAGAAAATAAATGCAATATCCAGAACTCTTACGCGAGCATGCACTTACAATAGTAGTTTTTAATTGTAACTCAAATATTTACAAAACATGCAATTTACACATCTTTGGCTGTCTGATTGGATGTAAGAAAAGGAAGGGGAAAAATTAAAGACTCTCGAGAACCTTATATTCTCTATTGGAGTTCATACAAGCTGAAACCCTACAGCCATAATTAGGTGGGTCATGTTCAGCATTCCACTTAGGACCCAAGATTCTACGTCCTATCCTTTTCTGGGATTTCCTCAGCAACCAAAACTAAACTAAATCAGCTTATATACTGTGGAGAGAGCAAGAACAAGAGCAAGAGCCAGCATCAAGTACTAGAATTTTCAAATTACCAATTCATGTAGGCTTACGAAATACAGTACCTACGAATCACTGGCTCTCCATTTAATTTCTCAAAACAGGGATAAAAAAAAAGGGGGGAACTACTGAGAAGCTTATCTCATACTCTCAAGCTCAAACCATATAGTCGTCATCAGGTTTGGGTCAATATAGGCTCCCATGCCCTACATGGTGAAAATTTATCAAACTCAGGATTCTGTATTCAGTCCTTTTCTTGCATTTTCTCATAAACCAAACAAAATCCAGATTAAAACAAAAGAACAACGATCTTCATAGTAAACCAATTGCAATATATACATATGTACATATATGTGTGTGTGTGTGTGTATAAATATACATATATCGTACCTTTGATGATTTGAGGTTTGTTGCGAACATCGACATGGAAGTAGGAAGCACGACCGGTAGAGAAGGCTTCGGCGAGGACGGAGTTGTGCTCGGAGGGATCCAGTTGGAGAGACTGAGCGGAATCCGCGATTCGGACAACCCAATCGCCGAGTTTCAAGAGCCTGAGTACGAGCGACCGTCCAACGAAGCCTCTGCCACCTATGACCACGCAGGTCCTCAAGTCTATCTCCATTATTTTTTTTTTCTCGGGAGATCGAAGAGAGAGAGAAACAGAAATTAGAGCGAGAGAAGACGTGTTTTAATAATATGTTTGGTTTAGTGTTTGGGATCCCAGAAAATGCATAGACACAGTCAAGACGGAAAGGGACTGCTTGGCGCCGAAACCAAGAAAATGCTTCGTTGGTCTACCACTTTACTCATGCAATGTGGGCCCCATGAATCGGACGGTTGATGGGCCACCCAATCTCATTCTTTGGCTCTTACCATTGAATAGAATAGGTGGGTCTCTCACACACCACTCCCCCAAAAAGAAAAATATTAAAATGAAAAAGTCTATTAATTTCTATTATCCCAAAATGAAAGTATTAAAAAAAAATTACGTATATTATGCATCTGAATTAGCATGGCTTAAAAAACGTGAATTTTCACCTAATTTGGTAAATGAATCCGAAATAAATCGTTTCAAAGTTTCAACCCTTTGGTTGAGAAAATCCAAAATTAAAATATTTATTATTGTTTTGGCTATATTTGACTAAATTTTGCTTAATTTTTACTGAATTTCAAAAATTCCAACTTTTTCAACCAATCAATGATAATATAAAGCTCAAATTCTTTGAATTGTGAAAACCAAAATTTTCTAAACTTCATCAAATATTTTGATTTCTTTTACTGCACATTTTGTCCAAATTTTGACCAATTTAAATTCAACAAACTCTTCAAATTTGAATTTTCAATGGATTTATGTTAAAATTCATTAATTTTTTAAACCTTACAATTAGTATAAAACTCGATGGAATTTTTGAATGCCCATACGAAGTTATTTTTTGGTTACACACTTTTTTTTTTGGGTTGAAGAACATATGAACTTTGTTGCATGATATGCCATGCTTAATGCTACTTGTTTATGCTGTTGAATTTTGCAATCTATGTTGTGTTGGATTTAACTTGCGTCAAAGAAAGCCATATAAATGCAATCCAAATTTGCATTTGCTTTCCTTTGTTTGTTATCTCTAAACCCTTTTTTTTTCTTGTCTTTAAGGAAAAATCATTTTTTTTCTCAAATATTTGATTAAGAGCTATGCATAATTTGACCTATGTATTTAGATCATTTTGTGGTTTGCATAACTGTATGTCATTCATTAAACTCCAGGATTACAAATTCACCATAAGGTAATTTTGTAAGTAGGACGCGAACCTCGAATTCCTTCATTGTTTATCCTCTCCTAGTATTATTTTTCCCCTTTATATGGCCTAAAAAGATCCTATTTGAATTGCTTATCTTTATTCTTTTTTAGCAACAGAACACGAGTTAAAGCCAAAAAAAAATTACTAGTCCAATCCTACAACCTTATTTTACACAACAATGAGTTAAAGTCAAAAATAAATTACTAGTCCAATCCTACAACCTTATTTTACACAACAAACCCAGCCTAAGTGAATGTATATAGGAATGTCATGGAAATAGAAAACTTGTGAAGAGTTTGTCAACTTCATAAATGTTAAATGGGGACATATCATACAAATGGAAAACTTTGTTTGGTGAACAGACTCATCAAACATAGTAATTTTTCTGTGTTTTTGGCAGTGATGTCAACCCTTTACAGTTGTTAGTTCACACGCTGTTGTTTTGGTTCTAAAATGGAGCAAAAATGATCTGTTTTTTAAAGGGTCAGTTCAACCATTCCATTGAAACTCCATCACCCTCTGCAGGAAAGGAATAATAATCCCTTGAAAGCAGTATATCATTCAATCGAAGTTAACAATGCCTTGTGTTCGATGGTAATTTTTTGCTTCCTATGTATCAGGTTTAGGAAAGAAGAAGGGAAAGATAATCATTTTTTTGTGAACTTGTCATGCAGTACTGCTTTTTCCATAGCAAATTGACTTCAGGAGGGCATTTTTGTCAATTTATAATTTTTTGCCCCTAATAGAAGCCAAGGCTACCTGGAAATAAGGTTACCTGAACGCTTTTTTTAAAATCTAAATTTTTTGTGAAAAAAAAAATATGAAGGAAATTTAAATAAAAATAAAGAGTATTATTGTTAATTTTTCCTTCACATTTTTCTTTTTCCACTGAAAATTCAGATTCCAAACAAAACCTTAAACTTATTCTTAAAAGAATATTTTTCAGTATTCATTATCTTTAAAAATACAAGAGATCACAAAATCATAGTTTAAAAGGCTATATTAACATCTTTCTCTTTTACATAGATGAATCCCACCGTGCAATAGGCGAATGGCAATCAATCAACAAAATATAATGTGATATTTATTTTAAGAAAAAAATATTATGTACATTTTTTTAGGTACAATTGATAGACTACAAGTATGCGGCATTTGCAAGTTAAGTAGCCTAATAGTAGAGTGGACATTGGGCGGGCTGATCCGAGCCAGGTTTGACTAGGCCTATACTAAAAAAAACATCCACTTAAAGCCAAATTCCAAGCCGGCCTAGAATAAAAATTATGATTCCTAAACCCTCCCACTTAACTTAAAAAATACTTTTAACAAATATTTTTTTTCAAAAATAAAATTAAAATAAATAAATGTAATAACATATTAAAATATATTATTTCTTATATATTTCGAGCTAGATGGGCTGGGCTTCAAATACGATTCTCAAATTTACCCATTAAATAAAACAAATCTACAAAAACAATTTCAAACCTTATTAATGATAGACGGACTTGGGCCTAGTGTATCCACCAGGCTCATGCCACCCCTACCTAGTAAAAGTCAATAGTCATCGAGCAAGTTGGCCACACAAGTTGTTCTTGTTTATCCAATATAACTAAAGAAATATGCTCAAATTTTTTTGGATTAATTATACTTTGTACTCTTGTACTTTATATTAAATTTTATTTTAATATTTTTATTTTTAATTATAATAATTAAGCCTTTATACTTCTAGTTTCTTATAATATCAACTTTCTACTTGAAAAATGAATAAAAATTCACATGTAATAACTACATGGCCTTTTTTCAATGAAAATATGTAAAATTCAATAATTTTTCATCTAAAAATCTTACACATATTGTAGGCGAGTTAAATTAGGAATTTTTACATAAAGCTAATTACATTATATACATTACAACATTGATTACACTTACGATTTTAAAGTGATTTGAGAGAAATTTATAATAGATTATTAATAAGAAGCATAATTTTAAATCTTTGTCTTTTAAAAAAGGCAACGTACTTTTCATATCTAAATTTTTTTATCTATTTTCTAAACAAAAGTTTAAAGAAGGTTGACATTATAATAAATTAAAAATATAATAGTTTAATTGTTATAATTAAAAATAAATGTTTTAAAATGAGATTTAGTATAAAGTACAACAGTGCAAGGTACAATTAATTAAAAAAAAAATTCAATTTTAGAATTAGGCAGGAAAGAGGTTGGGATTATCAATCCTACGACTCGATAGATGCTTGGGTAGGTTTATCACAAGATCCGACGATTAAAAATACATGAGACCCACCTACGCGGCCATTTCTTTTCATCCCTTACACTACACAAACATGCACCGAGTAATTCCTAAATGAAGTAGTACTCTTTCCATCTCATTTTACGTGCCAAGTTGACTTTACTAAAATTTTAAATGAAATAACTTTGAATGATATATTTATGGAAATATGATTTGTTTTGTTTCGATAATTGTTTTGGAAATTGAAATTGCATTTAAATTTAAATAAGGCTAATAAGGAAATGATATGGGAAAAATTTTAAACATTTCAAACTAAAACCAATTTCATAAATGAAAAAGTGGATATAGAGAAGAGAGTATAAAAGAGTATTATTGTCAATGAAAGAAAGGCTTTTCATTCTAAACTCATCTATTAAAAAGGGGGAAAAAAAAAAAAAAAGCAAGTAGTTAGGTAACGCTGAGCTTTTCAATAGTCATACCTATCAGTTTTTGTCATGTAGTATTTTTTCTTAAAAATCTCTTTATTTTTCAACAAATGCAAGTTATTGATATAATAAAATACTATGTGTCACAATCCAATTAGGATAACTACTGAATTCTTAGTGTTACTTAATCACTATGTTGACTCTATATCTTGATTTTGATGATAATAAAATATTGTATTAGTGATCTAATGATTCTACTTAGTGTGCATATTATATTATACATTAATCTCTATTAGGAACATGACTTGAAGCTTCATCTTTAAAGATATTGAAGATCTTGTGTATTAAGAAGCTTATCAAACATTGTTGAAGGTTGTTAAGCATGATAGTAGATTGAAGAAGAAATTACAAGACTTGAAAGCTCTCTTGAAGATTTTAATAATGGAAGAAGCTTTGTTGATTTAAGAAGCAAAATGGTTTGATTTCGTCTCAAAGATATTGAAGGTTTTCTTGAATATCAACATGCATTGGAGAAGCCATTCAAACCTTAGAAGATTATTTGGATAATCCTATTCTTGAAGAAATTGAAAAAAGTATTTATCAACTCTATTCACGCTTTGTTTAAGAATGATTATAATGAATGATGTGATTAGAAGATGGATTTGAAGCTTGCTGAATAAATTTGGAATGATTTAGATAATTGGTTGGTCAATCTTACAAAAAGATTATTTAATAATCTCATTCTCGAATAAATTGAAAGTGTTCAAGTTAATCAACAATCATTGAAAATAGAAGACAAGCTTTAAAGGCATATCATGCTGGACTAAAGAACTTGAAGATTGATAGAAGAGTCTTACAAAGAATTTATTGAATTAACCTCATCTTGAAGAGATTGAAGGTACTCTACCTGTTCAAGTTTGTTTGAATAAGGAGTTTTGAAGACTTGATGCCTTAAAGGAATTATTGGATAAATTGAAGAAGCTAATAAAGTGACTAAAGCAATTTGGATCAAGAAATAAAAGTGCAGACACCTCTTATAAGAGCTTACACCTTCTGGATGTCTGACCTTGAAGAACTGAAGTTGAAAGCAGCAAGTGTCGACACTCTATACGAGAATCGACACCTATGGTTCCAAAAAGCTTAGGTCAGAAAAATGAAGCAGCAAGTGTCGACACCCTATAAGAGAATCGACACCTATGACTCCAGAGAGCTCGGATAAGAAAAATATAATAGCATGTGTTGACACTCACATCAGAGGTGTTGACACCTGTGGTTCCAGAAAGGTCGGGGAAGAAAACTAAAGCAGCAAGTGTCGACATCCAATACGAGAGTCGACACTTGGACGATAAATTGAAGAGAACTAAAGAAGCAAGTATCGACACCCAATATAAGAGTCGACACCTGAAGAAAATCTAGACAGTAATGGTAACATTTTTAAATGTTCTGCAGCACTTATTTCGCATTAAATGATCTCCGAATTACCTCCAACAGTTGGATATGATACAAGACTATATATATAAGGTCTTTAAAGCATTTAGTAAGGGAGATACAAGATTATAAAGGATATATATCATATTCAAAGAGATACTCTGCACTTCACTGATATATTCTTCTTGTTCCTCATCTGTGAGGATTTTTATTGAGCTGCAACTTGCATATTTATTCTTTGTGAAAGTACCCATTGTATTAAATTCCTTCATTACTCTTGGGTTGGATTGTAATCTGTAAATTTGAGTGTTCTTGGACAAAAATACTTGTAAATTTGAGTAAATCTTAAACAAAATCACTTGAGATTTGAGAGTTTGGTGTAAACAAAAACACTTGTAAGTTTAAGTGAATCTTGAACAAAATCACTTGAGATTTGAGAGTTTAGTGTAAATTCTTGTAAGAAGTGAGTTAAGCACTTGAATAACTAACAAGCTGTGTAAAGAGACTCTTACATAGTGGAGGATCCCCTTAAAGGAATCAAGGAAGAGATGAGGCAAAGGAAGGTTGAACCTCTATAAAATCTCAGTGTCTTCCTTGCTCTGTTTTATTTTCTGCACTACATTATCTTACTTGTTGTATTGTATTAATTGGCTTGCATTCATATCCTACCTTGATTTACTGATCCATTCATTCTTATATTTTGCATATTTGTTTTATTGCCTTAATTTTTGAAAAACTTAATTCACTCCCCTCTTGGATTATTGTTTCGGGCCAACATACTAAACTTTTTTCTACTAAAAAGGAGCCTTCAATTTTGGGACACAGGCTATTACAGATACAACATTAAACACTTTTTGAAGCAAGGAATCTCAAAATTCTTTTGGTAAGTAAGTTGCTTAATATATACATATACATACTAGTGAGATGGCTGCATGCTAGTGCCCATTATTTGAGTTCTAATTGTAATTTTTTGTAGAATTGAAGATAACTATGAAGATGTTAAATAATTTATGCATTCAAACGTATAATGAGTGCATAAATGAATTAAGGAAATACAAAAGAGGCAAATGTGTGGCAAAAATTTTAGAAACTAAACAACAACATAAAATTCATTTAGAGGAAAAACATGAACCAAAAAGTGAACCTTTGTACGAATTTACAATTCTTAATAAATTCACAATAAATTGATGTATGTGAAGCAATTTACTCTCTTTTGCATCTGGGATGTTTCCTATGAAAGATTACAATGACTCAAAACTGGAAGGGGAACATAAGAGAAATATACTTTCTCATGAACTAAATACAAAAATAGGTATTGAAGATTCTAATTCTACTCAAAAAGCCTCTCTCCAACTTGGAACACTGGGAAGCAATCTGTCGATAACATTAAAGAGGAAATGAAAATTTCAAGTCTACGTTAATGAATGAACTAAAAAATTGAGGATGTTACCTTTATTAGTAGTTTTTATCTACTCCTTTCCATTCTGTCAATTGCTAGAGACATGATGTAATCGGTTCTCAAGTTTCTCCTTGTCTTCTTACAAAACATAGAAGATGTTTTGTAACATATTGTAAATCTTTGATATCTCAGATTTTAAATTTTGTACTAAGCAGAGGCCATTGATTAAGGATTTTTTAAACCTAATTTGATGTAATTTACTCGTAGACAATGCCAAATATGGCCTTTACAATTGCACAATTACGTTTGTAGATATAATCAACAGGGGCATACATTTAACCCACTGGAGAAACTGAAAATTTTAAAAACAACAACTGAAGCAATTGTATACAAAATCAAGTTTTCCCAAATAGTTGATGGTTGAAATCAACAAAATATTTGTGGCTAAGAGACTGTTATATCCATAAAAGCTTACCACTCGGTAGTAAAACTGTCAATTTTGTAAGTGTAGATTGAACATTCAGCTTTTTGTTGAATGTATTTCCTTAAATTCATGCTTGAGTTTCTTGGAAACAAAAATACAGCTATTGGTATTGTCAATCAACAACTATCACTTACCACGGGAAATGCGTTTGAAGCAAGCTTTCTCCAAAACTACTCCTATATTGCAAAAAGATAGGGTCATTATTGAAGATCAGATGATGGGGAGTGAGGCTGAACAGAGAAATAATTGGTAGAAAGGCAGTAGCTTAGTTTGAGGTTTAGCTCATGATAAAGTTGTGTAGGACAGTCTATCTAATGCACATTAAAGTCAACAGAAGGTAAGAATTAATATTCAAAAGGATAAAGACATTTCGTGTAATTCAAAGTAAAATTTAATAAGAACAACATATAATTTGTTTCTTGAAATGTTTATTGGTTTGTTAAATTTTAATGAAATGTGAGCCAAGTTGTCCGCTTCCTTTGAAAAAGAAATAGATGAATGAAATTATAGGCATGCTAGTGAGGCAAGTGGCTTTTTTCTTATTGGTGTGGTAAATTCTAATACTAACTTAAAAATTGGACAAAACAAAGTACGTTAAAGGATCAATACACTCACCATTGCTTTTTAAGCAAATTGAGTGATTCATTTATTGTGGTCAATCTGCATCACTCCAAAAATTGAGGCATAGCTAGAAAATAGTGAAAGTGAACTTCATATGGGATCTTGTAGTTGTAAGGCAAACAAAGAGAAGCAAACTATTTTTCTTTCTTTATGACTTTTCCCACCCCCTCTTCTTTTCTTTTTTTTTTCCCAACCATCATAGGTGAGGAACTAGCAATGGCAACGAAGAGAGAGAAGTGAGAACAAGTTAACTGTCCTCTAAAATAAAATCAACTACGATACATATAATTTTGGAACATTGAGGTAAGACTCAACCAACTTGTTATTCACTTCTACACATGAAACCGTAACATCAGCATATCTGTCGAGCTGAATCTATTAGTGCATTCCAAATAATCAACAAAAATTGAACAAATTGAAAACAACATTATTAATTTTAGTAAACTAGTAAAGTGTACCAGCACTACAAGGTAAAGATGAGCACCCAACAAAATTGTACATTTTTGATGCCTTGTTTCTTGGCAGCATACAAAAATCAATGAAATTCATTAGATTCTTCAAAAGAAGACTTTATTAGTTGATAGAATCAATGCAGTGTATCTGAGAGGCTTAGAACGTTGAAGTATCAAAGAAAGCATGAGACGTTAAGATAGAGTAAATGGTCACAACTAAAAAAGATCTGAAAATATTACCATCCATCCAAAAATTTCGAATATCCATGTAGATACAATAGCTGAAAATATGCTCTAAAAGCAACCCAAGATATCTGAAATTCTAGAAGACAACCATTTGGCATTCTTGCCCTTGCCTCGTGCTCTCAATTTGTGGAAGACATGGACAGATTAGATATCATTTCCCCTGAACCATGATAAGTAGAAATCCTAGTAATTAATTAAGAATTCTAATGACTATGCATGGTAAAGATTCTCACAAGCACACACATTAACAAATAATCAGGTAAAATTCCCAAAACCCCAACTTTAAATCAATCAAGTTCCATAGTCCATGACCTATACATTAACAATCCTTTATACAAAAAATGGACAACCCACGACCCATCTGCAGAACTTATTTTATTAATTGAACTTCGGATTAATAGCTCCATATAAACTAACAATCACAACTCTTAGCACATGAAAACAGATTACAATCATAAAGATTATCAACACCAAGATTGAATAAATATATCCTTCAATAACTCAAAGCAAATCAGTCTTCATATGCAAACAACAGAAACAGCAGATTTCTTGAACTTCTGAGGATGACCCAAAATTGGAATTAATGAACTTATCATCACCCAATTGAGAGATCTACTTTCATTTATCACAAGAATAAAAATAACCAGAAAAACTTATAAGAATAATTCATTAAGCACAAGTTTTGGATAAAGGAGAAATAAAAGACAACCAAAAATCAAGAGAAAGACAATATGACAACAAAAGGACATTAGAGATCTTACTTTTGTTCATTTGCACTAAAAGAATTCCCTCAAGCCCAAACTCACATTCTCTTGTTTTGTATGAGCTTACGCCACTCCACCAAGCAATGGCCCTAATAAATCTATGCGCCGATTGTAAAAATGCTCGAAAGCCCATTTTCACATATATAATTTTTTTTAGATATTTTATGTTAAGAATTAATCCACACTTCTTCATCTTACATTTTGACTAATGCTTGCATAAGATTAAAATAACTATGGCCAATTACGAAGAAGACAATAGGAAATCTTACAATAGCCAATTGTTGATTGCCATAAGATATCCAATTACCTTTCTTGCTAATTGTCTTGTTGTCAATGAAACAGAGGATACAGAATTAAAAATTACAATGCAGCTTCTAAAGTTATGGAGTTTCTACATCATAATGAGAGGACTACTCTTATATTGATCTTCCATAAGCTACTCTTCCAACTTTACTTTCTGGCATTTAACCATTGCCATGCTTTTTTTTTGGTTTTGGGGGGGGGGGGGGGGGGGGGGGGGGGGTTGTGGGGGCGCAGGCAACGGGGAGGGTGCGTATGTTGAGGAACCATTGCTAAGTTGAAAGTACATATTACTCTTTTTCTAGCAAAGTAAAATATACATATTAGTCTCTAAACTATATGATCCTTTATAAATTCCTAATTATGATTTTGGTATATATATTCATAATTATGAATCAAAAGCAAGTTTTGAAATTAAAGGCGAATTGACTTCTAACCTAAATTGCATAAATTCAAAAACTATTGGCTTGAGACCCCTCTTCTATTTGAACATCATTTACGTAAGAGCAAGCTAAAAGCAAAGTAAAATTCACAGAGGTTGCTATTTCATAACTTTATAGTCAATATTACACCAAACGAATACATCACAAATTCTTCAATTAAAAAACAATGAAGTAATCTTCTCATATAACCGAAAAGGAAAAACAAAATAGAACGAAACGAAATCTTCTCACCCGTGTATAATAATTACTCTCCCCAACCCCCAAAAGCAAAGACCATTAAAGGAAAGCAACCCATATTTGGTGGACTGAAATACCACAATCCAAACGTTGTTTTCCTTTTTTTTTTTTTTTTTTTGAGAAAACATTACAGACCTTGCAAGAAAGGTGTGTTTGGTATAGGTTCTTCGTTAGTTTTTTTGCAAGTTTATAAGCTAAAAAACCAACAAAAGTTAGTTTTTTTTCTTTTTTTTTTTTTTTGCTTTTTTCTTTATTTATACCTAAACTAAAATTAAAAAAGTAAAAAAATTAGAAAAACTTAACTTTTTTACTAGCAAGCTTAAAGAAAGCTTGACTTTTAAACACTACTAAACACACCCGAAGTCCCAACAGATAAACTGATATGATTCAAAAGATATTACTCAACTCAACATAAACAAGCTGATAAAGCTTTTTGTTTTTAAGAACCCAAACCAACAGAAAATAAGAGTCTCATTTCTTTTTGTCTTTCCTTCCATTTCTCGGCAACCAAACAAGGAATGAATGAATACAAAAAATAAAAACAAAAGCAACACACGGTGAATGAAGCAGTATTTATGCAAACAGATTAGTGAATACTTACCGGAGCTCAATCACCATAGATCCAGACTCGATTGAACCCCGCAACATTCAACAGAAAGAACGTTCGATACAAAAATAGAGAGAAACCATTAGAGGTGGTCAGCAAAGTCGTGGTGAATGGGTGAGAAGGTATGCAATTGAGCAAGAAAATTGAAGAAAAAAATATTAAGAGATAAGAGAGAACTCAGAGAAGGAAGGGAAACCTTATAGTAAGGGTTTGGAATATGAATATTACATTAGGGGCATGTTATGAGAAGAAAGTATAACCCGTAGGTTTGGGACAAATAGAGTCTAAGTCACCCACCTTGCTAATCTTGTAAAATACATTAAATACATTGAATAACATAAAACATCTTTTGTATATGTAAATAAATGTTAAGGTTATACTATACTTCTTATTCTTGAAATTGTCTCTTTTTTTTAATTTTATATTATATTATTGTTCACTTAATTTATAATATTCTTATTTTTTGAAAAACTGTTTTATTTTTAAAATTTATATAAATTTAACCCGTTCTAACATTGATCTGATTAGTTTAAGTAAGACTGTAATATATTAGAAAGGCTTAACTCGTTGGAGGTTTAAAACAAGATGTAGAAGGACATTTTTCTATTAAGAGTAAAATAGATATTAACTTAATCCGTACCAAATTTGTTTCGCTTCCATCCCTAGGTACCAGTTGATCGGGTCAAAAACAGTGCTTTCAACTATTCCGACTAGCCCTTTGAAGTGTCTCGATCTGTTGTATGCAGTTTCTACAGCATTGTGCACTTATCAATAGTTATTCATAATCCAAGTACATGTGGGGACACCAAGCACAAGTCATTTAATGCAAGTTGATTATTACATGGTATGACTTTTTGGGAGTACTTCTAGATAGCAAATTAATGACTGTATCTATGAATATTGAATTTATGAAGAAAAAAGAAATGATAGGTCAATAATTAAGAAATGAAATGAAAAAAAAAAATGAAACGAAAGGAGTTAAAAGTTTTTTGTTTTTCTTTTTGTTGGTTAGGTTAGAAAAATGAGAAGAAAGTACATGAGATTAGTATTTGTCCGAAAAAATTATTTTTTGAACACCTCTATCAAAATAAATATGTATAAGTAGTGTTTTTTTTTCCCCTTAACAAATTTATGATTGAACCGTGACATGAATATTTAGAAAGGAGTGTTTCTTTGCACTGCAATTACACTTTACTTTTAATTTTTACTTTTCATTGGAATTTTTATGTCGTCAATAAAAGTAATCTTATTGTAAATGCCCAAGTACATATCTATTTTTTACGCAATAAATATTTTTTTATAAATACCTATTTATTTTTCTAATGCAGCAAAAATAAATAAAAAAAAGTGTTCGGATTGTAATTTAAAAATAATCATAAACCAAAAGTTTAAGTTAATTTTAAAAAATTATTTTTTTAAACGACTTTTTAAAATTTAAATTATTTCTAAAAGTGACTTTTTTAAGTAAAAAACCAAACACAATTTAAAAAAAAAATCATAAGCTTACAACATAAATTGCTAAAAATAAAAAAATAAAAAAATAAAAAATAACTGCATCCAAACACCTAAATAAATTTAACTTCTTTTCACTTCATTTTCTTTATTTATGTTTTCATTCCATTCCTTTCGCTTTCTCTTTCCATTTCCCTTTCTCAAATCCAAGATCCCTACATAATGCTCTTATGCTTCTATTTAAGATTTTCAGAACGGCTGAAAGGACATGGCAATCACAAAACTGGGCTGTCATATATACATATATATGTACATATATACATGAGTTGCCATGGCAAGGGGACCTCTTACAATGTTACAAGATTCAAAAGATCCCATGTGTATAAACCATTGTATTCCTTAAATACAATACTTTCCTAATGGTTCAACTGACAATATTTATAAGCAGTTCTTAACAATCGTTCACTCTCGAGTATCATCAAGTATTTCCCATTATCAAGAAATTTGGTATTTCCTTCTTTTTTTTTTAATCAAATGCACTTATACATGCATAGCTAAGGAGAGGAAAAAAAAAATCAACTGAACATTAAAATCTCTAAAGAAACCTTGGCAACATAAATACTAAAGGTATTCTACTCACAAATGGATGGGCTAACTTCTATAGATAAAACATAACAATAAATTCTAAAAGCTGTCCTTTGCCCGGCGAATGGCACCCAAAGCTTCTGCATCATCTGCAGTGGCTGCAATATTTAACGACTGGCGGATTTCCATACTCGAAGTGCGAAGGAATGGATTACACGACTTCTCCTTCTTCAGAGTAGTTGGAATCTAGGAGATCACAACCAAAGTCAAATTAATGGTTAAGGAAAACTTAAACAGGATGAAATTCTGGAAAGCAAAGAAAACAGCAACGCAGTAAGCACTCAAATCATGTTATATGCCGATTGGGGCTACTAGTTATTCAATGAACCGGTAATAAAGCACTGTAGTCAAACTGGGACCAGTTCGTTTCACTTCCATCAAAGCCCATTATTCAGACTGTTAAGAAGGCACCGTCACAATTGTAGTCTAAGTCAGCTAGGTTTCTTTCATATGAAGCAGAAATGAATACAGCAGATGTTCATGGTGACTGTAAAAATAAGACCAGCCAATTACATAGCATTCATCAAATGTAACAGCCATATACAAAATGGTCACATGGGAAGGGTTTAGAATTTGGAGATTATTGCTATTTTAGTGACTATTTCCTGATAAGAGACACTTTTTCCATTTGCGCTGGTGGAAACATTTACAGCAATGCAGAGTCACAGATCACGGATGCACAATTTTCAAAATTTTTGTATATATGAAGAGTTAACAGAAGTTTAGAAATTACCGTTGGCAAGCCCTTGTTACGTAGATGGGCTACTTGGGCAGCATAGGACTGTAGTGCTTCATTCCTGGGTTCAATGGACAATGCAAACTTTGAATTACTCTGTCAAAATAAATGGCATCACAATTAGGGCCCACAGAGATAAGAATAAATACCCAAAAAAAGGGTAAAAAAAGCAGAAAAGAAATGTAACTAACCAGTGTGTATTCATGACCACAGTATATGCTAGTGTCATCTGGCAAAGACGTTATCTTTTTAAGGGAAGAAAGCATCTGGAACACAAAGAAGTAACTGTTATAATGCCTGAATCATGGGATGGAAAAGTAGTTACTACTTTTTCTTTTTCTTATCTCTCTTTTTTGGGTGTATGATTGCAAAATATTATTAGAAACAAAAAGCCTATACCCACTATACATCAAAGTTACTCAAAGAAAACGATGGTCTCCAACAGTTCTCATGTACTCTTGGTCTGATGCATCATCTCGTGGGATCATACATGAAGGAATAAGGTTATTATAACGAAAATGTTGCACCACCTCCATCACAAAGCTACGTACATACGACACCATTCCCACAAGAAGCACAGTACATTGCATAATATCTCAATGATCCTCTGGTAGAATAAACAACAAAGCCCCTTTCGTGAACTTTGAAGCTAATGGTGTCCACCTCTGCTACTTCATATGGACCAGGACAAAAAGCTGTCTCCAATCTAAGTTTGCAAACAGCATCCTCTCAAACAAGAAAGGTGTGGCTACCACTAACCACCACCATGATACCTATTAGCACTTACAACGAACATTTATCTAAAGTTTAACAGCTTCTACAGAAATTTTTCCAGCCCTCCACTCCAATTATGTTGTATGTTCTGAAGGTCCCTTTGACATCTCATAGTTTTACTCAATCCACATTATCTCTTGAGACATCATTTGGGGCGGCACTTGAGGAATCCCTTTTGGTTCAAAGTTGGTTCCTCTTTGAAGTTTTAACTGCCAGCACAAATTGTATCAGTGAACTGGCAGATGAGTTGGAAAACTGTTCCGGTCCCTGATATCAAATGACAAAGGTTAATCATTATAGCTTTACTGCCCACATCTTCTCCCTCTGATTGATGAAGGACAGATTTAGCAGAAGCATTCATAGATTGAACCATTGGCTCCAACAATTCCAATCTCAGGCCACGTTTTATTCTGTCCCATAAATTGTTTGGTAAGGCCATAGACTAGGATCATAGCTCTGCATTACTGACCATGGTTGTAAAAGGACATATAGAAAGTTCAGGAATGAAGAAAGGAAAGATCTTTTGCTCTTCCACAAACTGATACAATGCTCATGGATTGTTAATCAAGACAGTCAAAATTTAGGACAAGAATGAGAGGGACTTGATCACTTTGTCTGGGTGATTATTCACCTTCATCACTTTGAGGGTGACCAGCGTCCATAAAACTAACTGAAGTCTTCTCTAACCAATCAATTGCTACTGCATCAATGTCTCCACCGTCAATACGAAACAAGAAGACCCATACAAAACGACTTTAATATGGGAAATTTTCATAACACCTCTAGTTAAAAAATTAATGGCAGGTCTCTATTTGTTGTTGCATCAACCTTTTTCGAAGTCACAAATTTTGAAGGACCAAAGGAATGAACTCACTTGCAAGATGGAGCCATAAAAAAATGCAAATAAGAGGACGCATTGCATGTGGATAGCCTTAAGTTAAAAATTACCTGCTCAGGAGTTCCTTCAAAAAGCCTGCCACATGATAAGCTAAACAAAGTGTCTCCTGTAAAAATTGCTCGTGATCCAGGAAAGTAAAAGCTAATATGCCCTGCTTGCGATTAAGACCAACACTGATAGTTAGTTGGTGAAACATGCGAGAAAACATATTTTGCAATACAATGAAAATTTGGTAACACCCATGATTGATTCAACCCAACTTTTTACAGGATTTCCTGGGAAATGAAGGTATCAAAATTTTCCACAAAAATGCTTAAAGTTAAAAGTAAAACTACATAAGTTAACTGACATATTCAACTTAAAGGTAACTTATCACTTCAGATTATGGAAAAGGCACAACTAAAACGAGCAGAATATAAAAATAATTGTTCAAAATTTTCTACAATATCATTATTCTATCATATCTATAGTATGGTCATCCATGTTTAGTCATCACAATGTGAGAAAGTATTTTTGCATTCAAAGAACAGTATCTAAAGGTTTATTTTGCTCTGTTCGTCGTAGGAATCTTTCTGGCTCCGGCTCCCTCCTTCCCAGCCCTCTTGCTTACTATTAGTTTGCTTCCTAGGAGATCATGTGTGATCGTGCAAATAGATAGGGTTCAGTTTGTGTGGAAATAAAACTAGTCATGAATTTCCTCTTGCTTTGTATGTTTATATAAACTTCACTCCTTCCCTCATGTTTTAAGTTGTTTTATTTTTCTTCCTTTCTGAAGGACAAGAAGCCTAGTGTTTGAATCCTTACATCAAGATAAAATGTGCGAAGGAAAAACCAAATGTAGTTAATGGGCTTAGAACTTTATGACAAGAACAATGACAACAGTTAGGGGATAAAAATTTTAAACTAGATGACATAGCATACAATACATGTGATACTTATCTTCCCCTAATTACTGCCTTTTCTTTTCGTTACTCATCTTAAATTAACTATTACCTCTTCCCGTCTATGGTTTATTTCCAGTTTCTGTCTTTACCAAGTTAATTACATTATTTCTGTAAATCCTACACAAAGTCGAACCCCCTTCAAGACTTCACAATACTAAAATTTCTATTATACCAGTGAATTTGATGGGTACAAATATCTTTATTATGAATGGCTGGTTTTCTTAAAACCAAAAATGAACTTGGATTCGAAAAAGAGGAACACCAAAACAGTGTTCTCCCTTTATAATAGTAGTGATAATAATCTATGATATTATAACCACACGCATTTCCTAATAGGTGGTTTGGTTAGTTGATATCAATTTCACATATTCATTATGATGTATGTGAAATGGTATACATTTCACATTAAGATTTCCACACTATGTGCATTGCACTAATATTAGTTCAACTTGCAAATTAATGATGCAAGAAGAACTTCAAAATTGGTTTTAATGACAGGAAGTACAAGAGAAATGAAAGGAGGGGGAACACTTCTTCCAACGACATGTAAGGCCTGTGAAAATCCAGTAAAATTATGATATTTAACTAATATCTGACAAATCTGCCAAAACCAAAACCAAACCACAATCAATTCACATCAAAGGGCAACAATATTATGAAAATTGCCATGCCATTCATGACATGATAACCCCTAACCAAGATATACAGACACAATCACACATACCTTTTTGATAAGCCAACTCAAGATTTACATACACATATTGGGTTTTAGGGGGAAATGGTCACAAAGTTCTTTTATTACGGCCTTTACATTTCCATTTTATACCAATTTTTAATTTAGATGGGGAGGGGGGGAGAACGTTGTGTGAGAGTGTTATTAGTTTATAACATAAAACTGCTAAATCCCCAATCATCAGCCTTCAGAAAAACCCAGTCACAAAACAGGAGTGTTATTAGTTTTCAGCACTAGGTGCAGGTTGCTAATAGTTAAATTGCTTCCAGGGAGAAAATCAATATAGCTATAAAAATTGGTCCCAGAACTTTAGCATTGAAAAAGTTACCGCAAAGCCGAACCTCAATTATATGCTATAGAAGTTACATTGGGATATACTAGGGGACACAAATTTGGAGACAGCTATGATAGGGATTAAAATTCTAAGTTCGCAGGAGCATATGCTGCTATGCACATACATGTAGAATTTTTAAGAATATAAATGTCCTTTAATATGTAGGACACAGTTTGGAAACCCTATTTTATTGGAAATCATCACATTTGGCATAAATTATTGTGACAGTCGCAGAATCTATTTGTAGAAATGACTGATCTAATTAAAATCCAAAATAAGGTAAACCAGAAGTTTCTCAAAAATACATCCATAGAATTACGTAATGGGATCAAGTAGATAAACACAACCTCGGGTATGACCAGGAGTTTCAATTACTAGCACTTCATGGCCTGCAAACATCCACTTGTCCCCATCATTCAAAACTATATCAATGCCAGGAATTCTGTCCCTGTCTATTCCTGATCCAATTACCTACAAGAAGAAGACAAAAGGGCAAAAGTTCAAAAGACTTGAGAGTGCTATTTATGTATATAGATAAGAATAAACATTCTAAAAGAGACATCTCAAACTAACACAAAGCTCAAATACAATTTTTTAGAAAGTGTTGCGACCTAAGAAGCACGGACACTTTTAAGACGATGTCGTATCAGTATTAGCCACGACAATAGTCGGACACTCCCCCCACACGTGTTAGACACAAGTCCAAATGTGTCCCATTATTTTATTATTTTTTGAGAATCGAAGGCTTTTAGGATATGCGTGTCCAACACTTGGACGGCCGTGTCCATCACTTACGCATATGAAACACGTAGCAAGTTTGATAAAAAAAAAAAAGAAAAAAAAACTTGAAATCCAATTGTAAAATAAAAGCAATGAGATTTCATACCTAATTTGATGTTTAAACTATAGAATACATGATTTTTAATTTTAATTAGTGTTATTCTGTATTATTTTTTAGTAGAATTTTTCTATACATGACATATAAAAAATACATAAAAGATATAATTTTGCCGTGTCCCACAGTGTCATGTCCTGTATATTTTAAAATCGTCGTGTTGTGTCTGTGCGTCATGTCCATGCTTCTTGGGTTCACAAATTTTAATTCCAATAATTTTTTACGCTGTTGAGAATAAGAAAACCTACACAACAAAGGAAAAAAGGTGGGCGCGAAGTACAATATGATAGGAAAAAAACACTATGCCATTGACCATCCACCAGAACTTCTGGACCAGGATTAAGACTAAGATGTCTAGAATTTTCTTGAATAAAAGACACATAAGGTTTTTGGTTGCAAGGCATTTGTTCACAGACCAAGAGAAATATCCAAGCTTGATGATAAGACAAAGCAGTGCATATTTCTTGGCTATGGTTATGAAGATTTTGGCTATAGCTTATAGGATCGGGTGGACAAGAAAGTCGCTAGAGGCAAAGATGTTTTCCTTGAAGATCAAACAATTGAAGCTTTTGACAACATAAAACAGTCTGAGTCAAATGGTAGTGGTCTTATTGACTTGGATCCAATTCTTCCATCTACAGTGCATGATGAAAATGTGAAAGAGACGGAGCCACTTCATGAAGATATTGTAAGTGACGAATCTTCTAATGATGTTGACCACAAAAATGAGGGAGAGCAGCTAATTCAAGAGACACCCCTGCAACCTCAGTTAAGGGAATCCACAAGAAAGCAGCAACCATCAAGGAAATATTCTTCAAGTGAATATGTGATGATATAAAATACAGGGGATCCTGAAAGCTACCAAAAAGCTTTGAAGAAAAATGGAAAAGAGCATCTTGTTTGCAAGTCGAAGAAGAGCTTGTATGAATTAAAGCAAGCACCAAGGCAATGGTACAAGAAATTTGATTCGTTTGTAATGGATCATGGGTATTCAAGAACCACTTCAGATCATTGTGTGTTTGTAAACGTGGAAATTTTATTATTCTATTCCTCTACGTTGATGATATGTTAATTTTTGGTTAAGATTCTTCGAACATCAGTAGGTTGAACATAGAGCTAAGCGAATCCTTTGCTATGAAAGACTTAGGAGCAGCAGAGTAAATTCTTGGTACGAAAATTGTTTGCGTTCACAAGAAAGGGCAGATCTGGTTGTCTCAAGAAAGCTACAACGAAAAAATACTTGAAAGGTTCTACATCGATAAAGCAAAGCCCGTTGGATGTCCACTTGCTGACCACTTCAAGCTTAGTTCAAAACAATGTCCTACAAGTGAGAAAGACAAGGAGGAGATGCAAAAAACATCTTTATGCTTTAGCTGTTGGTTCTTTGATGTATGTCATGGTTTGTACAAGACCGGATATAGCTCACACAGTTAGTATTGTTCATCGATTCCTCTCTAATACGAGCAAAGAACATTGGGTAGTTGTTAAATGGATTCTTAGGTATCTCCGAGGCACTTCCAAGGTGTGTATATGTTTTGGAAATGGCAAACCTATGCTTGATGGGTTCACGGATGCTGACATGGCTGTAAAGGTTAACGCTAGAAAGTATACTTCAGGATACTTGATAACCCTTGCAGGGGGAGATGTGGCTTGGCAATCAAGGTTGCAAAAATGGGTTGCTCTGTCTATTATAGAGGCTGAATTCATTGTCATTACTGAAGCTTGCAAAGAAGTGTTGTGGTTGAAGTAGTTGTTACAAGAGTAGTTGGGTTTACAGCAAGAAAGGTAGGTTGTCTATTGTCATAGCCAAAGTGCAATCAATTTGAGTAAGAATTCTACTTTATGTTCAAGATTAAAACATATTGATGGTAGATATCATTGGATTCGTGATGTGTTGAACATGAAGTTCTTGAAACTTGAAAAAATTCATACCGATGATGATGGTTCGGACATGATGACCATGGCATTGTCCAAGGACAAGCATGAGAAATGTCCTGCTTTGGTGGAATAAGTTGAACCCTCCACATAAATCGGGAGGGGGAGAATTGTAGGGTCCCTTCCTATGTGGCACTGGGTCATCCCTTCCTATGTGGCATTGGATCCCACTTATTCTCTAAGGAGTTTATATTTGTTGAGAGGATTTATACCAGCACTTTGGGATAAATCAGAATTTGACTGTTGCACAGGAAAATACATGAATGTTTGACATCCAAGCAAATTGTAGTTGGTGGAAACTGGAGGCAGCATTGGCCTTGCTATTCTCTTGGAGTAAAAAAGGAAGGAGGGGGGGAAATAATCAGGGTATCTGCTGTTGCTTCTCATATAGAATTTCAGACCATCTTGTGCATCAAGTTAGGGAGCTCTGTTCAGTTTTCTGCTGTTGCATTTTTCTACAATCTGTCTCGGTTGGTTGTGCTGATTCTGTGGCTGTTTTGTGCTTGTTTCTTGGTGCTCTTATGAGCAAATTTGGTGAGGCCTTTCCTCTTGTTTTTGGTCTCTTTGTTGGAATACACCTAAGGCGGTTTATGCGACTTTGTGTCTCTTGTAAACCATTTGTAATCTAATTTGGTGATAGTGGAGGAATTGGATTCCGATCCTGTGGATGTACCTTGAGTTTGAGGGAAGCACGTAGAATCTCTGTTTGTCTTTCTTGTTTTGGATTTCAGGATTTGCATATTTGTTCTTTCTTACATTGATTTGCCGTGCGGGAATCACTGTCATATTCTCAATAGTAAGGTGGTAGATATTTGGAGGAATCCGTTAGTGTTTAAAAGATGAAGGAGACAAAGTCCATAAGGAACAAGCTGGAGAAGAAGAAACAGAGAAAGAAAGGAAAAAAAAAAAACTGCATTAACTTTTACCCAATGCAATAAACCGCATTGGAGAAACTATAGAACATAGTACGTCAACCCTAAGTTAATTGTGCAGCCAGTAAATTTATAGGGAGCACCATCGTACCTTTTATTCCTCCTAAAATTTCCCGAATAAGGTTAGGAAAGTGCATACGGGTACTTATTTTGATCTCAACTCTCCATGTTTTAGAACTAATACATGTAGTAGATAGTGAAGTGTCTAACCCAAAGCTTTAAAGGAATTCCAAATTACATCGTTCTAGCAGGCAATTGGGAAATACTTACTTTACTTAGCAATTCCAAATACTTCACGAAAGTTCAATGGGGGCAGAGTAAGATAAGTTTCAGAAAGCATATCTTGTATGCAAGAATGCAACCTACCTTGAGATGAGATTATTCCTATATTATGGGTTAATGAAGTCTTAGAAAAGGATAAACAGAAACATATCAACTTTCCTAGAAGAATATTATCATACCTTTGCACCATACATTTCTTTCAACTCTATGTTCCCACCAGTATGATCATAATGATGATGAGTATTCAATATGTAGGTCAGATTTCGATTCTTCCTACTCAAGGCATCTATTACGGGTACAGCTTCAGAAGGATCAACAACTCCAACTGTGCCAGTACCCACATCATGTAAAAGATATGCATAGTTGTCACTGAGACATGGAATCTGATGGCAGAAAAAACAACAAAAGATCCATATCAGGGGGGAGAATATTACAAAATAATTTATGATCTGTTTAAATCAAATTACGAGATCTCCCTTCTGTAAAGATCAGTTTACAAGCTTGGACAATAAAGCTTTTGAACAGATGCAGAAATGTGCAGACATTGGTATTTGCATGCGTGTGTGTGTGTGTGTGTGTGTGTGTGTGTGTGACCATGTATTCACATACACAGAACAACATCTATTCAACCATAACAACTCAAGGGAGCACTTCTTTTGATAAAACAGGAAACACTTCCCCGTTTATGCTGGTGAAGCCATTAATAAAAGCAAGCAGGGATTTGATCAGTAAACTATTAAGTATTAATCATGCAGGAATGAAAGATTCCTTTCTGGTGTCAAAAATACGTAATTTCACATCCAATATTTTCAATTTTTAACAAGAAGAAGCAAATTCTAATTCTTTGTAATCTCAACAAACATCTGGACATACAAATCAGTACCCATGCCACATAGTGTCGCCATTGATCAATCTTAAGCTACAGCAGAAACAAGTTGAAGATGCAACATTAGAGGCACAACATTATAATGGTAAATAAACACTGCCTGGAACAAAGTACCAAAAAAACAATGGATTATAAAGCAAAAAGACCATTCAAACCTTCATTTACATTAGAGCAAAAATTGAAGAGATCTGCTCACCATTTCGATTTGCAGCGTGGAAGACATTTTAGAAACGCTACAAAAGTGAGAAACTCCGAGTGTTCGACTAACTCCGCGTAAGGTTTTGAATGGCATTGACAAGAAGCGCATGAATCCATACAATAAATTTTTCCTTAGGCAAATTTGTCTCATGCCCGGCCATATACAAAGCCCCCTCCTCGTCTAAAACATTTAAAAATAAAAACAAAGAAAATAAAAGGTTTATACAATTCATTCATAACAAGTGAACAAGAATTACCACAAAAACAAAACTGTGAAGTTTAAGAGCCATAGGCTTTGGCAACCAAATAATAATACGAATTATGATGATTACACCGGACTAAGCTCTAAACTTCCAAACATACAACTCAGAAGTCGTTATCAATGTAAAATGCATTTGCCCATAATACATATTTCTATATATTCCACTCACAGCCCAAATCCTCACTTCAAAAATAGGGTTCTCAATCTACATACATACAGAAAGGCACTGAAAGTGAATAATTCGCATAATTATACCAACCTAAACCTTGTTACAAATATGTTTACATCCCTAATCCAAATATACAATCTGAATCATCTACTCCACAAATAAAGCATACAGAGATAAACGATCACTGATTCCTCTTTCAAAGTTAAACTCATAACACATACATGTATTCAAGGATTTCGAACCAAAAATTGTCATTTTTCTCAAATGGGTCGATTTATTTCCAAAGAAAATCACTACACCGTATGCATATAACTTAATTACATACACATAAATATCTATCACCAGATATTCAATCACAGGATCTCAAATATATGTATATATAGAGAGAGAAGAACAAACCCCAGAACGAGGGAAGGAAGCCATGGCATAGGGTGTTGTTCTACAGATCATTTGCATCATTTTTCATGTTTTGTAGTGAGAGTGAGAGTGAGAGAGAGAGAGAGAGAGAGAGTGGGGCTGGGTTGGAAAAGGCACATTCACCTATACGGTAGAGACTAGAGAGAGAATTGCCCTGCCACCACGCGTTATTTTTAATTAGAGAATTAAATTTCTGGGGCTGGGCCGCTAAATTCACGGGTTGGTGACAGCAATGATTACTGCACGGACAGTCCACATGGATTTTTTTGGCTTGATGAGAGTCGAGAGCAAGAGACTCCACTTGTGGAAGTAATGATGTAAGGTGGGGCCTACGTCAGTGTATTTGCGGATCATTGCACCGCTTTTCTTTTGAGCTTTACACTAAAGAATGCACACAACTCCAGTTGTCACTACCACGCTGCAAACGAGGCAAGGAAACTTCAAATTGTGTTTGTTTTATTTTTATGTCGATCGTTTTAATTCAAGTGTAATTTGATTTTTTTTTTTTACTTTTTATGTACGCATACAGTTATCGAATCAAAGTTAAAAAATTTTTAAATTTTAAAATATGTTTAAAATTTTTTTATTTATTTACATGATGACTTGATGCCATGAAACTCATTTAAGAGGACAAAACGTGCTTCTAGTACGAATACAAAATTCGTTAAAGTTCAGAAATGCTAGGTAATATTTAAAAAACTCTTAAAAAATATAAGAGAAACAGTTTGGAAGTTTGAATAATAAATTTTTATATATTTTTTTCTTAAATTCTAACTCAGTATTTGTGAAATTATTCGTGTAAATGTTTATTAAGTTTTTCAAATGTCTTTATTAAATTTCTTAAAGGTTTTCTTTGGGCCTTACAAAAGCTTCTAAATAAGATTTCTAATTATTTTTAGCTTCTCGTTTCTCTCTACAGTTTTTTACTGTATTTTTCATTTCTGTTTCTTTTAATATTTCTCACTTTAACTTCCTATTTTAGTAACTAAGGATCTAGAGCAGTTTGATTTCTTTTTATTATATCAGTAATGTTAACTTGTTACAAATGAAGAATTTTTTATGAAAATTAATAAGCAGTATAGAAAATGTCGGTCCCACCAGACTTTTTTCTGCACTTAAGACCCTTGAGCTTCGAAAACCTCCTTTTTTTTTTTTTTGTTTTTCTTTTGTCGCTCTCTTTTTGTTTTTCTTTCACAGTTTGATTTGCTCCTTTTGTTTTTATACCTTTTCTCACAGTAATTAGGAAAAAGATAATAAAACAAACGCTACCACCACCATATTGAAAGAAGTTCATTGAAAATTTTGCTGACACTCTATATGTATCTATAAATGTGTATATATATATATATGTCAAATTTGTTCAATACAAAACGGCGAGGTCATATTATTTGGCAATGGTTTATCTCACTCGATGGAAAAATTATTCAATGCTCTTGAAACATTATATTATTCTTATTTTACCTTTTATAAACATGGACGAATCAAAAATGCTATTTAGGAGGGCCGAGGTAAAAATTATTGAAATTTGGAATGTTAGGTTAAAATTTTTTGAATTTTTTTGTGAGAAACAAAGATTAAAAAAAAAAATTGACTTCTGAAAGGTCAAAGTAAAAAAATTTTAATTTTGGGAGGACCAATACACTATTTTTTATTTTTTTATAAGCACTCAAAATTGATAGGACTCTAATGAAATTTCATTGAAGGCCATGACTCCCTTATTGTGTAAGTATCGGTTTATTTTTGCTCACAAATGCAATGAGTTCTTTGCTAGGTGGATCTACTCACCTAGCAAGAGAAACACACGGTAGAGCAAAAATAACGTGGTGCTATAATAACATTAACTTCCCTAGCCTTAATGACACATGATGTCTATGAAATTCCATGTATGTTGTTTGTGCATTTTAGCTCAATGGAAATTTGTTATTGGTTATTAAAAAATCATATAAAACTTTGAAAAACATTGTTTGTATTCTAAATATAAAATTAAAAAAAAAAAGTAATTGAAGATGCAAATGCCTATCATCCCTAAGCTTCATGCAATCATATTTCATGGTGATTGAAGTTACTCACTAAAAGCAATTTTAGTATGATTCTACGAATATTTCACAAAAATCGAAATGTTGGAAGGGTAAGTTCCATTTCTTTTACTTTTTTCTTCATCTAATAACATGGAAATCATGGAATAGCCATTCTAATTACACGATATCTAGGTTAAGTAAAAGGTCTTCACCATACAAAGCACCAACCTCATTTAGCTTGGATTAGTTTTTTTTTTTAGCAAAAATCAAAACCTAACACAACCCATTAAAACGGAAAATGTGTAGAAAGGTTATTAACTTAACCCACACCTCCCAACACGAGAACCCCTATATGGTCCCAAGCCAAAAACCCCCACTCACCAATGACAAGCTCAAAGATTGAAGGAACGTGCTGTGGGTCAAAATTTAATTTTTTGCAAAAACTAAACCCAACACAATCCGTTAAAACGGAAAGTGTGGGGAGGCCCGAAGACCGAAGGAGTACTTAGCTTGGTTTAGTTTGAATCCCCTTGATCTATTAGACTAAAAAAAAAGGTAAGGGTTAATTGCAAAAATACCTCATGAACTCTAACTCAGTATCTCTAAACTCCCTTAAACTTTAGAATGTAATATATTGACCCTCTAAATTATCAATTTATATCAATCAATACCTTCTATTAGCAATACATTTAGAAAGTGGATGAAAAATTATCACATTGCATATGTTCACAAAATTATAATTTTATATTCAAATTGACATTTTCTTATTATAATAATTATTTAATGACTGAAGTACTCGTTGAAATGACATGTAAATAAAGGGACATTTCAATGGGTATTTTAGTTATTAGACAATTATACAAAAATAAAAAATCAATTTAGATATAAAATCATATTTTTTTGAACATGTGCAACTCACATGAAAATATTTCATCCACTCTTTTGACAGATTTTTGCTAATACTACTAACAAAGGTGTTATTTAATATAAATTGATAGTTTGGAAGGTCAATATATTACGTTTTAAAATTTAAGTGAATTTAATTATATTGAGTCATGATTTAAGTAATATTTATGTAGTTAACCCAAAAAATAATGCCAAACTAGCTTGCTTGTAGGCCTAACCAATTGGTAGACATTTGTGTAAATTGTATAAATTGACATAAGTAAAATACTTACGAAATTTTAGGGCTGAGTGTTGGAAAAATTTCGCCCCTTGGCACCCGCCCTCTGCTAGTATCTATACGCATCTTTAGATGCGTACAAAGGGGCTATAACTCCCATGCAGTTGAAATAAGGGCGATCATTTGTAGAATATAATTTAATTTTTTGTCACTCGGCACACATTTATGGTTGCTTAAAAGAACAAAATTTGTACGGTACGAAACTACACTGCCTCAAATCAATTTTACTAGTTAATTTCAATACGTCCCTATGGGCACGTCCTATCTCAAATTCTTGCGTTTATATCAATAGAAAACAACATCTTCATTTACAACTATTTGAGATCAAATTCTCTCTACTTTTCAAAAAAATTAATGTTTTTCCCTTGATAGTTAGAAACGAAGTGATTTTCGTAAAACAATCATAACTTGTTTTTATTTTTTATTAGATTTAAGATCCATTTTATTTGGTTAGAAACTTTTTTTTCTTTTTTGACAACAATCTAGGTATAAAACCACAAAAGGATTTAATCTTTATGAGCATACCCGCACCGTCAAATATTCACATACAAACATTCTAATGTCTCGATATAAAATATCAGTTCAATGCGCGTTTCCCTAGCCCAATGTTTTAAAATATGATGAAAACGAATTTTTACAAATATGATTATATACGGCACATAAATTAAGTTCAAAGTTGACCTTTCTACATGGATCATTTGGTCAACTTTTACATTGTCCTTTTTCTCAGGGAAATGGGTGCCAATATGAAATTGCTGTATTTCAAGAAATTTGACCTAATAATTATTTAATTTGTATGAAATGAAAAAACTATACATATTTAAGAATTAGTCGTAGCGCATACAACCTAGTTGAATACCCACAAAAAACAAAATCAAGTCAAGCATTCTCCTCAACGCTTTCACCTCCACAATTTTTGTATGGCAGCAATGTACTCCACACATAAACAAAGTTGGAAGTGTGGTAGGCAAAACTCCAACTCCAACATATAAATAAAGAACTTTTTCACAAACTTAAAAGAGAATGGGGAGAGAGAGATATGAAAGTGACATTCTCTTTAATTATAGGGTTGTCAATAGATTGGGTCTAGTTCAGATCCGACCCAGATCTGGTAATTATAGATCCAATTCAGACCCGTTACTTCACGGATCAGATTAGCCAATTGCAGATCTTAATAATCGGATAGGCCTGCATACCCGACCCGACCCGCTTTTAAACCAAAAAAATATATATTTCTCTCCTCTTTTGTTGGCGTGAGAAGTTTTCTATTTTTAGTGTTTGGTTTGAAGGAAAATTCACAAACAAGAAAGGAAAGGTTTGCACCCAAAGCTTAGCACTTCTGAGGAAAGAACAAGGTGGAGAAGCATTTTGAAAAGGAGAGAAGAAGAAAAAACCAAAAAAGATAGTACCTTTCGTATATGGTAGTAGGAAACTCTACTCGCTCATCTCTGTATTTCAATAAATCAAATGAGGAATCTGGGTTTCAAAACCCACTTATCAGATCTCTCGTCTAAGCACAGATTTGAATCCAATGACTGACACCGTCTTCTCCCTCTCTAAACTTGTATTCTATTCCTCTGTCTTTGTATAAAAAACACTTGACATTAAATACCCACCAACAGATCAAAGTCCATGAAACTAAATGAAAAACAATTCAAAGTGTTGTAAAGAAGTAACATAAACGGTGGGCTCCACAATCTTACTAGACTAGAAACTCTAGTCAAGACAAAGTTTCTTTTGCCAAGTCAGAAACGTCCCATTTGGATTTGGAAAACTTTCCCCCTTTTTAAAATTTGATTTGATGTTTCACCAACCCAAATCATTTATTACTTTTTTATACTTCCAATGTGGACTTCTAAAAACACCATAAGCAAAAAGCAACAACAAAACTCTCTCACAAAATTGGCTTCGTAAAGACTGATACTTTTCCAAACCTCTCTTACTCTCCCTCTCACCCCAAATTCACAGATAAGACTCTCATTACCGTGAGTCAGTATGAAGTCCTCTCAAGGCAAAAACCCTTCAACCGGAAGTGGTAGATCCGTAGATCCGTAAATCGCCACAAAAGCTAATCAAGTAGTTTTTTTCAGGCTGAGTTGAGTAAAGAACAACAAAATGCAAACGTATCCGAAAGTGAGGTTCAGTAGACACGACATATCCGAACCGGATATTCTTATTCTAGCATTGGGAATATTCTTAAATGTAATTCCTACGCAATTCCAAACTCATGCTAACATATTAGATTTGCCTCAAATCCGTTCGTGAAGCTTTCGAGATTATGAACTAGTTTTTCGACATAAACCAAGATAGGGCCCATACAAAACCTTTAGTTGACCAATTAAGAGGTTCCCTTGGCGTGCAATTTTAATGTTACAACAATTACTATTTTACGACAACATACATGATGAACAAAGCTGATTTAGCCGTGTAGAAAACTTCGTCCTTTCTCTTGGATGGAATTCAAAACTGAAATTAGCTGCGGACAGCTCTCACAGTTCATCCTGAAAGAATAGAGAGTGAAGGAATGATTAAATTTAGCTCAGATATATGTGAAGTTGGGCAAATAGATTTGTGGGTGTGAAATAAAACTACATGCAAATGGGACATCAGATGCGGAAAGCTTGAATGATGTATCTAATTAGTCCTTTTAATGGCCAATTGATTAAAAAGTGGTGCAGCACTCTTATCTCATCGCACGTAACTCAACAAACAGTGTTCAAGCTTGGATAGTTTTTAAAAATTCAAGAAACTATAATACTGGTGAAAAACTACTGTGCAATATTCTTCTCCTTTTTCCCTCCCCTCAAACCGCTCTACAGGATTTTGTTGGCCATTTCACCAGATAAAATAAATGGAGAGAGAGCGAGAGAGAGAGAGAGAGAGAGAGAGATCATGCTTACATAGTAGTCATCCAAGTAATCATGAGGATCATGCTGCAAGGGAAGAGTTTTTGAGTTAGATTCCAGTAATAAGTATAGCACTTTCTAGCAATAAATTATCATCATCCTCCTATTGTATGACTCGGGTTGAACACTAAGACTGGAGATTTTCATTGTTTTTGGATTTTGACCTTCTCATTCAAAGAGAATACTTTTAATAAAAAGAAGAAAAAAAACAGCAAAAATGCCTGCAATGTCTACATGTTAATTTGGTGGGTGGGGGTTGCATTCACTAACTAATCTTCACTAAATGATGACAATAAACCCCACTTGGTCCCACTACACTCGCATTGATTATTAGAAACAAATCACTGGCGTATGTGTACGCTACTGCAAAGTAAATTATTTTTCCATGCAACCTACCGTACAAGCATATGTATAATACGTACATACACAGATTATACGCATATGCATCTGTGTAATTGTATTTGCATTTACATATTTCTATCTATATATATTACCTGTATGCATTTGTAAGTATATCTGTTCCATATACATATACATAAATATATAGTTCTTTTGAGAGAATGTAGACAACACCTATTAATGAACATGAAGTAAACAAAGCTACATTGGACTTACAATCCAAACAAAGCTATTATCCCACACACCTGAAATCCCAGAGGGGGCGTGGTTTTCCATAAGATGCCTTACCAGTCCCAAAACTACCCTATAGTCTATACCCACTTCCTCTCATCTGAAACAACAAATCTATATAGTAAGAGGCTCTTGATAAATGAACTGCTTCTATAATATTAGAATCAATCAAAAGAGCATTCCTCTCTTAATTAAGTCAACATAACTTATCTTTCCATCCAAAATCCATGACATAACCAAATTTGTACTCCTTTGGACCAATCAAAAAAATCTTCCAGCTCTCCTTGGCTAGCATTTCCAATGTTAAACAGCTTCAAAAGGCAAAACTAAGCCTTTATGAGTTCTTGTTACTCCTACTCCTATTTGTCTTGGATTTCTTAGGAGATCACCATCAAAAGTTTATTAATTTTGGGAGGTAAACTAACATCCATTCTCTTTAGGGAAAAGTTGGGCGACAAGATAGATCTCATAATTCTTCAAATCTCTACACTCTAACAGGAATCTTTGCAACTATTCCCCTCTGTTGAAATCCAACATCATGGATTCAATACTCGCTATGATGACTTGCACCGCTATATTGATCTTATAAAATGGTGTTCATTCCCGAAAAATCAAATACTGAAATTGTAGTAAACTTCCAAAGCCAAACAACTGACCCAGAGAATGAGAAGCTGAGACAGGTGATTTTCATGGAGGAATCCAACTAAACGCTGACAAACTGAAAAAGTAGTCCAAATTTGGGAGGTAGATTAGCAACGGAGTGTTTAAGTATTGAAAAATTCATTGCTCTTCAGATAGGAACACACATAAATTCCTGTGGATCCCACCATCCTTGACATAACATTTCCAAAGTATCAATATAGAATTTTGAATGCAATGACGCATGAAGAGAATAGTCATGGGCGTGGCATTCATTCATTTTGTTAAAACAGAAGGAATGCCCGGGAAAGAGACGGCAATTCCATCTCAGCATTTCGTTTGACCAATCCAATTGGATGCACATGCTGAGGGCACATGACTGAGCTAATACATGGACTGGTGGCCTCCTCTGCAAGGTCTAGCACACCATAGTGGTATAATCTCAACAAACAGTAGAGATAGACTCTGTAGGGTTGTCGAGAGGATATGATGCATACTCCTTAGGAACGAAGGCATATGGTGTAATCCAAAGGTGATATAGAGATGAAATCGCGAGTCCATGTAATGAGATAGGCCATATAGCCAAAAACTTTTTGTTGTTTTTTGAAAATTATAATCTTATGTTATAACCGCTTCATTATAAAGGGTATTCTCTATTCCCAGATATCAACCTTATCACAATTTATATATCTGACCTAAGGTAATTATGTAGTAATTATATACTCTTTGGCTCATTCTCATCGGAATAGAATGGCTATTTCTTCACGTTAGCTAAGGAATGGTTGATGACACCTCTGAGAATGGCTATTCCTTCACGTTAGCTAAGGAATGGTTGATGACACCTTCGAGTTAACAGCCATTCTATTTGAATGCCCATTCTGACCTTTTTGCTAAACCAAACATTTAACGGAAAGATCATCCCATTCACATGCCTATAAGTGTATACCAAGTTACCAACTAGTCATTAAATAAGTTAAAATGATTATGGGGTGGGTAGGCACAATTAGCCATTAAATATTATCTTCAATTAAGACCAATTTAATTGCATTAGATCTATGTACATCAAAACAAAGATCTTAACTGGCACAACTAGGAAGCCAAGAAACCTGATATTAAAACTAACAACTACCAGGTATACTTATGTTTAACTTCATTAAAAGATGTCAGAGCAGAACATCAGTGATTTATAATTCAAGACAAGGTGATTATTCTAATCTATAGAAGCATAGAGAAGATAGGCAGAAATAAAGATTCATGGAAAGGATAGAAAAATAAAAGGTCAATACCCTTCTATGGCGCCTTCTCTTCCTCTTTTCACCATCATCTTTCGCTTTTTTACCATCCTACAGCGAGAATTGTTTTAATTACTAGTAGAATATTCAGAGGAGCACTATATCAAGCCATAAAATTCTATTACTAATTTAACTCCTTGCTAATCACCTCCTCTTCCTGAGCTCTTCTCACTTTCTCTGCCTCCTCAAAGGCATCTTTTTCAATCTGAAATTTCACAGATAATAAAACTTGCAAATTAGATGCTATAGCCATCAGGCAGACTATAAAGAGCAATTCACATGGCAAAGACTTGCAAATTAAATATTTAACCATCAAAGTTTCCAAAAAGCAATTCTCACCTCCTTATTCTTAGCCCATATGTCTTCCACTACTTCTCTTGCATATTGTGGGTCATCGCAAATAAGAATGTTGTCATACACTGAACCAGCCTTTACCTGCAATGCAATAAAAAGCTCCAATAATTCCAATCAAGGCTAAAAACAATACAAGGCAAAGGAATAAGTTCAAATCAGTAGTAACTCTTAACGGTCCCACAGTTTGCTGATTCAAGACCACAAAAGTACAAAGCAAATAGCAAGAAAAACATTTTCTTTTTCAATTTTAGAAAAAGAAAATGGGTGTTTATGCCATTGGCCAAATGGACAATAGACTACTTCAAAGCCCAGTCTTTAATAATGAAGTAGCCCGACTAGCAATGAGCATGTCAACTTTTTCACCTCATAACAGAGTTTCAGAGATTCAGCTTGAATCAGAAACTGCAAGGTCACTCATATAATAAAGCCAAATAACAATACTTGATATCAATATTTGACTGTTTGAAAGTACATTACGTTGTTGATCTCCAGTAGAACAATACACAGAATCATAACTCCTACCTGCCAAACTTCGATGCCCACATATTTTATTGGCTTCAACACATAGAGGTCAGGATCATCTTCAAAATCTGCAGAGAACAAACTAGTATAATTAAACCAAAGATGAAGTCCAATAGGAAGGGACATATCCATGTCAAATGGTTCAACCATCCAATTGCAAAACTCATTGAAGCAAACCTTTCGAATTTGAAATAATAGAAAAAGTATGATTACTAAATTAGAGAATAAAAGATACTCCAAGTAAATTTAATAGCACAAATCATTCCATAATAGAGACTAAACTAATTTGTTCTATTTTATAGGTCTCCAGAATGCATCCCAATCCAGGGTTCAAAAATTTCAGTCAAACAAAATTCCTTTGGTCTGGATGCAATCGAAATCAGGCTTTACTTTCTAAACAAGGGAAGGCAATGCACGGTGCACTACAAGCAGTTCTGTGATGAGGAACCAGATGCAGCCAATGGTTCCACCAGTTTGTCACAAAGTAGGTCTAGTCAGTGGTGTAATCAGTACAGACAACCACTCTAGTAGGTGTTCTCTCTCTTTTATTGTACTCATTTTCCCTAAAGATAATGATGAAGCTTATTTTGTGGTCACTAGTAGCACTTATATGCTTGAAGGCCTTGACCCAGCCAATTATTGATAAGGCTAAATTAAACAGTAAACAAATACATACAAATTTTAAGAAATGCAAATCTGACCCACTAAACCCATGCACTGCTACCATCTTGGACTTTACGAAATCTACTTTAACATATCTACTGGAAACTATCCCCACCATTAATCGTTGATAATCATTTACAATAGTACTATAACAAAACAGTCAGATTACTACAGTCTCTTTTCAAAAGTTAAGAAATTCTGCATTTCATTAAATACATAATTGAAAAAAAAAAAAAACAAGTTATGCAACCTGCTAAGCTGAAAGGATTGACGTGAATCCAAGACCAACCAAAGTATGGTAAGTTTAAAAGAGGCCACTCAAACCAAACATAGTTAACTCAAGTGCTTAGAAATTCCAACCAAAACTTTAAGAAAGCTGGGAAGATATGGTCAGGTCAAAAATTGCCACCCTAACCATTAGAATTTCTTTAGAACAGAACTATACCTGGGTTATCAATCCATGGGATCTTCCACTTCCCCTTATAGTTGGGGTTCTTGATTTTCTGAAGCATTACAAAACCAGAAATTAGAAGCTGCAATAAAACAGGCACAAAAAGATAGTCCACCTTTACATCAGTAGCTTTTAAGCACCTTGCGTTTCCATGGTCCTTTGTATGCTGGATTTGGTACCTTAGCTGGTCTCCATATCCCATCCTCTTCTTCATCCCAATCAGCAGGCTACACAAAAAAAAAAGCAAAATGACTCTGTGGCATGTTCAAAAGTTTATTATACTCCTTTGATTACTTATCAACAAAATGCACCTATCTGGCCTCATAGGTAACCAGAAAAAAAAAAAAAAAAAAACTAAAGCAATTCTGGTTATAGCAAATCATCCTATTACAAAAAATAAACAAAAAAAAAAAGCTAGAAACTTTTTTTTTCCCCATAGGTAGAAAAGGAGGTGGAAACTGAAAATAAGGTTATCTGAAAGATTTCCGCCTGAAGCATAGTGCGTAACATAAAGGCAGAAGGAGGAAATTTTTAGTCAAGTCTGGATCTAGTATTTGTGTTGAACTCCAAAAGATGATGAAGCATCCAATTGCTGGAGAGAGAGAGCGAGAGAGAGAGGCAACTGCACAAAGCAATGCTCAAGTAATCAACAAACCTTTCTCGCCTTTGGATCAGGGATTTCACGGGGAATTGAATCATATCCCTGCAACATCAAAACAGATCATAAGACTCTGAAACTTATTTCAGAAAATTCATCACTATGTAGAGTACCTCTGGTTTGACGGCATTAGGATCATCAATATATTCTCTATCATCCCAGTCAGCTGGCTGCAAGAGAAGGGAAGTCAACATATACATTTGGTAGAGAGACACATCAAATACATTGAGCAGTTAACAAAACAAACCACATAAAAGAACAATTTCGGAATGATCATCAGACCAACAAATTTTTGATTATTTAAAACAATGGACATCCAATATAAATGCTCCAGAATTTCCACTCGTAGACAAAACCTTTTTTGCATGAACATCTTTGATTTTCGGTGGAGGAAGGATATCCCAGTCTGTGTACATGCTTCCGGTTTCTCTCTCTCGATTATCAATCAGGACACTGTAGGTTGCATCAGGCCTTAAAATAAATGTGTAAAAATGGGTTAATTTGTCTGTTTCACATTGTATATCCTTTTTGACGGGATAATTCTGCCCCTGGTAAGAAACTATAACATGGAGTTTCTTTGTTTGTGTGCTGCATATATCTGGTCCAAACATCAAACTGCACAAAGGAAAACAGGGCAATGAGAGTAGCTATCTTTATAGTCATAATGTTGAAATTATAAAGCAGAAAAAGGAATATAAAACTGACTGAAGATTTACAAAAAGTGTGTGGTTACACATAAGAGCTCAAAACCTTCGTGCAACAAAAAGTGACTGAAGATACAAAAATAAGATATAAGACCACCACAAAGACTCCAACTAATAGAGGAATATAAAACACTAACAAGCATGCATCTGAGTGTGTGGTTACAATCTTAGGTTTTCCTTATCAACTGACTCTGAAATTTTTGTATCCTCTCCTTGTCCTTGTAGGCAGCTAACTGCTCAAAACAGTTATTCAAAAGTAGTTGCATGTCACAAAATCATCTTGGCCAAGTTTCCTCATCTTAGCCCTGATAGGTGCAACCTATAAGTTTTGACAAATGCATCCATTTGAAGTCTGCCTTATGTGTATTTTTCACCCACCATCTATGGACAACTTGCATCTTAGATGCACAACATTTACAAAATAAAGCATGTAACCCCTCCTTATATTCTTACTCAGATAAGGTAAAAGCCAAAACCTAGCACAAGAAAACTGCAATAATACTTCCTTGTTGCACCCTAATATTTATGACAATCATTCATGGCCAAATCATGCATATCCTCAAAACATCAAAATATCTAATTGATACTCATTCCTTTTGATTCTTTCCTAAAATCTAGAAGATTATCACATAACGAAGTGTATTGCTATCATATGCTCTCTACAAGTCAGTTTAACTTGTGCATATCTTTCTTGCTTTCCTCGGGTGTTGACTGCTACTCCAATACATCGACCACCGCATAATACAATGCTTTTAAGCAAGATATCTCCAGCATGAGGCACAATTAACTGGTTCTCCTACAGTCTCATTTGTGTCATGAGCGATAATTAAAATGTTACTCGGGGCACTACTTCTAGAATTAGCAACCAGATTTGCAAAGTCAATAATGTGCTTTGGTTGAAATGTAGACACACCATAGTTTTTAACTTTACAGTTCTAACATATACAGACTCAAACAGACATACATATAATAGTGTTTCCCTCTAGTTTGGTAACTACGTCCTGGGTTGTGAAATGCAACTTTTGGCTTAACTAAGTGTGTGACATCACATCTTAGCTCTGTCAATTTCATGATTAACAGCCTTCAAAATAGGACGTGTAAAGGTTCCCAAGAAGGATAAATTTGCACAAGCTTTGAGTTAGCTCAGACATTTTAGCTTGAGGAGAGTAAGCAGTTTCTCTTCTTCTTCACATTGGGCGTCTTGGTTGTCACATGAAAATAGATATGACATTGTAGCTTAGTCAATTATCTGTAGTAGCCTACATAGTAGACTAGTAAAGGTTTATAGGAAGGATAATGACATTGTACAATTGTTCATAGTAGCCTACATAATACACTAGTAAAGGTTTATAGGAAGGATATGCTTCTAAACTCCATAAAATTAAAGTCACTCTTATCCCCTTATAGAACTAATCGCAATAACTTGAGAAGTAATTGTATTATAGTTTTACTTGAAAACATGATAACACCAGCTTCAAAAAAGAAGATCTTCAGGAGAAGGAAAAACCACCTTTTGCAAATATAGCCAAGTTCAATGAACTGTCCCACAGCTATCCTCTTAAGCAATGAACTTACAATACATAATATAGTTTTGCATATACGTGTACACTAGTTTTAGGCCTACGCAATGCACGGGATTCATTTTTATTTTTTAGATTTATTATTTTATTATTGTAGTTTTATAGTGAGAAACAAAAATAATGCTTTTTTGTTGCACTTATAGTTTTTGTGTAATTATATAAAATGAATTTTATATTTCTCCACCCCTAAATGCTTAATTTTAATGAAATATCAACATCCTTATCTGTTTAATATATTTCTATTTGTTCATCTGTAGAAATAATAAAAAATTCTGGGAGTACATGAATAAAATTAATAAAGTGACTTGAATTGGAAAAAATTAATTGTTGCCATAAGGAGAGTAACGACAGAGACTACTACTACTATTATTGATTTCATTGAAGAAAAAAAGAAGATGAATTAATTCTCATATTTATGATTTTTTATAGAACATTATAATTTATAACTATTAGTAAGTCATGCATTTGAATTAAGAAGCTTAGAAGATAATGAAGTTACTTTCACCTTTACTTTGGTGTGAAGAATAAACATAAAAGAAAATTTCTAAGATTAAAAGATATGTAGTTGAGTTATTAATTCAAGAATTCAAAGAATTTAAGAATATTCTGCGTTGGTTCTCAAAATTTGTAATGAATTTACATGCATTTCATCTAAAGTGAATTGTAAAAGTTATTTGTTTTATTGATTATTAACCATTTGCACCTATGTTACCTGGACTCTTCTAATTTGATAAATAGTCATGTTGGACGCTCGACATTCTGATAAGGGTATGATATATGTGTCTGATATGGCCAATTGGAAATGTATCTAACAAGTATGTATAAGTAATTGAGTTTACTATAGAACTAAGCATAGGACTTCTATTTTATATATGAAATGCTATATTTTAGCTTGTAAATACCATTTTACCCTAAAAAAGCAAAAAAAGTACTTAAAAAATATGAGATTTAGCCATGTCCGAGTGTCCTTGGACATCAGAATTAGATGAATCCGATACTTGAATACGAACCCGCACCCAACACCCGTATCCGAGTCCAAGTAACATAAATTTGCACAAAGAGAGTCTCAATAGATAACACAGAGACAAATGGATGGAATTTAAAATAAATCAAAAGAAAAATAAGACGTGTCACAACTACAACGACAATGGCTTGCTTATTTGCTTATGATACACCAACAATAACTACCAGTGAAAATCGAAGCATCACATATATCACGAACACATAATTCATGAAATACATGAACATAGTAAATAAAATGGACCAAAGAGACAAGTCTATTGTCCAACAAATAACATTTGATTGCCTTAATCCCACCACACAAACAAGGATGAAAATTAAGTTTTGGTAGGCTCTGTGTATCATTTTGGTAGGCTCGGAAATGGAAACATTTTGAAAACATGATGGAAACGGAGAAAAAATTTAAAAAAATAAGGAAACATTTGGCAGCGTGAATTGAAGTCTATCATGAGTATTTCTAAAGCTAATAAATTAATAATTGATCATGTTTGAAGGCTCTATAGTTATTTACATTAAAAAAAACTATGTTAGCATTAAATACTAAATGTTAATAAGTATATAAAATGATTAGAATATTAACTTTAGTAATTTCATTAATCATTAAGTATTGAGTTTGTGATTAAAGTTTTATTTTAATTTTATAAAATGCATACTAACTTAATGTTGACATTACATGATCATAACATAATTTGAGCTTTTATGCATTTCTTTAATGCATTAGTTCTCAAATGAGGATCTAGAAGTGATAATAAATAAAATCTTCCATAAACTAATAAAGATATCATTAATATGACATTTAACAAGATGATAACAGTAATAATAAAGAATGGAACCACAAGCTAAGGATCAAAATTTCATTTAAGTGTGTTTGTTTCAGTCAACTTGGAAACATAATGGAAACGACAAAGAAATAACCATTATAGGACATTCCTGAATCCTAATTGGTGTCAAAACAACTCATTGTTTCGGTAGATTTCGTAGTGTTTCAATACGTTTCAAAAGATTCCGGCAGAAATATTGGTATTTCAGTATTCCACTAATTCTTCATGTCGGTTTCCTCGGAAATAGAAACATTTTGATCGTTTCGATAAAACAAAAGGAAATTGTGTTCCATGCACACATTTTTGACTCCATAAAATATATGAACCAGGTATGCATGAAAAAAAAATATATAGTGAACCAAAAATAAAATGTAGTGACTTGCATTAGATTCACATGTGATTAGCCATCTTAGAGAACAAAATTTTTTCCACCGAGTTTCAATTCCAGGAAAACAAAAAAACATATATATAATTATAACACAATGAGCCATGTAACGCAACTACAGTGATAGCAACCTCCTTTTCTATACAGTATACAAATAGACATATACATCTCTCTCTTCTATATATATATATATATATCAGTAAGTACTCCATATACATATGAAACAGAAAAAACAATGAAAAAAGGAATTCTCAATATGACTGAGAATACAACAGGATAAAGAATTTAGGTACTTATTTGAGACTTAGACCATAAGACAGACAGATTTTCTAAGGGGATAAAGTGTAAGCCATCTCAAGCCTCTTAAGAAAAGCTATATGAAAATAAAATGACTGACCTGTAAGGAGTATCACCACCAAATTTCTTCTGATTGACATAACCAGAAAGAAGCTTAATGTAACCACCACCACATTCGATGTCCTGTTCAATCTTTATAGAATACTGGAGCACAAGAGTTCTGTTCCTGTTGCTAAATTCTGGTACCTTTGCAGATATGGCATAATGCTTGGCATCATTGTATGTCTGAATACCTGCAATATTTCCAGACATCACCGATAACTTCTAAAATCACCTAGGAATGCTAGAGAACTCACTACACAAACTGCAATGACGTAAAGGCCCTAATTGGTTGCCACCTTCGAATTGCACGCAACCTAAGAACACTACAAAACAAAAAAATTGGGTATTCCTGTCCTATTCAATATGATCTGTGATTTTCTTAATGACTGTTTGTGGAGCATATAGAATGTTCCCTTTACTTCACTACCTTCATTGCCCCACATTCTTGTTTTTAGTTTACGCTTTTTTTTTTTTTTTTGTGGATTTACTTTTGCCAATGTTTCTTGGTTAATGTATATATTTATTTATTTTACAGATAGATTGGTTAATGCAATCAGAAGTGAAATTTATTACACCCTTTTAAAGCCATGTGCATTTTCCAAATACAAATGTTCAGCAGAGTCATTGGATTAATAACCTATCGATTAGTTTAATTTGATGTTCATACTGCTCTCCTAGTACAAAATACAGCTACAAATTAGCAACCCTTATGGAACTGTTATTGCAAGATAGTTATGTAGATCAACAATTAGCAAATAATTATTAACTTACATGTTTTTTAAATTGTGGATGTCGCCGCAAGAAAATAGTTTTTTCTATGCTAATTGCTCAGACGAAGAATCTAGGTTTAATCTGAGAGGCTAGAATAAATTAAAAAACTATAAGATCTCCTGAAAATATACAAGGATAGAGGTTATATAAAAAGCGACTGTGACGCCTCTCTTATATTATTTATTATTAAAAAAAAACAGAACGAACTTGCCATCAAATCTTAGGATGCTTCTCACTATCAACAACTAAATTGTTTAACTTCAAAGGAGCACGCTGATACAAGTAGATAAAGATAAATCTACTTGCTTGTGTGCATATGTAGAAAAAGTAAATGATGTAAGAAACCTTTGTTAATTGTACGACTTAAAATGACTTTCTTTGGTGAGGTTCTTCAATGAAAACACAGGTAATTATTGTGATTTCACAAGTTCACACAGACACAGGAGCGTGTAATTTTTTATTTTTTATTTGTTAGGCAGAATCTAGGATTTGGAAGCCCCCACATACACTTAATATTTGAAGCCCCTGAAGCAACCAGTGAAGCCCCAATGGATCAGACATGATAAACTTGGAAAAACAGTTCAATGGCTTTTAACCACATTAGACAAAGTTTAGTGTTCTAAGTTATGGTCAAAGCCATCTCATTCTAGTTTAACAGCAAAAGTCCTCGAGTCAGCATTAATGAGTTTTTGTATCACACATTCCAAAATACACGGACTGAGCTGTGAGAAACTATGCAGATAATCATAGAATCATATAACCAAACAAACAGGATGAGTTTTGAGTAATTAATCAAATTGCACCAAACTATGAATAGAGCAACAGCAATCAAAACATATAACTAAAGCATAAATCCAATTTGACCAATGGATCAAATCGCACCAAACCACAAACATATCATCACCCATCAAATGTTTTTCCCCCCTTTGGTGGACAACAATCAATCATATTTAACTACCAAACATTTGAAATATTACCTTTATCATCAGGATCGGCAGCCCATTTTCCCGCCGTGTACTTAAATGTACCCGCTTTTCCTTCACTCCTCTTCCAATCTGAAAGAACCCAACGGCTCTTCCAACCATCTTTTTTCCCCACAAGCACAAAAAAGAAAAGAGCAATCAAGAACAAACCAATTTCAGATCAGCCAAAACAACACACGAACACATTAATACCATATAAATACACATACACACATACAAAAACACTCAAATACAGTGAGAAACAGAATTTTAGAGAGTTTGACCTTAAACTCTTCTCACTGATCCTCAATAAATAATTCTCATCAAGAAAATAGGAAATGAAGACAACCCAGAAAAGTACAAAATGTGGATTGTCTTCTCCAGAACTAGAGAATAATTAATATAAATTGTAACTCTGAAGTATCAATATAAAATTGAAACTTTGTTTGGTTACTGAGAAAGTGTAAGCAAAGAAACCAAAATTTTTAAACATAAACTTTGCATATTTAGAAGAGAAGTATAGGATCTCTCTCAAGATGCTGTCTACTCTCAATTTCCCACTTTTTTTCTCAGCAACCAAACAGATGAAACTACAAAGTCAAAAGAGGTGTTACGGTATTTTGATTTTACCATCGAATCGCTCTTCGAAGAAAATTTCAGAATATGCAGAATCTATGAGAAAGAAGCAATGCAAATTTAAGACTAAAAGCAGAAGCTTAAGGGCTTCAATCAGCTGAAACTCCGCCATTTTTGGCGGTCCGATGTAGTGTGAGATCAGTGGACACTGGGGGAGCTATTTTAGGAGATGGAACCTTCTTAAAGGGCCGCGTAGTTTCATTTTATCACAATAATGCCCCTGTTGACTCAAAATTTAAAATAGTAAATGAAAATTACACTTCATTTTCATAGATAGCATCAGCCGGCCACATTTTTCTTCAATATTTAGAAAAAATGTCCACCAAAAAAATGTATATTGAAATTTACAAATTGCTAGTTTGTATTTAGCTCCTTGAACATGAGCTTTACAATGCGAGAGAAAGATTACGGCTAAAGTTGTACCTAAGCCCGATCGAGTCAAGTGGTAAGTTTTTTAAATTTGATTTAAAAATTTGATAAGTTTCACAATGTATTTGGATTTATTTATCTTTCAAACAAGATTCAATAAAAATTAATTATTGATTGAACTCTCATAATTTTTTTTTTTTTTTTAAAAGTCTCAGTGTGCGTAAAGATTTATCAAGTCGAATGCCGAATAATATATAAAATTGACTTATTTATATAACGAGTCAATCTCAAATGATCTTTTAGCAAACTAAATATGAATTGAGCTCTAGTAGTTTTAGTTTGTTTAACGTCTTAATAAACCTATTTAGTGGGTACTTATCTCTAATGATAAATCTAATAATTAAAAAAAAAAAAAAAGCATCACATAACATTATGAAATGGGCTTGAATTTTAGTAATTGAGACACAAATAGTGGTTGTTTATTGGTTCGTACCAAATTTTACATCAAATTTTTGAAAAATTAGGAGAAAACAAACTTTGATTCTAAAAAAAGTTACTTTAAAAGAACTTAATCTTTAAAGTAACTTGTAAAATATTCACTATACTCGTTATAACCACGTCATTTTACTCTTGAAATCGTTTTTCTTTTACGGTGATAGGTAGCAATATATCATTTATTCAGCATGTAAATCTTCAAAATTTTTTGGATGATCATTATTACACTAAATTTCTTAGTAAATATTCGACCTAATAATGAATTTGATAATATTATAATAAAATTTTAATGGATGCTAGAACTAGAATAGTAAAAAGAAAAATGTATTGTTTTTAATATATGAAAAAAAAACATAGTAGTGCATTTAATCAGGCACTTGTACATAATTGACACATGGTAATTAAACATACTAGTGCATTTTTAATAAATATTATGCCATCTCTAAATTTAAAGATTCAAGTCATGTAAATTTAATAAAAAGGAACCGTAATTTAGCATATTGATGCATATTTAATATATAAACATATATATAGGTATATATATGTACATATTATGGCATGTTTCAATTTAGAGATCTAAGTTATGTAAATTTGATAAGAAATAGTGTATTAGAATATTAATGCATTTTTAATAAATAATATGCCATGTTTCAGACTCTCAAATCTCAATTGGTCAATTTAAAGAACTAAGTCATGTAAATTTGATAAAAAAAGAGTGGCATTCTTTCGCTTTAAAACGTCTTCTAGGAGCATCGTTTACTTTGAAAATGCAATCATTGACTCTAGAAAAAACGTACAAATTGGGGTTGGGAAAATTTGAGGATAGTGAACAGGTTGTAGCGAAACGTCCGTTTGGGTACCGCAAGAGTGGAAAAACCAAGTTGGTGTTGCGAAAATTGTTAAACAGTCAATCAATGTAATGGAAAATTAAAAATGATACGAATCAATTCATATGTGCCGTCTCAAAAAAATAAAAAAGGTCATCGGTCGCCACATTGTTAAATGTGCATGGTTTTATAATGAAAGTGTAATATCATATATATTTAATCTATTGGATGATACATATGTAGTTTATTCAATAGTACATACTTTAATCAAGTATTCTTCGTGTATTAAGTGCACACTTAATTTATAAAAAAAATGTGTCCATAAATATTATTTTATAAATTCGGTGTGTATCACATATTTAATTTATAGAATGATACGTACTTAATATATTCACTTTTATATATTGTCTTGTCACTGAATTTTTTTGGTGACAATTGATTCTAACGTCATTGATGACGTGGAAAATTCTGCATTGTAATTTTTTTAGAATTTTCTTTTTAATTTTTAGAACAAAAACTACCATTTTATCTCATCTATTCCACAGTTTGATCATTTAAATGTTTTTATGACGTGGCTAAACTTGTCCAAGTCCCCTCTTGACCAGCTCTTGATAAGTAAATTGTCTCTGAAGATTGGTCTATGCCCCAATTCACCAGACAAAGACCTGCCAAATGAAAAGGACTTCAACTAAGAATCGCTAAAGAGTAGAGATACACCTTATTTCTTGTTCTTTCTCCATTGGACCAACCCGCAGAGAATCATGTAAAATTTCTTCCAATACTTAAAAGCCTGTTTGGAATTTGAGGAAGTAAATGAAAAAAAAGAAAATTTACTATTTTATTTTCTATTCTTGTTTGATTATACTTATGAGAGACATGAAAAAGAAATAATCTTTCTCTTACTCCATTCAATTTCAAATAAAAGAAAAAAATTTATTTTTTATAAAACCAAACATGAGAAGGAAAAACATTTTACCTTCTATTTGTACGTGCCTTCCCTTACCTTTCTTTTCCTTGCCCAAATTACAAACAGGATGTTAATTGGGTATTTTTCCACACCCGGTCACCATCAGCCTATTTTCCTTGGGGAATTTTCCCGTCAACAGACCAGCAAATGCCAAGAAACATAGCAGTTGCCTTGACTTGTTGACCTTGACTTGTTGACCCCCTCTATTTCTCTCTCTCTCCACATGTTAGTCTTCCGTTTTCCATTTCCAAGCCTTGTGGCAGTTCTGATGGCGCCAAAACACATAGGAACAATTTGTTACAGTTTATTTTTTTAGTTTTTTATTTTATTTATTTAACTTATAAGTAAAAAGATAGAAATTTTTTATTTTTTTGCTTAAAAAAGTAAAAAAAAATTGATTTTTTGGCTAATAAACTAAAAAACATAAACAAAAAAGATCATACCAAACGAACTTTTAATGTCCACTCTTGACTGACCGTATACCAGTGTCAAGAAGAATGTTAAGACTGGCTCATATCTCCTTCCACATTAAAATCTAGAGTCACCTTATGATTAATATACATAGTTCGTTGTTTTTGTTTGATTGACAATGCTAGCGTTGCTGTATTACGTCTGAATATTGAATTTATTAAGAAAAAAAATACAAAAATGGAAAAGAAAATAAAATTGCCTTATAATTATTTGCCTTAGGTCGGTTGAGTTAGGAAAATGAGAAAAAGGAATAGGGTATTTGTTAAAAAAAATTTAATATTTATGTAATTTCATTTCTTTTTTATTTTTATTTCTCAACCATATGATGTGATCTGTTTTGGCCCCAAAGCTGAGAGGTACCTGTCCATGATAACCTTGATGCATGGCAATTTGAAAGCCTTTCATATGCCACCAGCTTCAATGTGCTTGTAGCTTTATATTGAAAGCCTGATCTAAGTGACATAATCTTCCTAACTAGGTAGATAAAATACACTTCATTTATTGAATTAAAAGGTAATTAGTGTCAAATTCGTGAACTCAAATGGTTAAATTCTCAAACTAAAATGGTCAAATTCTTTAATTTTTATTTGAACCAATAGCTAGTTACCACACCTATTGTTATGATATTAAGACATACAATAACATATCTTTTATTAAAATTTTGCATAAAAACTTTTGTAATTTAATAAAGAAATGACTACTATGTTTCTTTTAAATACTATAAAATAAGGCATTTTTTATGATCACATATAAAATTAAAAATTATTTTTAAAATATGATACCTTTATATTTAAATATGTATGGTGTTTACGCTCTCACATTCTCTTCCGCACTCCTACCCGCACCTGATGATTCACTCTAGCATTCCAGCCTAAAGAATTGTCTCATTTAAAAGGAGGATCGGCTAAGCAATAAGGTACAACATACACACACCCTACACAACCGTACACAATATTTTCATATCCGACCTCCATAAATTAGCCATCGAAGCCTCCTTGGGCCAATGTGGAGCCTTCTCTACTCTTCTCAGATCATCGGAGCACATCAGAAGCAGACCAGTTTACTGAATCATCTCATGTTCTAATCATCAAGAGAAGATGGCATGAGAAGAGAACATACATCTCTCTTTTCCTGAAACCATTCACATTTATTCCCATCTCTAGTAACATACAAAACAAGTCACAAAAACATCTTGAGATCCAAGTTGCATAGGCATTCATGATTCTTATAATCTTTCAAAGCCTTTTGTTGACTATATGGAACTAAGATGTCAATAGCGAAGATCCAAAATATCCTCCCCTCCCTGTACCTTTTAGGCAAACAAATAATTCTCGAAGGCAATCATTTCTATAAAGCAATAGAATGAACAATAGAAACATATCAACCTTTGAATCTGATCGGAAATAGTAGAACATGAACATACATGTTAAGGGAAAAGGCCAATCTCCCCTCTTATCCAAACATTTCAATTTGTATGGCTTGAGTGAAGAAACTTCCAACAAACAAAGGAAAGAGGAAAAAAAAAAAAAAAAAAAAAAAACCTTGAACTCCACATCAAATGCATTTCTTGATTACCAATGACTATTCCATCTATACCTGAACCCTCTGTAGGATTTATATATACATAAATAAAAACACCAAGCTCCTTCAGCCGCTTGGCAATTGAAGGGCCCAATTGACAAAGCCGAAGACTAATTATGTCATCTTCTTGCTTTGATTTCTGTCGTTGGTGATGATTGAGAGCCACTGCCAAGTGCAGCCGCAGCAGATTCAACGTGTGTAAGAAGGTACTCATAAATCTTCTTCCTTATCCTCTCAATCGTCTCTGGCGAGGTATTGGGAGTTTCTTCTTCATCCTTGCTAGACCCAATCTCATCTAACCAGTCATTCACACTCTTGAGCTGTGTTAACATGCCTGCTATCTGACCATTGTCTGATAAAGCCGAGGTGTCAACCTCAGCATCCAAGAATCTCTCTACAAATCCTACGAACCAATCCTCAGACTCCACCCGCAACCTTCCGGCCAAGTCAACAGCTTCATCAACACCATCTCCTCTAAACCATTCTGTTGGAGGTGGGGCTTGCGGCTTCTGATTAACTGCTGGCACATCCACTAGTCTGCGTGGAGTTCCTGATGTGACGATCTTCAAGCTCACAGATTGGCGGGCTTTGGCTTGAACTTTCGTTGCAGCACTTTTTACAGAGTTTTCTAGGACTAATACGGGTTGACTTCCAGAGACAACAGCCTTCAGGCTTTGAGATGGAGTTGAAGCCGGAATTGGGTTTGAAGTGGTTTGCTTGCTGAATACTGAGAAGTACGATAAATTGGTCGCTAATGCAGCTTGGACCCATGAAGCTGCTTGTTTACGTCTCTCGGACGTGACCTTAAGTGCTTCTTCCGAGGGGCTCTCTTCATGATCTGGAGACGAACAAATTGGAATGGTTTTCGATAGGGAATCGGCAATAAGACAAGCATTGGTCAAAGTTGCATGCAGGGTCAGGAACTGCTCCACTGCGGGTTGTGGGTTATCTTCTTTAGCAGAAGAACGTAGCTCAGAATATGTGCTGCCAGAGGAAAATATTTATGGATTAGGAAGTGTCAACCTGAATAATAAAAATTTTGTCCGAAGGTATATTATAGGATCGGCAGGAAAAGAAGCAAAGCAAAAACTGGGCACAGATGGTCAGTGGATATAATAGTAAGATTTGAAAAATACCGAATACAATTAGGTTCACCAGCCTTGATATCCCAAACACTCTGCTCTGATATACATCAGCCGAGCTTCTTGTGCTCCTAGAAATTCTGTTTCTAAGAACAGCAGGCAGTATTTACCAAAATCCCACCTTTTTACTTCAGTGTGTTAATATGTAAGATAAGGAAGCTTGTATATGATTTGATACATGCCAGCCTTATTTCAATCTATATTGTCTAGATGGTTAACAATCTTGCATCTGCAAGCTCCACATATTCAAACCCAAGGGGTTGGCCTAGTGCTCAAGGTCTGGGGCCTTGGGGGTTTGTTCCCTCCAAGGTCTTAGGTTCGTTTTATGTGGGACGGGAGGACTATACAGGTCTCAAGATTAGTCGAGGTGCGTGCAAGTTGGCTAAGACACCCGGTCATCTAAAAAAAAAAAAAAAAAAAGTTCCACATACTCTGTCCAAAAATTGGGTACCGGTACATGGACACGCCCTGAACATTTAAATATATTACATATTATATAATATTCTGCCATAAGATACAATTTAGAAATGTACTCAAATTAAAAGGGATTTAGGGGAAAAAAGAGGATTTCTATGGACAAACAATATTCTCGACGAGGCTGGCAACAATTTCCACCTATTGTCCTACTAGCACAACAACTAAGTTCCACTTCCTTACGCACCATATTCTAAGATTTAGTGTTTAGGAAGGTCCAATGCTTGGCCACACCCACACCTGGTACTCGTACCTGAGTTGTAACATAGATTGAAAGGGGTTCAGATTGGTTCCCCAAGTGGCAAGTTGCTGGATTTTTAGAAACATTGTTGCTAGAAGCACTGGAGACAACTAAATTGAGGTTCATGTTAAACAAAAGGCCAATAGGTAGGAAAATGAGTATCTAAGAAGTACAGACACGGACACATGAAACGTACACGATACAACATGAACACACCAAAACGATAATTTTAAAAACATACAGGACATGACATGGTGGGGACAACAAAAATATATATCTTTTATATGTTAAATATAGGAATATTATGCTCAAAGATAATGAAAAATTTCAAAATAGCATTATTAAAATTAAAAGACATGTATTCCATAGCTTCAATATCAAATTTGGTATTAATTTACGTTGTTCTTTTTTTAACAATCGGATTCCAAATTATTTTTTTTCAAACTTGCTATGTGTTTTATGTGTCTAATAAGTGATTGACACAAGTGTCCATATAATTGACATGTGTGTCCCCGAACTATCCACAACGTGTCCTCATGTCAGGTTCTTGAAAATTAAAAAAAGTAATAGAACACATTTAGATGCATGTCCGATGTGTCGGTGTGTGTCCGATGAGTGTCGTGTTTGACACGGACACGACACCCTCGTAGAAGTGTCCGTACTTCTTAGGTTTGGGTTTTTAGTACAACTTGATGGCTAAGGTTTTGGGTTGGAAATAGCTAGGCTGATGCATGTCGGTGTATTTATTTTTTTGGAAGAATCTTGGATCCTGTCCTATAGTTCCTTGGGCTTCATCCTCGCAAAGTTTAATCTATATCTAACAAACACGTTCACAAATTCTCATAACTTAATCTGCTGAATAAAATTATTATCTTGATATTTTTATAGGAAGCTGTGCTTCTCATACTTCTCTTAACTGTGCAAAATAGCCAAAACAAAACTCTTCGACTAATACAAAGGCTCCTCCACGCCTCTAAATGTCCTCCAACTTTAGTATTAGTAGAAGTTATTAAAAAGAACTACTTTGGTTCTTCAAAATAGAGAGATATCGATCAGCATTGCAAGAGGTTCATGAAAAGATATGTAGACAAGGATGATACTAAAGCTCTGTGCTACAAGGAACAACAAGATGAACACAAAACACTGTACATATAACTAAACATGTGCGATGATGAATGAATGACCTTTGTATTTCTTCCAAATCCAAACGAAGACTAAAATTAAGCGTTCAGCAGAAACAAGCATCTGCATTTCTTGCTATTCAAGGATAGAGTACAAACATCCAACCTTTTAGAGATAACAGGGCAATGCCAATCGGATTCAAAAAAAATTTCACGACTTGTTTCTCACTTTTCATGAGCCAAAATGGTGAAGTGAAAAGGAAAAAGATAAAAAAATAATGAGGTAGAGCCTTCGTCTGCTCTTTCTTGCATGATATCTAGTATTGTGAGAAATAACGTTCCAAGGTTTGCTAATTTTAACTTCAATCTTCTTCTTGGATCTTCTCTAAATTTTAATTTTGTTCATATTGCTTAACTAAGCTGATTCTTGATTGACATTCAGCATCAGTGCCACTCACACGCACCTCAAATGTGCTTCGTGTCAAGATCAAGTCAACTGAAATAGTGATTTTGTCCAAACTAAATAACAAATGCATCCAATATATATTATTGTTAAGTCACCAATTGTCCAAACTCTTAAGGGTTAGGAAATGGGCTCAACAATGTATATTAGGCTAACATCCCTTCTCATGTGCGACTCCATCTCGCATGTGGAGAGGCAAACAGACAAAACAAAACAGGTGCATGAATAGAGTGCACAAATGGGGAGCACTTGCGTGCCATGAGACTTGAACCCAAGACCTCCCAGAACCATAGCTCTGATACCATGTTAGAATAGGAGCGAGAGGGCTCTAATACTATGTTAAATCACCACTTGACCTAAAAACTTAACCTATTAGGAAACGGGCCTCACAATGTATATCAAGCTAACAATCATCAATGAATTTTAATGATTGAAAATCTTTCAAGCTCTTTCTGTATGCAATTTCAATGACCAGTCCATTTTTCCCTCCTAGTTGATAATATTGAATTCTCAACTAGTAGAATTTATAGTCAAACTTCGGCTATACTGAAGTCATAACCACAAAAAGCATAAAGCATAGCCAATAAACACAAGAAATTAATCATAATCCCATTCAACCCTATTCAGAGTATAGGTACAAGTGTCCAACTCCGTTCCGTACAAAGACATTTAAGCAACTCACCACTCCTCCATACTGCTCCTCTCATGCTTGGCTCCACGTGATAGCCCACCGAGGTGACGTGTACACCAAATCAACTCATCTACCGAGAATAGCGCGAAGAGCACCTTCTCCTAGCTAAGACATTAAGAGTCCCTCGCCTACAGGTGACCTCGGGACACCTCCTCCGCAGCGCTTATGGCTTTGCGCTCTGCACCTCCTAGCTCGGCTATAGAACTTCTCCGCCAAGCGCATCTCCATACTTAGTATAATTCTCCACATAAACGTATCTCCATAACCTAGGTTGGGAGCAGGACTTAGGAAACTTCGCGCGGGACCATCAGGAGACAAGTAAATTGGAGGCTAGAGTTGAGGGTGTAGAGAGAGAGAGGGATCTCCAAGCAAATGACAAAGCGCATTTAATGCCTGAACCGTCTGAATCACTATCGCCTACAGAGTCACAAAGTTGACATTCAGAATGTCGGTCTTCGAGAAGTCTCCGACTGAGGAGCCAATCAACAAAGGGCTCCGTCTCAAGTCTGAGGAGCCAATCATCGAAGACCTCGACAACTGAAGAACTAATCATGAAGTATCTCTCTCACCTATATAAAGGGAACCTTCATTCTCCATCGACAAGACATTCATTCCACATTGAATGCTCACTATCAACCCTTGAGAATCTCTCTAAGTCTCTCCAAGTTCGTTTGGGATGCTGCCACCCTCTCTCTTTCTAAGACCGCCTCAACTCTCTCTTCTCCTCCTCCAGTGGTCCTTCGCCTAAGACAGTGCCTGCCGTTAACTTCCCAGAGGGTCACCCTCTACAGGTTTGACCACTCACCCCTCACTCTACTCTACACACACAAAGCTATTTCAAGTTGAACACAGAGAATCTGGCAGTTCTATTGCATTTTTATTAGGTCTCAACCTCATCAAGTTTAATACCTTGAAGCAAAAAACTAACCAATATATATGAACCATGAATAACTATAATCATAAAGCTATTACAAGTCAAAATAAGTTATTACAATACAAAGTTACAAAATCACAACAGAAGGCTGGCCTGTAAATAGGTCAGTTCAGAAACTACGACAGAGGATGAAAAACAAGCTTGTGATTTGCGTATTTAAATCCATGAAAATAAAAATGTGACTGCATATTCTATGTAATGACTCCTCCAGCCAGGACTGCAGTATCCAAACCATATAAACATCACCATTGACTACGGAAAAAATCGAGGTTTCCAAGCCTAAGAAGTGTTAGTAAAGCCTCTGAAATTCTAGTTTGGTATTCAATTTTTCAAAATGAACAGTTCTCAACTATGAAAAGATCATAAAATATTATGAAACAACAGCACCTATGGAGAAGTCAACAAGTCTAAACATACACAGTACAGATCTAATTAAAGCATAAAGAGATGTTCTTAAACAGATATTGTGTTAAATGTAATTTAAATTCACATAACCATCCAGAATGGGGTCTTACAATTTACTTTGATGTGCAACAAACGCATGCAAAACAGGGGTGAAGAGGCAAGTCTTTTATTTTCCTATAATAAATTTAATCATTAACTTAGCATGGTAGCATTGCTAACTCAGTAATGATAGCTAATCTAACATTTGTATACTAAAAAGAAAAAAGAATCTTTTTTCATTTACGTATTCTCAAATTCAATATGCCATATGAGATGTACAGTATTTTGAGCTGTGATTAATAAATTTGAAAGAGCTGTAAAGCATAACAAACCAAAGAATAGTGGTAGATGCAATAACCTCATATGCAGACTTAATGAGAGTTCCTAAACTATTTTCTTTCAATTTTTTTCACTTTACTGATATAATGAGTATAACATGGAAGATGCCGGTTGAAAAAATAGACTACGAACAGTATAAGAATGATAATCCTAAATTATAAGCTTTAAGTCCTTCACTAGACAACAAGCTGATGCATTCATTTCTGTCCAAGTTATTCTAACGTTTCAAGAGTCATGCATGAAAAACAAATGCAGTAGCCCGTTTCCAATTATCTATGTAATTATGTCAACACATTACCGAACAGTAGAAACTATCAAGCAACCAACCATATCCCAGAATCTAATGTAGGAACCAAATCTGACATAAATATAGGTAAGCTAATTTAAAATTAATTATTTGGAGACAATTGGTTGGAACCAGATGTAAACTTTACACCTATAAAACACACTATATGTCTTTTTGACAGAGCAAAATTGCTGAGTAGAAAGTCCTCCATGCTTAGCTCGGTAAAAATTTTCATCAACAAAGTTTTATTCAATATTGGATTCTGTAAGGACAATCAAATAACTTTAATTTTAATATTTTTGATAATCATCACCATTGGTAATTAAAGACGTAAAACGTGCCAAATGCTCCAATGTTTCCAAATCAAGTGAAGTCAAGGTACCCTTTCCGACTGTACAGGCTGCACTTCTATATTTTTGTTAATACCAATGAGTACATGTCAGAGTATCAAAAAATTGTTAACACGTCAAGATTCAATTTTTTTTTTTTTTGGGTTAGTGCAGTGTATTCGTTAATAATAAAAATTTTAAGCCTTGGAAGTTTTAATGAGTCGATCACATGAGGTAATTCCACATTTAGCAAATATATTTCTTCTTTCTAGGGGAAGAAATACCTTAAACATCGAAGTAAGCTCTCTGCAGCTGAAGCCTCTTGCATTGCCTCTATGGCAGCTGTTTGCGCAGCATCCCTGTGCTTCAAAACTTCCTGTAAAATCAAGGTACACAGGTTTTTGTTATTCGAATCAGAGTAGTGTGGAGCAGTAGTACTTAACATATGTTCCAAATGTTAATACAACTATGTGAGTCTGCATGCAATTGTACAGTAAATGGAGAGGTCAACCGTAAAACAAGAAAAAAACTGAATAATCCCAAGAATTCAAATAGTTTAGAGGTAAGTCTTCTTGGAAATGAGGGAAACAAAGATCAAAATTTTCCTCTAAGAGCCAATCAAACATGTCAAACTTACCTTTCCAAGCTTTGTAAGAGAAGATGGGAGTGAAGCCCATGAGACACTTCCATCTGTTAATCTCCTATGGCCTAGAGAAACCTTGACCAAGTTTCCTGGTAATCCATGATTAGCAATCTCTCCAGATAATTTCTTTGCAAGAGAAGTTCTTTGCTTATTTGACTTGTCAACATAATCCAAATCTCCATTTGCAGTAACTTTCTTTGTAGGCAACTGAACCTTATTCTCCTCTTTAGATGGTTTTGTCAATATCTGGACCTTGTTTTCCTCTTTAGATGGGAACCTTCTAGGAACCTGGCCAATATAAATCAGTTAGCACAGAAAGATGAAAATTATTTTCCAGAATGCTAAAGAGAAAATCAGACCAATAATGAATATATGGCTCTTTACGAGAGAGAGAGAGAGAGAGAGAGAGAGAGAGAGAGAGAGAGAGAGAGAGAGAGAGAGAGAGAGAGAGAGCAATTAAAAAAATTAGACAGCTCAAAAGCAGCAAACACCATCTACATTTTAAATGCATTTCTACATTCACAATAAAGCAAGACGAGGCCATCTAATTCATAATTCATGTACCTTTTAACCCTGCAATGAAAGCTAACCAAGTTGTTTAACTAAATCTTTTATAAATAATAATAACACAACCATCAACTAAGCAAATCATATGGAAAGGATAGTGCAGACCATGGAAAGCTAATTATAGATGGTGGACAAAATCAATTTCAATCTACCTACGATACAAATCATAAACCAGACAAATTTCAAGTATTTTCAGCAAACGGGTTTTTTAAATCTGAAGATTCAAGAGCAATGATCAAGGCTTAATGAACACTTACAGAATTACTCCGAGACTCGGGTTTAAACTCAAGCTTGGAGGCCCTCAATCTTGGACTCTCTCTACTCTTCATTTCTATATTTCCTTCCCAGCTCTTTCTCAAAGCCTTAGGCCCCAATTCAATCCCTTGAACCAAATTCTTGATCGAGCTTACAGCCGGTGCCTTCCTTGCAGTTGGACTCGCCCCTCGAATAGAGCTCGCTTTTTCCCCCAAACCCAATTTAGCTGTAGCCTTCTCGAACCCCTTGATCTTCGCCTGCTGCTTAAGCCCATTTGCAAACTTCTCAAAAGAATTGGGCAATGAATAACAACTCGTTGGAGATGAAGGGATGGACTTTGAATTGGATGACTTCAATTTCACCAAAGATTCCTTCCTCTCTACCAAATTCAAAGCTGGTTTCAACAATTGAGAATTTGATCGACTCAATGCCGGTGTTTTCTTATTTGATTGCTCCAGCTTAGGACCGCCATTCAATCTCATCTTATTATCCTTCACTCCAACATGACTATTACCTAATAATTTTGCAGGTGATTTTGATTTATCTAAGGGTTTTGAACCCGAAGAAGAAATAGAATTGTTATTGAGGAACCCCAAAGAATGGGTTGCAACTATATCTTCAGGGCTTCCCACACAAGGGTGGCGCCCTGGGACCGGCCTAACCCCGCGAAGGATTGGGACCGGGGAGGCGGCCTCGAGCCTTTCGACATGTATGAACTGACCCAATTGGATTTTGTCACTGAGAATTAGATCATCATGTTCATCAGGTAGAGAAACATAGGTGGCATGAGATGAATCTGATACCTTAAGGTAGAAACCTTGGTTTGGGAAGAGCTCACCACCAGCCAAAGCAGGGACAATGCTAACTACTTGCAATAGAGATGACCTATACTCACCAGCAACCTTCACATCTGTATTCATGTGCTGCAGAAGCTTCAATAGAACACCAGGGACCAAAGTAGCCATTCTTGGGGACTTCAATACGCATCACTCTGAGAAACCCAGATGGAGAATTTCAATATTTCCTATGGGAACACAAGAATTCTTGCTAAGAGATTGGAAATGAAGGGATACATATATATTTTTATATATATACCAAAACCCACATTGAAAACTAGGGTCATAAATTACGAATCCTGATAGGTGGTGGAGAGGGGGAAAATGGGTTACACTTTAAACCCAGATGAAAACTGTTGGCAAGAAATGTTTAATCACAAAACACCAAAACAGGAAGAAAATCACATTGTTCAACAATTCAGACCAAAAGATTAAAGCCCTTGGCACTGCTGATGCTGATGTACAGATTGAGAAACAGAGTAGAGTACAATCAGATTTGTTACTAAATTTGCATTGGTAATTAAAACTTACAGAGAAGTATTCATGAAATGTTGAAGCTATTCTAGTACAGATTGTGACCACACAAGAGGGGAGAGGAAGAGTAGCTTTGGCATTTATTGTTTAATATGTGAAATGACAGATAAATAAACATTGTTTTTGGGCAAAACCCAGCTGGGAAATTTATGAATTTTGGAAATTATTGATGGGTTGCAACTGAAAAAGAGAAGGCAAAGGCAATGGGCATTGATTGCTCAACAAAAATGTAAAAAGAGCAAACTTTTTGGGGGGCATTATTAGAAGATAAGAAGAGAAACCTTGATAAGTGTCTAAAGTCTGAACATGGTGGGAGGTGCTGATTTACAGAAGATTTTTTTTAACAGAGAATGATTGATGCCAGAGAGGGGAGAGAGAGAGTTACTGCATGATTGATGCATAAAAGTTGTCTGAAATAGTACCTGACACAGTAGCACAAACATGCACACAAATTGGGAAGCCGACCCACTTCTTCATCATCCTACTTGATCATCCTATATGAGACCACCTCCTGTTTTAGTTTTCAATTTTTATTCTTTCACAAAAGAAAGGAGAAACAAAGGACGGAGGAGAGAGAGAGGAATTGATTTTGCATAGCCAATGAAGCAAAAGAGAGTAATTTTCCTAACTGGAAGGAGAATCTTTACAGAGAGAACAATACATTTTTGTTTATTTGGTTTTATCCAATTTTATAATATAAGTAAGGTGGATTCTAGTATTTTATATGTACAGATACAGATGTTACAACTGGTTGCATGTGCAAGGTAATAGGGTTGTCGGTTACTTAGAGATGTGTCAGATGTTACAGATGGTGGTTAGAAACTTCGAACCCATGTACATGCTTGGCTTGGAGCTTTGAAGTCGGACCTGGAAGACACATTGGTGGTGGGTCCATTCTCTCTCTCTCTCTCTCTTATATGGTTTCCAAGCACAACATCAAACATGTGGCTCATAAAGTGGCGGAGCCAAAATAATCTTACATCTCAAATTTCCGCCCCGCCCGTTATTTAGACGGGTATAGGATTACTCTAATCAGAATGGGGTTTTGGAGACGGTGTAATAATCCACTTGAACTCAAACTCGTCTCGTCTATATATATATATATATATATTTTACATGTAATTAGTTTATTAAAATATAATTATTTATATATTTTTTATTTTTATTATTTTATCTCATATTACATGATATATTTTAAAAAAATTACTAATATAAAATAAATAAAATAGACATGTAGAGCAATTAAGGGGGTAAGACGAATATAAAAGAAAGAGTTAACATGATGGGACAAAAATAGGATAAAAGTTCTCTTATCTAAATGCATTCCGTTTCTATTTCTACTCACCACCTTTGGGCTGAACATGTGTTTGAGTTGGTTTATATGATCCTACTGACCTCTTATTATTCATTTTGTTTTTACCTTTTGGCATTAATTACAAACTCTATTCTATCTCTAATTGCTTTATATGTCATATAAGAGGAACTTATGCTAATATTTCATTTGAATATTGAACTTTAGTGACAGCATAAAATAGCCTCAAGTGCAGTAGCTACTTAAAGTCTATTATTTTTAGGATACTGTTTTATAAATAAAAAAAATTATATATAATTTATCATCAAAATGATATAGTTAGATAAGACTCATTTATTTTAAAATAAAAAAAATGCTATTATTTTAAAAAAATTTGTACAAAAAACTAGAAGAATATAACAGTAATATTTTTGTAAAAAAGAGCTACCATGATGGACATTTTGTTTTTAAGTAAACGGTTCTCAGTCAACTAAATCATTCTAATGAAAAATTTTGTATAAATTTTCTATTTATATAGCATTATCCTAAAACAAAATACCAATCATGGTGGTTATTAGTTACACTAATGTTACTGGCACATCATTCTGGTAAGATTTTCTATACAAATTTTTTGTAAGAATAATATTTTTTTTATTTTTATTTGAGTAAACAATCATTTAGTGCCTCCAACTTTGCCTCATATTTCAGTGTCATCCTTGAATTTTGATTTATTCTATTTAAGTCCTCTAATTTTTAAAATTTAGTTAATGTTGTCTATCTGTTTCAGATAAGTGAGGAAATTAAATATTAATTATAATTTTGCCTTCTAAACTATAACTTAATATTGTTTTACCTCCATTCAACCAAAAAAGAGTTACATTTTCACTATCATCAAATTTAAAATAAGAGATATGTTTGGTTAAAATTTTATACTAATATCTAAAGTAAAGAGAAAAAACTAATTTCATGGCTATGCAATATTATAAATCATCTCAAAATATTGAAAAAAAAATGGTCAAAATGATCAATAAAATCTTATTTTTGTGGACCATCAATTATCAGCTTTGACAATATCAAGAAAATTTTTTAAGCTACTCGTTTGTTGACTAGGGACAATTTTTTTATTTATTTTGTATCTTTTAAGAAATGCTACAAGTGTTCAATTTGTTTTTTTTTTTATAAATATTTTTAATACGAAATTAACAATATAACAATTTTTAATTTGGCGGGTAAAGTGAAGCTAAATCATAATTGAGAGGGTCAAAGTGTAATTAATTTTTAATTTTACTAACTATTTTAAAATGCTGGACTACATTGACTTCTTTTTAAAAGTTTGAGAGCCAAAATAGAAAATGTTAAAGTTCAGGTATAATATCAAAATATGAGGCAAAATTAGAGGGATAAAATAATTATATACTCTTTTTATTTTATTCCTGTAGTTCTCTTACCAAAAATCGCACTGAGAAATAGGAAGAACAACTAGTCATGCTTTGGTAATATTTGTAACATCCATGGAACCTTCACAGTTAATGCTACAACATATAAGTAATGAATTAATTGTACTTAGAGCCTTGTATTTTACTTAAATTCTCACTTTAATCTTTCATATTTTAATTGTAACATTTAAACCATTACACTTATAGTTAAATTACAATGTGAATTTTTCATTAACTTCTATTTGTTCAACGAAAAATATTAATTCATGTGGGTTGTTAATTACTTTTTATTTGGCCCTCAAAATAATCACAAGTAAAAAATAATTTATTAGCACCTATGCACTATGCACCTACTTTTTTGATTAGCTGGACATACAATTGTTAACGGAGTGCCCATAAAGTGTTGACCGTTACAATTGAAAAATAAGGGACTAAAGTGAAATTGAATATAATATACAGGGTACAAAGTGTAATTAATTTTATAATTAATGAAATGTAAATGTAGATTCTAATAAAAAATTGTTTTTGGCATGAAACGTGTCAAAGAATAGTGATCATTTCATGAAAAGCATAAACAACAATGAAATGAATATATGACATAAATTTCTAAGATGCACTAAGAAAAACTGCACTTAGCCAAGGTTTAAAAAAAAAGATTAGTTAATAAGAAATTGAAAAAAATAAAAAGTCAATTGATTCAATTCTAAACAACTACGTGACAACCTCTTTAAACTGCCAAGTCAAACCCAAGATTTAGCATCAGGAGCAGTTGTAATGCAGATCATACTATAATGACTTTGAAATTATGTTGAGTAGATATAGTGCCTAAGTTGCTGCTTAAGCACACTAATTCAACTATATTCGGATTTGGATTTGTGGAGAGAAAATGTAGGAAAAAAAATATATATATATATATATATTTTATGGTTTGATTAAATAAATAAAAAGAAAATAAATAAATATCAAAATATATTTTTTCTTTCGTTACCCATAATTTATTTATTTTTAAATAAAAAATTCAAAATACAAACATAGTATAAAAATCAAAATTGTATATTTTCGTATCAGGTTTATAATGACCTCTTGAAGCTAATTTGCCCTTTAATTATTTTCACCATTTCATCAATGTATCCCAATGAAATTTAAGCTCAAAAAAGGAAATTTCCTAATCTGTACTTGGAGTACTCTTCTTGCTTGTTGTTAGGCCTTTTTCTTGTTTTATAGCATTGTAAGGACAAAGAATCTACCATATTAGTTGAAGAAAACAAAAATATAAAAAGTGCAAGAGAATTGCTCATGCATTTAATTTGATACAAATGACTTTTGATTTTCTCTATCACAAAATACAGTTAATTAGTTACCAACAAGACAACTGTCCAAATTTCATTTAATTATTAAGGTTGTTCCATTGAAATCTGGTTGTCATGAATTCAAAATACAAAAACAATCTATGCACCAAGGATAAGGCTGCATAGATTTGATCATCCCTAAATCTTGCAATAATGGGAGTCTTGTACAAGGAGCTGTCGTTTTTTTTCTAGATTTTGCATCTCTATCAAAAGAGAAAATCCAATTTTTGGTCATGGAAAATGAAGAACTTCGCTAGCACCTTTTTCCTCCTTCCTGACAATTAGACACCATAAGCTCACTGCCAGCACATTGTTTGGTGACTCATTACCTAATGATAATAGTTGCACCTTCATTATCATAAACTACTCCACAAAATGATGGATTACATTGAAAGAACTTATAGTATTGATTATTATTAAAGTTGGTTAAAGATAAAGCATCCAGTTTAAGGTTCTTGCTAACATTCACTAGGAAGCTATGTAAAAGCGCTATGCAAAAGCACAAGGGTCAAGGTTAGCACGAAAATTAACTAGGAGAGAATCTTCCATCTTTTCAACTAACAACGATTTGCATAATCAAAAATAAGTTTTGAACATAAAAAATTGAGATGAGAATCTTCCATTTTTATTTTTTATTTTTTTTATAACAATTGATAGAAAATAAGTACACCATGAACAACATATCAAATTGGATACTCAGCTCTCTGAGAATGCCCAACGATTACAATTTTATAACAAACTCAACAACCATACAAAGTTACAATATAAATTCATTAGAGAGTGGAAATCATAATCTTAGCAACTGACGTTCTAGAGTAGATAATCGGATATCACTTAATCACATTGGTATCGGTCATTAGGCTTCATTAGTTAATGTGAAAATTGTTTTCCAAGTAAAATGTTCGTACTATTGGTGGAACTTGTAGGAAACAACTAAATGATTGGTAATTGTTTTGTATATACCGCAATACATAATCCAATAACAATTATTTTAAATATTACTGGGGCAAAAATAGTGCAATTCAAGATAATTTGGTAATTATTTCTTTTTATGATGTGACATTCTAGGCTCATTTGGTACAAGTTTTATCGCCTAATTTTTTTAAGCTTAAAAGCAAGAAGTTAAATTTTTTTGACTTTTTGACTTTTCTGTTTTTGTATTTTTTGCTTATCTTTAGCTAAAGTAAAATTAGAAAAACAGAAAAATCAAAAAAAATTTACTTTTTTACTTGTAAGCTTCAAAAAAGTTTGGCAAAAAAAATGTACCAAAGTAGTCCTCTTTCTAACGAGGATAACAAAGGCTCTGTTTGGTACAGTTTTTTTTAATTTTTTTCAGCATAGCTTTTTTAGTTTATAAGCAAAAAAGTATTTTTTTAGTTTTTTAGTTGTGTTTTTTTTTTTTTTTTTTTTTAAAACTTATGTTAGCTTATAAAAGTTAAAAAAAAATCTAACTTTTTTACTTACAAGCAAAAAAATAAAAATAAAAAATTAAATTTAAGTTGTACCAAACGGACCCAAAATACTCGTATAAATCTGCTTCATTAATTCGTGATCAACAAAAGGACATACATATCACCATTGTATAGAATATTTATTCTTTTGTGTGAGTCATCTCTTGGACTACCCCGAGAATTTACGCAAAAATTGATGAAATGAAGGAACTACACCCGTGACATTCATAGTAACGAGGATTACAACATGATTAAAGTCACGTTCTAAAACACATTGACACCTTAAACTATATGGAAGTCGCCAATTAAGCCCTCACCAAATATATATATATATATATATATATATATAAACAACAGAATAGCACAATGGTGGCAAAAACATTATATTGTGTATCCTATTTAATTAAAAATGAGGTTAGTAGTTGAATATGACTGTACGCATATGAACACGAATATTTTACCAAATATTTGTACTTTTTAAAAATAATTTGCCTTCTGTTTGGTTCCTTCCATTAGAGAAGAGAAAAAGTAAAAAAAAAAAAAACAAGGAAAGAAAAGAGGGAAGGAGAGAAGAGATTCATCTGATTGATTACGAAGAAAGAAATGGAAATTAAGAAAAGAAGGAAAATAAAAGGATGGATTAACCTTAGTTACTCTATTTCATATTTACATACTAAAATGTTTGTTCTGGAATCATCTCCATTTTTAGGTGGTAGTTCTCGCATGCCAAGAGAGAGACTTTTTTCTCTCCAAAACTATCATTATTTTTCTCCTCACTTTAATTGACCAAAACACATGGAAAGAAAAAGAATGGTTGTATCTTGCATTTGTCAAGAAAAATAAAAAACAAAATTAAATTTATTATATATTTAATTTTTTTAAAACCAAACAAAAAATGAAATATATTGACAAATATTTATTTATTTTATTCTAATTTTTATTAACACAACAAAAAAAAAAGAAGAAAAAATTACCTTTTTCATTTCATTTTCTTTTCTTATTGTTTTCATTTACTTTTTATTTCCTCCTCACAAATTCAAGATACAAACATAGTGTTAGATCTTTATCTTTTCTTTCATCTTCTTCCCCTAATCAAATGATATGTAAGTTACTTTTTTATTTTGGAGTAAATCATCGTGAATAAAGTACTCCATCAAGTAGTAATTACAGTAATGATGGTTATTGAAGTTGATTAAATATAAAGCATCAAGTTTAAGCTTCTTGCTAACATTCATTAGGAAGCTATCCAAAAGCACAAAGGCCAAGGTTAGTTGGAAAATAACAAGGACAGAGAATCTTTCATCTCTTCAATTAAAAAATATTTGCATAGCCAAAAATAAATTTGAAAATAAAAAACTAATAACAGAGAAGAATTTCTTTTTTTTTTTTTCGTCTTTGTTTTTTATGGTATAGCGTCATTCCTAAGGTCCTACCCACCCATTGATAAAAATAATCTCTCTGGCATATGTGGACAATATTTCGCATTATGATGCCAACTTTAAATAGGGATGCCAACTTTAAATAACTTTTCCCCTCACATCAAAGAGACAGTCATATGCAAAAATCATGAGTATGACGGTCGTTCCTGATTTTCTCTGACATATGGAAAGGCCATCAATCTTCTTGTAATTGTTTCTTGAGTTCATAAATGCCTCCTAAATTAGTCTTTACTTATTAGTGTTCATGGAGAGAGAGAGAGAGAGAGAGAGAGAGAGAGAGAGAGAGAGAGAGAGGGAGATTTCTTTGTTTATTCAATCTTTTGGTCATTGTTTCTTGGGTACATAGAATGCCCCTAAAAATTTATCTTTACTTGGTTAGTGTTTTCAATAACAATTATTTTTAAATATCATGAGGGCAAAATCGTGCAAATTAAGATAATTTGAAGTCTTTTACCCCTTAATTTTTTGGGAATTTGAGGATTACTACTTATTGCTGATGTATAAATAAGGATCTCATGTTGCCTAAAGGGTGCCTAAAGCATAAGGGAAAAAATGGCTAATATTTTACTTTTAGAAGCCAAAACACCTAGAGAGAATTATACTCGGTGTACCAATGATGCCACATCACTTTACTAATTTAATATCGCCAACTAAAATTATGCTAAAGAAGTAGGTATTTATCCTTCTCATTTAAAACCATGCAATTAGTTGAGACATTTTTTTCAAAGTAACTAACAATTGATGTGATATTCTTAATGATGAATATTACTAAATGTTGATAAGGATATGTGTTATTAACTCGTGAACATGGTATCACTGTTATACAAAAGTACTAGGTGTTAATCCGTGCAATGCATGAGAATAAGAGTTATTCAAATCATAAATAGTTAATTTTAAATTTACAATAATTAATTATACAATCGAATCGTATTGTATCTTTAAAATATAAATAGATATTGACATATATGGTATTTTATTTAATTATAATAACATTTTTAGATATTAAGTTCAAAAAAAGGCCTGACAATCCGATATTATATATATATATATATATCTTATCTATCTTACAAAACTAATATTATCTTATATATATATATATCTTACAAAACTAATACATCGTATTGTATTTCTAAAATTTAAATAAATATTAATATATATATAATATTTTATTTAATTATAATCATTTTTTTTTATAGATATTAAGTTCAGAAAAAGTTTTGATAATCTGATATAATATATATATATCTTATTTATATTACAAAATTAATATTGTCTTATCTTATATATATATATTTTACAAAACTAATACAGTAAGTTTAATAAAATAATAAATTTAATAGTTATCTAATAAATTATCCATGTGATGTGGCGTTTAAAAGTTCCTGAACATTTAGAACGCCACGTAAGAGAGAGACTAAATATAAGAGTAAATATAACTTTTATATATATATATATATATATGATTTTCTCTCTTGTATAACTCATCCTTTGAGAATATCCCAAGTACTTAATCAATTAATAAACACTATTTATTACATAGAATGAACTACACCAGTGGCATTATTAGTGATAAGGATCACAACATGTTTAAGATTATGTTCTAAAACACATTTACAACTCAACCCTTGGGTGTGGCAGCCCCGCCCCTAAACGAACAAAAGAGGGTTAATTATAACTTGCATCGTTACACTTCTTATCAAATCTCACTTTAAGAACTTCATTTTTATTTGTGGTAAGTAAGCCTTTAAACTTTTAATTTGTTGCATTGTTAACTTTTTGTTAACTTATATTTAAAACATAGACAGAAAATTCACATGTCATAAGTGAATTTTTCAAGGAAAAAATATATAAAATCCCAACCATTCCTTAACAATATACTATACTATAAATTTATCTCAAATCACTCTAAAATCATGAGTGTAATAACCTCTGTGATGTATATAATGTAATTAGGTTTCATGTAAAACAAATCTCAATTTGATGCATGAGCCTTTTAGGTGAAAAAGAGATTGAATTTTAAATCTTTGCCCCTTTAAAAAAGTCATATGTTTGTCACATATGAATTTTTTGTCAATTTCCTAAACATAAGTTAATAAAAGGTTGACATAGCAACAAATCATAAGTGGAAGGGTTTAATTGCTACAAATAAAAATAAAGGTTCTGAAGTTGAATTTGGTGAAAAGTGTAATTAACCGAAAAAAAAAAAGAAAAGAGAAGAAAAGAACAACAAGAACAATGGTGGCAAAAACATTGGTATTGCGAGTCTATTTAATTGGAAAAAAGCTTAGTAGTTGAATATAAATATGCGAGTATGAACACAAATATTTTAGTTAATATATGCGTTTTCTGAAATAATTTGTCCTCTGCTTGATACCTTAATTTAGAGAAGGGAAAGAAAAAAAGGATAACAACAGAAGAGAAGAGGAAAGCAGAGAACATTTTGTCAGATTGGTTACAAAGAGAAATGCAAAATAGGAAACGAAGGGACGGAAAAGAATGGGATTAATTTAATTCCTCTATTATGTATTTGTACTACGTGCTAAAATGTTTGTTCTTCAATCCGAGTATCACCTTAATTTTCAGTTGGTGGTTTTCGCATGCCTAGAGAGACACTTTTTTTTTCCGTTTTTCCTTCTCTCCAAACCATTGCATTTATCTCATTTTTTCTCCACTTTAATTGAACCAAACCACATGGAAAGGAAGATTTTTACAGCATGTTTGGCTTTTGAATTTATCAACAAAAATGAAAGAGAAATGAACTTACTTTTACATAGAAGTGTTTTTATGGGTAACCAAACAAGAAATGGGTTGATATTTATTTTCAAAAATATCAATTCATTTTCTTCTCATTTTTCTAACCCCACAAAAAAAAAACCTTCTTTTGCTTCATTTTCTTTTCTTATTATTTGCATTTCCTTGTCTTTCCCCTAAACAAATCCAGAATTCAAATACAATGTTAGATCTTTCTCTTTTTTTCTATCTTCTTCCCCTAACTAAATGATCGTAAGTTATTTTATATTTTTATTTTTTTTGATAATGATCTATAAGTTTATTACTTAGGTCGTAAAAAATTATTCCATAAATCCAAGAGATGAGTCTCGGTCGTAAAAAATTATTCCATAAATCCAAGACATGAGTTCTGGACCAATGGGATAATTGTTCCCTTGCCATGGTCGTAATAGAAACCATATAATACATTGAATGATCATATTTAAGCAAAGCACATGAAATGAATATGTTTCAAAGCATGCCACAAATTGAGGATTGGCATACTAATTGATATGGTCCATTCTCATCCCAGTGAAATTATTGATGGCATTCGTAAAAATTGGTACTTAGTGACATTAAGTAGGGAACATATTAAGAAATGCTTTTAGTCTTGTCACTAGGCGCCGAACTACCTTGGACAATGGGGGGGTCACCTTTGCAAAATTGCAAATAACTCCTATTATTTTTTAGTATTTTTACAGTAAGACTATATATTGGCCTTCTCAAAATTTTAAAATTTTGCATTTTGACATTCTAAAATTCAAGAATTTTTTTCTTTAGTTCCAATAAAATTGAAAAATTTTCACCTTAACCTTTTGAAAATTCAAATAGCCCCTCAATAAGATTAAAAAAGTTTTACCTTGCTCTTCTATAATTTAAAAATTTTTCTCTTAATCTCTCAAAAAATTATAAAAATTTACCTTAGTCTTCTATGGTCCTCCTTCGGCAACATTCCTGACTCTGTTCCTGCTTGCCATTGTTTGTAATAGGAAAACTATACTACAGCTTCACGAGTACGTTTCAGCAAAGCACATGAAACAAATTTATTTCCCACCTTCATCTAGGAATAGGAATGAGCGGTCATGGATAGGTAGATCATAGTTACCAGTAAATTCAATTGGGCAGGGAAAATGCGTTTTTAGTATGGGCCAAAAACTTTTTAAAATTTTTGAAAAAATTTTCAGATAATTTTAAGATATTTATCTGAAACTTCAAAGTAACTACGAGAAAGCTTAGCTAAACTCTATGCATGGAAACTATTTGAAAGTTTGAAATATTTATTTTTATATTTCTTTAAGTTCCAACAAAACATGTATTATATTTTGTAAAAGTATCCACATAAATTACCACTAAGTTCTACGCGTTTTCTTGAAGTTTTGCAATAGTTTCTTATTAAGAGTCCGTTTAATACAATTTTTATTTATTTAGTTAGTTTTTTTACTTTTATAAACTAAGATAAACAAAAAAGCAAAAAAAAAATTTACTCATAAAAAAATAAATATGTAGGAATTACAGTGTCTTTTTATTTTTCTTTACCTTGACGAATCAAATATCCAAACATAGTATTGTTGGCTTTATGAGGGCCAACAATCGACCTTTAACTCAGTTGAATCTTATAGGAGACCCACATGGTTAACTCGTGGCGCTTACAAGGCGTAGATCCTCATGCCACATGTCACACTTAGTGCGAAACTCTACGCTGCTAAGGTATAATGAAATAAAGTTGCGCCTTAGCTAACAATAATTGTTTTTAGTGCAGTGGTCAGCACTTGATCATAAATCTGGTATCAGAGCGAGATCACGAGTTCAAATCCCAGGATCGTTGCTGGGAGAGAGATTGTTAGCTTTATGGGTAAGGGTTGTCAATGGTGTGGGATTGGGCCGGCCTGGCCCGTTTTTTGGCAGGACCGAACCTAGCAAGCTTTGACTGGTCGATGGGCCGAGTAAGGCCATGGGCCAAAAATGAGGCCCAGACCCTGCCTATGGGCCTGAGCTGAGTTTGGACTTATGGGCCTTTGCTTTTTTTCTTTTTATACAACATTAAAAGACTAAAAGTACCAAAGGTAAGGGAAAAAAACTTTATTTATAAAAATTAATACGGACTTATATGAAATCATCTATAGATCTTGATTCTTTACATGTAAATATTATAAACAATTGAAGTTAGGGAAAGGGACTGCATCACTGCAGTATAAGTATATCCCAACTAGGTTGATGCATACATATTTGTCAATCATTTGCACAACTCTCCCAAAAAAAAAATAGTTACTAATTTCATAAAATGTCAAAAAGTGATACATGAAATAAAAAATTATTTATCACTATTCTTCATCAGGTAAACTATCCCAAAAAAAAAATTATAACTAATTTCATAAGATATCAACGGGCCAGGCCGAGCCATGGGTCGAGCTTTTAGGTCAGCCCATGGGCTATCCACGGGCCACAAAATAGACCCAGGCCCAGCCTATACTACCTTGGGCTTGGACCGGGCTTGGGCCCTCCAGGCTTGGGTCGGTCCATGAGCCACGGGTTTTTTGATGACTTTTATTTATAAGGGTCAGCAATCGACCTTTCACTTGATTGGGTCTTATGGGGACTCACATGAAGTACGTGACTGGTCAACCCGTGGCGCTTACATGATGCACACCCTCATGCCGACTTGCCATTTAGTACGGGGCTCTGCACTGCTAAGGTATAAGAAAATAAAGTTGCGCATTGGCTAACAACAATTGCTTTATAAATGTTTTCTTGATTAAATATATTCAATACTTTTAATCCTTGTTTTAGTTGGTGTATTAAAGTTTTGCAGGATTATGAAGCATTTGAAAGAAAGATCAAGACTTGAAAAGTAATATCTAAATCCTTGATAATCATGTTTTACGGAAACTTGATCAAAGGAAGAAAATTAGAGAACATAATTTTCTTATAAAGTTTAAAATTTGGAAAAATTATATCCTATGATACAACCATAGTATTCTGCCTATATCTTTTGATTCAACTATTGGATTGATCTGATTCTTATGGCATTAGAAAGAAGACTTAAATGTCTAATTACGGTGTTTTATGAAGTTTTTATGAAAAAAAAGGTTTTGTGGGACGAAAATGAGCTGAAAGATGACTTACTGGATTTGAAATTCAAAATATGACAGCTTGGAGACAGTTATAATTATTTGACCATATTTTTTGATCTAGAAGTCCAAATGATCTGATTCTTGAAATTATAAAAAGATAACATCCATATATACATTTGATATGTTATATGAAGTTTCAAATTCAAATGTTATCTGGGTAAAACACAAGGTGAAAGAAGACTTAGTGCAAGAAAAATTTAAATATGTCAACTTAGAGACAATTTAGGTAATTTGATCATAACTTTTGATCTGACCATTGGATCGACCTGATCCTTGAGATTATAAAAAGAGAACTTCCATATCCACAACTTTTATTTTATAGACATATTCAAATTTGAAAGTTATCAATGAGAAAATCAAAGTGAAAGTGAAGACATCTGATCAGAAATTTAAAAACCTGTCTGGTAGCAAGTAGCTTAACGGGAAGAAATGTCTTCAATACTCTCCAACGGTTATAAACTCATTTGAAGTTACAAATCATCCTTCTATCTTCATCTATAAATAGAGATGCACTTGAGAAACAAAAAAAAAAAAAAAAAAAAAACAACAACAACAACAAAAGCAATAAGAGATTGTGCATCAAAGTAATATTCATCTTACAAAGTCTTTGAGAGATTAATTTTTTTTTATCTTGTAATGTTTTGAGAGTTTCATTGGTATATCTATTTTTTAAGATAATTTATTTGTCAGTAAGAGTGATTGTACTCTTATTCTTTTTCTTGTAAGAGAGAAACTAGATAGGAAAAATAGATAGGGGTTGAGTGTAACTAGCATCTGTATAAAAACTAGTTAGAGTGAGGGATCACTTGCTTAGGTATGACTAGCACCTGTGTAAAAACTAGTTGGAGGAGTGTGACTAGCATCTCTGAAAAAACTACTTGTAAAGGAGGATTAATTCATAGGCTAAAAGGCTAGTGGCTGTATCTACGATTTGGATATATTGAAGGAAAATATCAAAAAAGGAGTATTGGGGAGTGGATGTAAACTTTGGCATTGAAGTCGAACCATGATAAATCTTGGTGTCGTATTCTCTTCTCTCTATTTCCTTTACTTTATAATTTGAATTGCTTACATTTATTTACAACGTATTATTGGTTGATTGATATTTATTTGAATATTTAGTTAGAATTGGTAAATCTGAAATTATTTATTGAATTATTGTTTTAACTCAATTCACTCCCCTTTTGAGTTACCACATGGACTAACAATTGGTATTAGAGCTTGGACTCTTATACTGGACTTAACCGTCTTAGAATAAATTATGGCAACCATTTTAGTACTTCCTTTGCTGAAGGTCAATCGACCAATAGACCACCATTATTTAGTGGCACAAATTATAACTATTAGAAAGTTAGAATGATAATATATATTCAAGTTACCGATTATGAGTTATGGAAAGTTATTGTTAGTGGTTCTAGTATACCAACTAAGATTATAGAAGGAAAAAATATGTTTAAGGAAGAAAGTAAATGAAATGCTAGTGATATGAAAAATATTCAATTAAATGCTAGAGTTATGAATATTATTTATTATACTCTTGATCTGAATGAATTTAACCGTATATCTACTTGTGAATCGGCTCAAAAAATTTGGAATAACTTAGAAATTACACACGAGGGAACTAATCAAGTTAATGAATCTAAGATTAGTATGCTTGTGCACAAATATGAGTTGTTTCAAATGAATTTTGATGAAACTATTTCCGATATGTTTACTAGATTTACTGATATTGTAAATGCTTTAAAATTTCTTAGCAAATCTTATACTAATATTGAATTAGTGAGAAAGATTCTTAGGTGTCTACTAAAGAATTGAGAGTCAAAAGTCACCGTTATACAAGAAGCCAAAGACCTTACAAAGCTTACCTTGGATGAGCTCTTGGGTTCACTCATGACTCACAAACTTACCATGAGAATGGATGATGACGAAAACAAAAAGAAGAAAGACATAGCATTGAAATCACAATTTCCTTCACATTTGATAGTGACGATGAAGAGACTAGCAATAAAAATGAGGAGCTTGTTATGATCACAAAAAAATTCAAAAGGTTTCGAAGAAAGAAAAGACAAAGTGAAAATGTGTCTTTAAAAAACGATGCTATTGTGTGTTATGAATGCAATAAACCAAGTTACATGAAACTTGAATGTCCAATGCTCAAGAAAGTAAAAACAGAAGACCAAAAGAAAAAACGTGGTGATATCTTGGAGTGATAGAGAAAAAGCCAACTCCAATGAAGATGAGAGTGACAACGAAATTGCCAATCTATACTTAATGGTAAAAGAAAAAGATGAGGTATGTTACTCTATTTATGTTACATGATAGAAACAAAACACTTAATATATGTGTGTGTGTGTATTTATTTTTTTATTATTAAAAAAATTGTGACATGCTTTGAAATGTTTTGAAAGTTATATGTATGAATTTATTTATACTTAATTTGTGATATATATTTAATTACATTTTTTTTCCCATACATTTCTTGATATTGAAAGGGGGGGAATAAAATATTGTGACCTATAAAGCTTTTTTGGTTTTGAATCGAATATGTCTCTCATATCTAAACATATGTTATTTTTGTGAATGACAAAAGGTAAATATATATATATATGTGTGTGTGTGTGCGCGCGCGCGCGCGTGTTCATATTCTCTGAAATTTATTGATTTTATTAATGATTACTTTTTAATGATAACAAAAGGGGAGAAATATATTGATTGATATTGAATTCTATAATATATGAGTTTAAAGAGAATATGCATTAGTTAAGGGGGAGTTTAGATTATATTTGTTTCAATTTTTCTACTACTTTCTTGAATATGATATATATATATATATATATATATAAATATTTATTTTACTTGAAGTGTATTTATGAGATAAATCAACCAAAGGTTGTCATCATAAAAAAAGGAGAGATCGTTAACCCTAAGTTTATTTTAATAGAATTTTATATATAATTTATAAATATTTTATTGATTAAATATATTCAATGCTTTTAATCCTTGATTTAGTTGGTGTATTAAAGTTTTACAGAATTATAAAGGACTTAAAAGATATATCAAGACTTGAAAAGTAATATCTAAATCCTTGAGAATCATGTTTTAAGAAAACTTAATTCAAGGAAGAAAATTAGAGGATATAATTTTCTTCTAAGGTTGAAAATTCAATGAAACTATATTCTATGATACAACCATAGTATTCTGCCTATATCTTTTGATTCAACCGTGAATTGATCTAATTCTTATGGAATTAGAAAGAAGACTCAAATGTCTAATTACGGTGTAGTATGAAATTTTCATGAAAATAATGTTTTGTGGGACGAAAATGAGCTGGAAGTTGACTTATTGGATTTGAAATTCAAAATATAGCAGTTTGGAGACAGTCATGATTATTTGACTGTATCTTTTAATTTAGAAGTCCAAATAATCTAATTCTTGAAGTTATGAAAAGAAAACATCTATATATACATTTGATATGCTATATAAAGTTTCAAATTCAAATAATATTGGGGTGAAACACTAGGTGAAAGAAGACTTAGTGTAACAGAAATTCAAATATACCAGCTGAGAGATAGCTCAAGTAATTTGATAATATTTTTTGATTTGACCATTGGATCGACTTAATTCTTGAGGTTTTGACAAGCAGTCTTCCATGTCTACAACTTTTATCTTATAGTAATATTCAAATTTGAACGTTATCAATGAGAAAACTGAGGTATAAGTGAAGACATCTGATCAGAAATTTAAAAACTTGTCTAGGAGCAAGTAGCTCAACAGGAAGAAATGTCTTCAATGCTCTACAATGGCTATAAACTCATTTGAAGCTATAAATCATTTTCTTATTTTCATCTAGAAATAGAGATATACTTGAGGAACAAAAAAAAAAAAAAAAAACAAGAGTAATAAGAGATTGTGCATCGAAGTGATATTCATCCTACAAAGTCTTTGAGAGCTTAATTGTCTTTTATTTTGTAATGTCTTGAGAGCTTCATTGACATATCCATTATTTGAGAGAATTTATTTGTAAGCAAAAATAGTTGTACTCTTATTCTTGTAAGGGAAAGACTAGCTAAGAAAAATAGATAGGAGTTTGGTATGACTAACATCTGTATAAAACTAGTTAGAGTGAGGAATCACTTGGTTGGGTGTGACTAACACATGTGTAAAAACTAGTTGGAGGGGTGTGACTAACATCACTAAAAAAACTACTTGTAAATGAGGATTAATTCATAAGTTAAAAGGTTAGTGGTTGTATCTACGGTGTAGGTATAGTGGAGAAAAATCTTAAGTCCTTAGGGAGTGGACGTAAACTTTGGTGTTGAAGTCGAACCACCATAAATCTTGATGTTACATTCTTTTTTCTCTATCTCCTTTACTTTATAATTTGAATTGCTTACATTTATTTACAATATATTATTGGTTAATTAATATTTATTTAAATATTTAGTTAAACTTTTTAAATATGAAATTATTTATTAAATTATTATTTTAACTTCATTCACCCCATTTTGAGTTGCCACCCGAACTAAACAAGTATTAGACATTATCTCTTGTATTTCAATGGTCACTTGGAAGTTACAGCTATCGAGAGTGCAAATATAGAATTCTTTAGCAGCATCTCCATTAATCAGTTCAAAACGAGATGTTAGGGACGAAGCCAAAAACATTTATTTGGAGGGGCCGAAAGAAAATTGGAGGGACAAAGCCAAATTGCTAACTCTCACAAGGATACACCACATTCAAGGCGAGATGTTAGGGACGAAGCCAAAAACATTTATTTGGAGGGGCCGAAGGAAAAAGTTCAATTGATTCTTTACGTATAATATAAAGTGATTTTTTAAATTTTTTTGCAGCTAGACTATCTGTAAAGGAAGGACAAAATAATAAAGCATATAACCAACTTACTTTAGAATAATATACACAAAAAGAGATTTGAATTTAAAAAAAAAAGATTATAGGATTTGCATAAAGCACTAAAACCCCAAAAAACTCACATACTTATAATAACTTAGGACAGTAATTCCCTAAACCTATTTTAATAATGATTCCAATAAGATTATTTCACATTGTATAATAACTCAAGAAAATTGATCAAAATATTAAAATAGAAACCCCAAAACTCTCTCTCTCTCTCTCTCCCCACCACTATTCACCACCACCACTACAAAACCACTCCCCACCGCCGACCAGATACCACAAGCTTAAAAAAAAATGTTTTTTTTTTTTTTTATATTTGACTTCGTAATTGCATGTACTAAACATGTTTTTTAATTTTATTTTAAAAAAAAAGAAAAATCATGTTTCATACTTTTTGTAAATAAAAAAACAAAACGCTGAAAATAGTACGAGAATCCAATAATTGAGAAATTTCCTTGTGTTAGTACTCACCACATTAAATAATAACAATAATAAAAAGGGAGAGAGAGTGAGAAAGAACTAGATTGAGATGGACTCTTTAGTATGGGAATCCAATAATTGTTATTTGGGGGGAGGGGGTGAGGAAGCTTCTACCAAATTTCCTTTAAAATGCACATTGATATTGATTTGACCCTAGCATTTCCCACTTCATACTCGAAAAGAAAAAGGAAAAGAAACTTTGAGAATAATCAAATGATTGGGGAATCCAATGAGCGTGGGCAAAACCTTTCTTTCTATCAACTTCGCGCTAAATGATGATTCGAGATTTCATAAAGTATTCATACGACAACCATAGAAAATATTGTAAATACGAGAGATTGTTCAGTGCGTACAGTTTTTTTTAATTTTTTTTTGTTTTACTTTTTGAACTTACAAGTTAAAAAATTAAAAAAAATTTGTTTGTTTGATTTTCTAACCTACTGATAAGTTAAAAAAAGCAAAAAGTGCAAAAAAAAAAAAGGTAAAAAACCCCACCGGACCTCTCAGTATAACATTTCTCGGGAAGTGGGGGTTGAGTTATGGGGCTCTTACAAAAATGCCCCTCATCCTGGTGGTCAATGCTATAATTGACACGTCAAAATTAGAAAATGCCATTCTTCAAGAAATTTGTAAATAATGTGATTTGACATTTTTGAAATGAAAGCCATGGCTATTTTGTTTTAAACATGAATGACTCACTTCTATAATACATTAAAAATTGCATCACGGGCGTAGTCTTCAATTTCGACTACTTATATGGACTTGTGCAACCAAATGCCAGATAGGCCAGACAACACATCCGGCCCAACTTATCCTGTGTCGTACCAAACGCCTGAGTGATTTTATCCTCTTTATCCCATTAGCTGAAACAAACATAGCAAAAACGGATTGCTGAATAATTGAATCCCACTATAACATGGAGATCCTAATAAGCAAAGCAGCCTTCAGTAAAGCAGGAAATTAAGATCATTTCTCATAAGAAAAAACTAAGGAAACGGAACAATCAAATAAGACTGCAGTAATACGAAGGCATCACGTCTATATGTTCAAAGCTGGTTAAGAGGAAACCCACAACTGCCTAACAATTTAAGGAGTATGAAAGCCCAAAGCCATTACAAAACCAAAGTTTCATGAACTGATAATATAGAAAAGCATAACTCAACAAAATGGTTCTCAAATTGGTGCTCTTTCAACTAACTCTGTCTCAGCTTGCTTCACAGGTCTTGTACGCTCAAACCTGCAAATTTATGAACCGAATAAACAAAGCGGATTAAATTTACTACATTTTCAATAAACAACACGAGAAGGAAACATGATGAGGCACCAGGACACCAAACAGTCACGAGGAAACATGACGAGGAACATTTAAGAGTTCAAAAATGACCCTTGTTATTTATGGTTTGAAGTGGGAAATGGGATGTATGTGATACTTTTCATCAGTCTAGTTTGAGCATTTAATCTTGGAAGTACAGAAAAACACCACATATTCCAAAAGCCAAAAAGTTATGAAAAAACATGTAGAATACATGTTTCAGAGTCCCAAAAAACCCTTTGCTCTGTATGGAATGAAATACTTTTCACATGCATAGTTTGAGGATTAAACCTTGGAAATTCATATAAACAAATATATCTCAATTTCATAATATTGATAAATACTTTAATTTTCATTTTTATTATTTTAGGATAAGCACTAATGATTATTTCCAGCAATTGAGATGAATTTCACTCTGTTCAAATAAGATTTAGACATTATCTAAAACTTTAGAGAATTGACACCCAGTTTGAAGCTCATTATGCATTTAATGGCACTTTTCTCCCCTACTCTCCCATTCAATTATTTAACATTCTCCATGATGAAGTTTTCGACGTATGTTTCAAGATCTGTCAACCCATCTAGCACAAGTTATCCATACCTAGGTAGGACCAACTTCTCACAGAAATCTATACATGGTTGAATTCTGAAGTGAATGTGCACATTTAGACTGAGTGAAAACTAACCCGGAGGAAGGGATTGCTTCAACTTGTCAGCCTTCTCTGAGTCAAACACACACAGGGTGTAGAGGTACTTGGAGCAACGGACCTTAAACTTCACAACATCTTTGCTCCTCTTGATTTTCACAGAACGTGCATCCTTCCTTCTAGCAGTTAGAAGGAAGTCCTTGATCTCGTGTATTTGCTTAGGCTGTGAATTGGAAAGGGGGGGAAATTGAGAAACATTTAGCACCAAGTGTTGTCCAAATAAAGCAACATAAGCAGATAAATGTAACATCTCAGCCTCCAAATATTCATTACGGTCACGTTAGAACAGGTAAACAGACCATCCTCCCCCAAAAGCAGCAAGGACTTGACTTTTGATGTTAAGCAATTTTCAAATTTCAATTTAAATCTCTTCCAGTGGAAATCACCAATACTCCTATACAATTTTTACACATCTCAAACCTCCTAGAGGTTGGATGATAAATAAACTTCTTACTCTAAAATAGAGATATTCAAAATTAGTCTAACTAGCAATGGAGCAAATTTCCTTTATAATAATTTTATCAAAGAAAGCCCTTTCTCTACTAAGAATACACAAAAAGAGCTTACCATCTATCTATTATGGGTATAAAGATTGGCCAAAATTCAACAACAAAATTAAAGGAAAAGCTCAAAAGAGCGAATCATTTACGACTTGGAACTAAAACTACATGTAATTCTAAACAGATACCACACACAACAAACCAATCATAATAGTCGAGCTTGTATTTTGTGATACTTTGCAAGTAACATCAACATACAAAACTACTACCTGCATCCTGCAGGTATAGTTCATCAGATAACAGACTAATTTTCTAATCGAAGACTGGGACTTCACCATCACATAAAATGGAAAAACTTTAGTTGCATCAAAACATGTTCACAGTTCTCAGGCTAGAAATGAAGAACTGATTTGAATGCGAAAGCAAAACTTCAACACTATCTTGCAGGGACTGCTCATTAGATGAGCCTATTTTCTAGTCAAAGGCTTAACAGGAAGCTTACAGATTTTATCATTCTTCTCAATAAATATAATATCCACAATTTTATGGAAGGGGGGTCCGGTGGGAGAAAATGTGTCAGCATGCCTCCTTGGGCTAATTTCCCAGATTTTAAATAGCCACTAAGACTAATGATCCCAAAATGAAAACTGCAAACTCCACGGTGATTGAGATTTTTATTTTATTTTTGACAAGTCTATCGTGATGGAAGATTTAAAAATGCATTGTGATTGAACTTCACCTACTTTAATCCCTTAAGCAATTTGGCATAATAATATTGTAGAAACCAAAGTAAAAGTTAAATTCAGTTAACTCAAACAGCAATTTTATCACGGCAAGGCTAATATAGCATTTATTGAGAGAGCAAATGTCACCAAGAACACGTTTCTCAAGAACACTACAACACATTTTCAGAGTAAAGAGAGACTATTCTGTTAGGCTAACTGATGAAACATAATAAAACTTCCCTAATATCAAGGCAAATTGCAATATCGTCTGCTTGTTGAACAAAAGAAGTCCTACCAAAATTTGCACCCAAATTTTATTTTTAGAAAGAATAAAATGAACTCAAAATGTTATCCACGTAAAGTAGTATAAAGCTTCAACAAAATCTAATATAGCAGACAACAGAGCTTCAAAAGAGGCGGAAATAATCCACCAGCACCTATTTTGTGATTCACACCCAAATTTCCTTTTTCTAGCATTTTTTTTTTATGTAAACAACAATTTACATTCAAACAGACAGTGCCAAACGACATTTTCCCTGGAAAATTGTTTGTGAAACTAGTTTCCATCACAACAAACAGGGCAAAAGTAAGCAGCATCCCTACAGAAAGTCAAAGATAAGGGCTACGCACTACAAATCGATTGAAATGATATCACAAAAACCACGATCTCACTCTGAAATCGGTAACCAAAAATTCAAATGAAGGACCCCTAAACACGAACTTAATGTTGAATCTACCTTAGTATAACATGAAACACTACTTTCGATTTATCATTAGATGATTCAATCAAAAGATGAGGCAAAGAACAATTACCTGGCTTAAAAAATGACAAATTCTATCGAGTGAAATAAAAAGATATTGAGCATTAGATCGAGAAACACAGATTAGAGAGAGATCGAGAGAGTGTACCATTTTCGTTTTTCAGGGTTTCAGTGCTTTTTCTAGTGAAGACGGCACATTCCAAACCCTAGCTAGGTCTGTGGCTCCAAGAACGCATGCAGAGAGAGGCGAGGTCCGCATGTATGTCCTATATATATACCTGATCAGCTTAAAGCTTATAAAACCCTAGAATTTCTCTATTTATATTGCCTATTTTACCCCTGTTAAACTTTTTATATACCAGTCGATGGGCCAGTGTCCAATTTTTTTTGGTCGTAGTATTTAGTTTGATTACAAGCATTTTTAGAAAATAATTTTTTTTTTGTTTTTAACTTGATTTTTAGAAATAAAAATTAATCAAAATTAGCCAGCCATTCAAACCTGGCTGAAATTTTTGCAATTTTAATTGGCTTATTTGGTCGATGCTTGCTTCATGAAAAGGAAAACTTGACTCTACTTCAATTATAGCCCGTTGTAAAGTTTGTAGCTTTTTATAATGAGCGCCGGTCTAGTGGCATAACTTGTACTAGGGATGGTAGTGAATCGAACGAAGATAGAGATCTAATTGATGGAGATGGGGATGGAAGTGTTAAACTAAATTCGTGAGGATATAGAGACAGGGATGAACTTCAGTTCTCCCCTGCCCTTTCCGCTATACCCATTAGGCATTAGTATAATTAATAATTACTTATGACTTAATTATAAATATTAAAACTAAAAAAAGAGAGTTTAACTATAAATTTTAAAACAAAAAATAAAGGCTCAGCTGTAAATAATAAAATCTTAAAATTTGCTAATCGTATGTTTTTACTCTTTTATTTATTTTTGTATTTGTTTTTAAGTTTTTTTTAGTGATATTATGCTTGGCCAGTGCAGAGCGGAGGTGGGGGTGGACGAAGGTTTGTACTCGTGAGGTGAGAATGGATTTTCAATAAAATTTCATATGAGTATGGAGGTGAAGATAAAGGTAAATGTTTTAGGTAAACGCAGGGATAGAAGTGCCAATTCCTACCCTATCCCGGTTCATTGCCATTCCTAGCTTGTACTTGAGTAAATGTTAGTCGGCTTCTTGATCAACCTGCGAAGAGAATAGAAACTTAAGAATAGACAAAGAGGTGAGTGATGATAGAGTAAATTAGAGCGGTGGATTTGGCAATAACATCTGAAAAAAGAAGCTAATTAAATGGATTGCGTTTTGGTTGAGCACGTATATTATTGTGTTCACTCATAGCTCAACTTGACCACATTTAATTTAGGGCCTAGGATTAGAGTTTAAAAACTCAAGTTGTGAATCAAGTAACGGGCAAGTTAGCATGCATTTTTGTGCTAACTCGATTAACTCGCTGAGTCAAAATACGAGCAACCAGGTTGTCCAAAAAAAAAAAAAAAAACACGAACCTTGAATCCACAAAAAGATGTATTTAATCCTCATTTTAGGCGCATAGAAGAAAAATGACACAAAAAAGTCATCTGAATCCCAAATTTATTAGTGTTTTCGTTGCTTATTAGCATTTCAGTTCTTCTTATTTGTATGTTCACTAGGTTGCCCAACAGCCCAAAAGTCCTTAGGAAGGTGTGCATGGACCTGTATCTTACATATCATTTGGTTTAGTTTGAATGGGATGTACTCTGGCCTACATCTATGGGCTCTATATCCGTGGGCTTAATTGAGTTGGGTTCAGTTTGATTAGATCTTTATGGGTTCAGTTATACTGTTACTCCATTTTACGTGTTTTTTTATTTTGGATTTGAAAATTAGCCCCTGCCAATACATATAGAAGTTTCATTGCTCTTAAAAAAATTTAGTTTGATCCACAAAAATTTTGACATTTGATTATTTAAGCATTATTTTAGAACAATTCTGGAAGTTTATGATTGTACGATATCTTGTGGCTAAAATTGTTAAATTATATTAGTTTTAGTATATATCACAACAACACTCAGTCAAATTATAGTTCTACAAACTGTTGAATTTAGATATGGTAATGGATCGGGGCGGGATGGAAGTTGGGATCTCCATTCCCGTCTTCACCTAAAATATCCACTTTCATTCTCGCATCTACCCCTGCATGGAGATTAATTTGGACCTCTATTCTCGCTTCCACGGGTACAAGCTTGCCTCCGTTTCACCTCCACCCCCGCCTTCGCCTCTGCCTCCACCTCTGCTTTTGCCCCAAACTTTTTTTTTCTTTTTTTTTTTGGTACAAAAGAAACAAACAATACCAAGTGCAAGAAAAAAAAAAATTAAAGTATCAGGAATATTAATAGTATCATGGTCTCTACTTGATAGTAAGATAGAATTAATGTCTAAACATTTTGGATTGTAAATAAATTAAAATAGTGTTATTTTATTATTAAAAGAAATAAAGTTTAAAATAACGAATCAAAAACCTATCCAATAAACAACATTAAAAAACTATTGAATATAAGTTGGACACCAATCAACACAAAACCTAATGATTGTATCACTAGCACGTCATACATAAAAAACTAAAGTGGCCTATGTAAAAGATAAAAAAAAATTGGTAAAAGCAGGGGAAGTGGGGCGGGGAAAGAACTTAGTCCATCCCCGCCTCCATCCCGTATGGATTTTCATTTTGACCTCTACCTCTGCCTCTATTCTCATTTTGTATCCTCTATCCTCACTCCAAACAAAACGAATGTGGTCGGATCCCACTATTCCCCAGTCCATTGCCATCCCTAGTTGGATTGCATGACTAAAAATTGCTAACAGTATATAACAAAGCTTTGACCGAGAAGTAGCTAGGCAATGCCAAGTTGAAAGAGGCTAGGTAAGACCAAAAATTGAAAACCCCTTCTCTTTGGCTAAATTGGGAATGGTCTCTTGTGCTAGTGATCGTTTGGCACCTCTGTAGGGTAAGAGTGGCAATTTTCAAGCTAGAACTTGCATAAATCTATCTTTGTCCAGGCTTGACCGGTCATTATAATATGCTTTTTGCCAAAAAAGAAAAGAAAATTTGTAACATTAAACCATCTTTAATTATTCATTTTACATCACATGACAACAATAATTAACGTTCCTCAACATCAAAAGGGATTTAAACCTCAAAATGAAATATTTACAGCCTACATCTTTTGAATGCATTTGAAATTCTGAAAATATAAATGTAAAGTTAATCACTATATTCCTCCCCCCCCGCCCCCCGGGCAAAAAAAAAAAAAATTCCAAAACAGACTAATCAAAGGCTAACATGCACATAAGATGGGTGACATGACACGTTTCATATTACAGTTTTTTTATTTCTATTATATATTGTTTTTATTTAACTATAATACTATGTTTGCATCTTAAATTTGTAAAGGGAAATGAAAAAAATAGAAGGGAAAAGATAGGAAAAAAAATAAAGGGAAAGAAATTGTTTGCCTGGTTTAGGAAAATGAGAAAAAAAAATGTATTTATCAAAAAAATTCATTTTTTTGTTCGATGACCTATAAAAGAAATGAATATATATCTATAAGTAATTTCATTTCTCGTTCCCTCCACAATCCAAGATCCATGCATAGCATAAGGTTTGTGTAGTAAATATCAAAACTTTGTTCAATTTCTACATTTGTTAGCTTCGTCACAGAAATACCCATAGAGGACTAAAAGATGTCATATTGATTATTCCGTGATTTCTTTCTCACCCACAGAATGAGGGATTAGTAATTTAATATCCACCAAGTGAGCTTACCTCTAAAGATATGCAAAAATAACCTTAAAAGGTATAATGAAAACTCGCATGCAGCACATATATATTCAAAAAAAAAAAAATGATACATATAATCTTATAACTCACATTTTCTCACTCTCAGACACGGTGAGTGAGCCCCATGTATATTTATTAGTGTGTATTTTGTCACCTTACGTCTAAGAACGAAAAAATAAGGTAAAAAGTGAATTTATATATAGCATTACTTATATATTCGAGAAACGGTGCATGAGTGAACAGAATCCTCTCCAGTCATAAAAACTCCTCCCGTAGATCTAAGCAAGTCACTTTATCCTTCCTTTTGAAACAACAAATTGTGAGCCAAAGCACCTGGCCTTTCCAAGATTGAGAGAGTGAAAAAAAATATAACATAATAACACGAAATGGGATTACATTGTGTGGCCGGCTTTGCTCCATGTAAATATTTATGCTCCAATATGGATATATATATATATATATATATATAGAGAGAGAGAGAGAGAGAGAGAGAGAGAGAGAGAGAGAGAGAAAAATAATGTTATTATGAAGTACTACCCATTTCCTATATATTTATGGTCCAATATGGAGAGAAAAGAATAATGTTATTATGAAACCCATTTCCTAAATATTTGTGGTCAATATATATATATATATATATATATAGAGAGAGAGAGAGAGAGAGAGAGAGAGAGAGAGAGAGAGAAATAATGTTATTATGAAGTACTAGTCATTTCCTAACAAGAGAATAAGATAAAAGGAAGCAGCAAAGTGTAACTGGACTAGTTTAGCACAAGTCTTATCTAATGTAGAAAAGTTGTTCTCCACTTCATGGTGTTGGTTCTTCCATGCATCTCTATGGGAATTAAAGGCAAATATGCTATTCATATCACTAGACAAAAAGGCAACCATGGGATTTAGTTGGTACTCTTCTGCTTGCCACCAAGCTCTCTTCTTGGGTCCCTCAGCTTTATTTGTGACACTGAATTCTGTGTAGTACTTCATTAGAAGATTCTAGCTTTTGAAGTTTTCATTCACATAGTACGCTACTTCTTTTTTCAAGCATAACATAGCTTGCATCCCAATATTAACCAATTAATAGAACTTTTGAAGAAGTTTCTGCATATAATAATTAAGAAAATTTAAACCAAAAATATCTCAAATAATTTCAAAGGTAGTTGAACTTCCCTTCACCCATATATGTCATGGTATAGATATTTATGCTACTTTTATGGAATTGCCCCTTTAAATTTTTAAAAAAATTATTTTTACCTAAAATTTGTAAATTGTCTCTTCATATTTTTCGAAACTCCATTTTTCTATATATTTTAAATTTATCCCCTTCAAATTTCTAAATGACCCCCTTATATAGTTATTTGTTTTGAAAATCCCAGTACATGTAAAAAATATGTATATAAACTCGTATACATTATATCTACGAAGTCTAGCGTTGATTAAAATTTGAATTTTTAAGACTCTGATTAATAGATGCCTCTCTGAATGAATTTCGGGCTTCATTGCAGAGTGGTATGCATGACATCATATGACATGTCAAAACTTAGGTCTTAATAGTCAAGTCTACTTCACTCTTGAAACCTCATGATAGACTTTATTTAAAAGGTGAATTAAAAAAAAAGATTATTAAATAGAATTTTCATGGTCACAATTCGGGTTTTTCTAGGAGATCTTGTAATCTTTTTTCCTTATAGAGAATATATATTTCCGCTTCTAATTAGTTTCATTAGAACTTTAAATCCATCTTAATACGATTTGTGATGAATTCATCTCTAAATATCCCAATTGCCTCCAAACTGTCTTGTTAGATTGTATTTGCTCCATTTTTAAAGTTGTGATTAGCTTTCATTTCCAATATGTACTGTCTCCCACTTCCTAAATTAGTCAATTGTGAACAGACATGCTAAAGTTTTGATTCCACATAATTGAACTAAATATTCAGTAATATGATTTTGTTTTTTAACAGATAACCCATTAATATCACTGGTGTAGGTCACTAAAATTGCCATCAACAGTAGGTTAATTACTAATTTCGTCAGTCATGTTATTTTGTTCTTATCTTATAGACCTAATCCTTAAGCTAGCTCACCATCAACAGTACTTTGTTTTGCTACTTCTTCTATGTTTTGGTCTGTCCTGATTTGGTTTATCCACCTCAGTGAAGCCTTGCTTCTGTATCTTCATTCTCATTTCAATGAAGTTCTCATTTTGCTGATAAAAAAAAAAAAAACATTTACTCAAAATAGAGGTAAGTTTTGATTTTGATGAGCTTTTCCTGAGCTGGTGAAGTCTGTTGATGGCCTTGTTTTCAAGCCTCCCTTGAGCTTGTACATCGTCCATGCCTAATTTTTTTTTTTATTAGGAATAGAAGTTTGTCAGATATATATCATTTGGACATAAAAAAAAAAAAAAAAAGGAAGGACAACATATTCTTGGTTGATGGAGGACTTCTAAAACCCTGTTCCTGATACTTCTCTGCCACCCTTAAGTAAATAACTTTATATACCAATTCATAGTTATTTTCATTTGAGCTTTGCAAGCATCTTGGCATTGTTTTCCTGTGGATTTGTCTTTAATTTTCCCAATCACCTATTAAATGTTTCCTCAAATTACATATTTGCTCAATACTTTAGTTTGTGATTCGAATTTTATTTTCAATATTATCTCCCATTTCTCTAAACTCATGAATATTAGATTCACAAAGGTAATATCATATACTTAAAGATTAAATTCCAAACAACGGCATGAGATAATATATCCTCATCGATATGGATTTTTTTTCATATATGTAGAAAATCCATACATTACCCTAGTATTTATGGGTTACTGCAACCAACCTATTATCAACTATAACTTCATATAACCTGAACCCTTTGTGAATTAACCAAAATTTTTTCTTGTTTCATTTTGGTGACCAAAATGTTCCATCAGATTGGAAGCTAAAACATAAATATGGAGAAGATGATCCATGAAGCAATAGAGAATTTCACATAAACTGAATTTTTGCACCACCAGAAGTCCAAGAGTATGTGTCTGTGAATGTAGCATTTTGATCTATTCATAATAGGATTTTTGAATATATATCATCTTATATGCAATAATCTAACAAAAAAAAAAAAAAACCCATAATGATTATATATATATGTATTTGGCGCGGGGGGTAGAGAGAATAGAATTAAGCAAAACAATCCAAATGGGAAATGGTGTAATGGAATTTATAAAAGAGGTACAAGTGCAAACACTTTCAAACAACAACAATGGAAGAAAAGCAAAAGAAAAGAAAGCAGCACAAACTAACCTGCATAAAGCATAAGAAAAGTTGGACCCAGAAGAAAAACTACAAATTATGCATCAAGTTCAAGAAAAAGGAAAAGGTTCAGTCCTTCAATGTTCATGGCTTCCAGATATAAAAATATGTCACTCTAAGTTTGACAATTCAGTGTAGTGGCTATAGTGTGACCTGACCATTTTTTAGGGTTTCCATGCTGAAGCCCACACTACAGGTTCCTCTTTCCATGTCAAATAGACTCCTGATTCATCTGCTTGTGGCAGCACCATTGCCCACCCGGCTCGATATCTCTTTAGCAGCGCTTTAACATCATCAACAACATCATCGCTGAATGAAACCAGTGAGAAGGACTCTTTGAGCCTCTCAGACCATTGAGATCCTCTCTCTCTCCTCTCACAATCTCCCATACCATTTTCATCATCACAAGCCAAAACCCTAACTATGCTTCTTGAGCATTCTCTCTCCAACATCAACCTCTCATTGCTAGTTGGAACAAAGCTCTCCTCCAGCATCTCAAAGTACAATGTGTAGAACCTAAGGCATTCTTCAAAGCACTTGACAAAGTCATTTCTAGAGCTGGAGAAATCGGCTTCTTCTTCAACAACCGTCACAACTCGAGGATGGAGGGATTGAAGCATCCGAATCACGGCCCCTCTTTCCACCTCTTCGACTTTTCTCAATGCCCCAATGCAATTCACAGCTATTGCTTCATCTTCTTGAACACCTAGTCCTTCCTTTGTGAGCTCTCCCAAGTGATTTAGCCCGGTTATTACGTTGAACTCAAAGGGTACCCCCATTAACCTCGCGAATTTCTCCATTCTTTGCGCTATCTCCTTCATGACTGACCTTACGATGCTAGCAGTTACCACAACGGTGAGCTTTAATCGCGGTGTCTCATCGTTTCTTGTGGCCAAGGCTTCTAGCAAAGTAGGCCATTGAGTGCAAAGGGTGTTGCTTATATCAATTATGTGAAGCTTGCTCTCTCCTTCTAAGGCTTCCAAGATTGCCCCATTTGATGCTACATGACCAAAAGTTGTCCATGGGCTTACCTCCTGGAACTTTAGTATCAACTTCCTAGCCGAATCAAAGGAGTGGCTCTTTTCAGCAACCGAAATTAGGGTTTTGTAACAGCGTTGGCCAGATTCGGTTGCCTTGCAAAAGAGAGCTTGCAAGAAATAAAATGCTAATTTCTGATCACAATCGCCATAGGGAGATGCCAGCTCGTTTAACATCCATAGAAGGTGATGGATCTTGGTGGAGTCCTTATCGGAGATTGCCCTCGCGCACTCCCGGAGGAGCCTTGAAGCCCACTTTCCATCTCCAGTAGGCTCACCGGAATCTGATGACCGGCTAGTTGATGTGTGGCTGGTTTGGGGCTGATTGGTGTTTTGCATGTCTAGCTGACCATTGATGTGGTGGTAGGAGGGAGAGAAGTTTGTTTCTCTTGGAGCAAAGAGAGTTCTTTCCATGGGTTATGGATCCCCCTTGACCCTCAGGCCCCTTTGCAGGCTCAAATCCATTTGATTAATTTTTAGTAGAATGAGAATTGGGCATGTACAACAAATCCATGATTTTAGAAGCCTTAGTATTATATATATGGTCACTGTCATGCTAATATATAATACAATATTTGTGACATTATCAAAACCTAATATAATGATATTTGTGAGCCAGACTACAATGACAAGAGGATGATACAAATCAACTGATGTTAGAGTAGTAACAAATGCACCATGAAAATTTACATTGGCTTTATATATATCTTTAACAAAATATGTCAATCCAGAGAGGTGTTTGGTTTGTACGTAAGGGTGTGCATTCGTCGGATTGGGGTAGGTCCACACTAGACTAAGAATTGAACGGATCTTGGTCGGTTTCATATTTTTAGAAACTGAATTGATCGTCCCATAGATTGGTTTGTCAACTGATTCCGTAACTTTTTTTTGAGAAATTTTTAGAAAATACCCCAATTTCAAAAACTAACAAAAATGTATTTTTTGAGTTTTTGAAACCATTTTCATTCTAAAATGAAACGACGTGAAAATAATAGTAATTTCAATGGTCCCATTTTTTTTTGTTTCTAGGAACATAGAAAATGATAAGTTCTTTCGTTTTCTGGAAAAAAAAAAACAAAAACAAAAACAAAACGGATCCGTTACCAAACACGTAAATGAGCATCATGTAACTATATAAACTGGGTTCTAACTTGCATGGCTAGTTGGCAGTTGAGGCATGCAGTTTAATTCAATTTAAGTAGGAAAAGTCTAGTTCAATGAGGATCTAAAGAAAATTATGATGTTTCATTTGGTTAATAATGCCTGGTTTTGTTTTAGTTAGACTGTCATTATTGTTCACTGTGGTATCATGTAACTTCAATGCACCCAACACTTGGGAACAAGAAAGAGGACAATTATATAAATACAAAGAACATTATGTCAATGTCATCATGCATATTATTAGTTAATTAAGAAGAGTCTGGCAAGGAATAAAACATTTATTCCTAGAGATAGAAATATATATACAATGGAATCTCCACTATTCAATAGAAAGTAAAATCATGTGAAAGGAAATTAAACAGACAAAGTATTTTCCTTTCAGCTAATAGAAACAAAGAGATGATGATAAAAGCAATATTACTTGAGATAGACAGGTTACAGGTATTTTTCAGATCTTCATGGATATTTGTGTCAATAGGCAACTAATTGTCATAATACATGGTACCTTGAGAAGCCTCCAAGTATATCTAATCTGAGTCTTAGAGTAATTTGGAAAAATCCTCCAAGAAATGGCCTGCCTAATGGGAATAATGCAGTCCCTTAACGTAATGTGTTTGGATATTCGATTTAAAGAGAGAGGAAAATAAAATAAAAATGCAATTACTTATACATATTTATTTTTTATAGGTAACCAAACGAAAATATAATTTTTTGCTTATATTTATTCATTTTCTTCTTTTTTTCTAATCTAACCAAAAAAGAAAATAAATTTAATTTTTTTCACTTTATTTTCTTTTACTATAATTTGGCTTTCATTTCTTTTTTCTCCAAAATCCAAGATCCTATTATAGCACGTGTGCCACAATTTTTCGCTACCACAATGGATGTTGCTTCTCATGTTGTTTTCATAAGGTATGAGATAAATCTTAGTTGGGTCCAATATTTGTGTCTTTTTTTAGTATAAAAAATTAATATGCAAATACGCTACTCCACACATCCGTTAGAGAGTATTGTTTCTCAACATCACACAATTATCATCTGTAGAAAATCTTACCGCACTTACATTTAGACAGAAACTTAGGTCCCATCATGTTCTCTAAGCACTAAAGAGTAGGTCTAATCCCACCAAACAGCTATGAAGTCTCAAATCCAAGCATTGAATCAAAAAATCTTAATTCTTACCCACTGAATCAATTACTCAATGTAAACATTTTTGCCTTTTGTGCCTACTAAACCATAGATATTGTCAAATCCCTTGCGAGAACTATATAGCCATTCGTTATTGTAATTCTAGTATTCTTACTATCAAAAAGGAAAGGCCAATTCTAGTAGTCCTACTACCACTACTCTTTCTGCTGATAGTTACATTAACTTTGCAGCCTAGAAACTTAAATAACACAACAACAACATCATGTTGTCTATCAAAAAACAACATCATTGTAGTCAAATTCATTACTCAAAGAACTTTGAATGGATTCTACGACTCAGCTTTTAATTTAATAAGCATTTTAGAACAATAAGTGCCAATTGGTTTTTTTGTAACCAAATGCTTATCACTTTCATGTATGAATAAATATTGAACATGACAATGTGTCTTTTGTTATGTTCGTAGCTCATAGTACTTGATGCCAATTCAATCCGTCTCTACTTTTGTTGGCACGAAATATAAAATTTCTCATGGAGGAAGATATTTATCATTGAAGGCTCTATCAAATACCATATATATATATATATATATGTATATATAACTTCTTTAAGTGGCGGACTCAGGAAATTGGTGAAGGAGGGGCCAGAGTAGGAAATTTTTTTGGTGATATCATTATATCAACTACCAACCACTGCCCCTTATATTTAAACTTTATGGTAAATGACCAATCAAATATAAAGACGCATAATCATCACGGATGTAGTACCTAAAAGAAAAGGCACTACAATATTCTCACTAAATTCTTTCTTCTAGAGTCATCTTACCTATTACATAAACATCATATTACCACCTAACGTGATAGTCTAGTTGGTCTTGGCGATATGGTGAAACTCTCCGTTCCTATTCATGCAGTCGCGAGTTCGAATTCGTTTGTGGCAGTATGTAGTCCTTATGAACCAGATGCTGTGTGTGAGAGGCCTATACCAACTTGTATTTTAGATGGAGTTGGGTTCAATTATTGCTCACTCCTTTTTGGAGAGCCCAGCAGAGTAAGGGCTGCTATGGTCATGCTTAGGCGAAGAGCTACACTGGTCACCCCCTTTTACCCTTTTTTACTTGGCAAAAAAAAAAATACATCATTTTTTTTAAAAAGTTATAATAGTTTTATGTTAGAAATATTTAATACTGACTATAATAACATAAAGTGTTTATACATCAAGGTAGTTATTAGTACCTTTTTTTTTAAAAAAAGAGCGACTGTTGATTTCAGTATTATTTATATATGCATTACTTTAGCAAATGCCAAAAAAACTAGACAATAGTAGTAATAACTGAAATAAAGACTAATAATAATAAAAAAAAAGCATGTCTAGACTAGAGAGTAAAGGAGATAGATAAATATAAAATCAGATATATTTAAATGACTAAAGGTATATGACCAAATAAAAATTGGTGAAATTAGGAAAATGCTAGGCGAAAGTTTGAAAGAGAGATAAGGTAAAAATTCTTGGATTTTTGGAGGGCAAATATAAAATTCTTGAATTTTGGGATGCCAATATACCTATTTTACCATAAATATCCAAAAATATATAAGATCTAAAGAAAAAATTTCAAAACTTAGGGTCCTGTCCCCGCTGCCCCCATGTGGTCCCGCTGGTGACTGCTTTGAAGGCTTGGAAAGACACTATCAGACAGGCCTTGATAATGTGGTTGTTAATTCGAAAGATTTCGAACAAATAACAATTGAGATTTTAAGAAAAAAAATCAAATGGTGTTTGATGGAAGTTACTTAAAGTAGCATGTCATGTCTAAAGAGCATTAAGAGCATGGTGATTTTCCACCACTTAGGACCTAGTTGTTGTTAGAATAAATGGATGTAAACCCATTATTTTGTTGATCTTTGAGTCAATATAAATGTGGGACCCATGCATCCTTTGTGTCGGGTCATTGGTGCGTTGGATTCACCTCCGAGAGGAGATGAATCTAGACTATTTACTTGCTCAAATCCGTGTAGGATTGAATGAGTTATTGGCTTTCAAAGTCACCCCCTTGAATATGGGTTATGTAGTTGAAAGTGGGTTATCCCACATTGATTTCTCATGGGAAATAAGTTGTCCATATATAACCCAAGTTTGGAGTAAGGTTTGGGCCCCAAGGGGCACCCCACTTTTGTGAAAGGGGGAGGACCTATGGAACCCATGGGTTGACCCAATACTCCACACACGCGCGCCGCCGCCCGTCCGGTCCGGTTCGGGACGTGGGTTCGGTTCAAGTCTTTTCTTTTGGGCTAGGGTCGGAATTAAATTAATTAATTATTTTATTAATTAATTTTATATTAATTAATTAATTAATTTCTGACGGTTTGACCGAACAGATGTGACCGTTGACCGAACAGGTGTGTCCCTCCGGTAAGGGACTGTTTGGCTGCTGGTACCTGTTCGAACCAGTGTTTCGAACAGGCACCTGGGCTCTATAAATAGAGCAGCATTCTAGCATTCATAACATTAGAGAAATTCCGATTGTTGCATACAACGAATTCCTTCTTCCTCCCGTATTTTCTTTCTGAGAGAGTTCAGATCATCTGGTGAAGCCGCCGAGCAGTTTTTATTGAAGTGCTGCCTAAAGACTGCTGAGATCGTTTTATCCTGGGAGTCAGACGCCCATCATCCCGTGAGCACCAACTGTGGGGGGTGAATCTGTCTTTAAGGAGAGAGTGTGAAACACTCGACTCGATCTATCTTTCGATTTCTACATTTTCTATTTTTGTGAACGACAACCGGGTAAGTCGTTTCGATTTAGTTTGTTCTTATTCAGATTCTAATTGTCTTCTAGTTAAAATTGCTTCTAGTTGATAATTAGATAATTCGTGTTATTTTATTGTTTGTGATCACTAATTATACACATAGTGATTAAATAGGAATTATTTATCCAACTATTTAAACAACAGTTGTTAGAAGTGTTTTCGAGTACTATTAGGATGGTTATTGTTGTATTGCATATATTTATAGATATACAACATATATATGTACGTGTATTGCATTTATACTTATGTTTGTTTATGAGGACCACCTTATTAATACAAATCTTTACCTTAAAGTTTTAGGAGTAGTTCAAGCTTCGTTAAGGAGTAGGCATAACTTACTCATTTCTTCACGAAGGAGTTGTTTCATACCTTTGTCACAATCCAATATAAATGAATTCATGTCTTTCTTCTTCATTCCATAATTTTAGTCATTGTGGGTCTTTCGTTGCACCACTTATTGGAACTAAAATTCCTCTCTTTTGAGGGACTTTGTGATTATTGCTAGCAATTTGGTGGCTTTCGACAAGGTGACAAAAATTACGGGTAACGACTTCTTAATTATCTTGGCTTAATCTATAGTCCAATCTTACAAGTATTTTAGAAATCTTCATAGATATTTTAGAAATCTGGAGGGTGTGGTCTGCTATTCTCAACTGGTGGGGGCAGTCATGGGCCTGTCCTAGAAATCTTAAGTCTCACATGAGCCAGTGGTTTGAGAATAGTTATAAGAAATTAAAGAAGAGCATCTGGCATAAAGCAGTAATCTGAAAATTATGGTTGGCTAGGAATGATGTCATTTTTAACCAAGGATCTCTAGACTTTTCATTGAGTGTGGAAGGCATCAAGCTTATCTCAGCATTCTGGATTATGGCAGGGGAGCATGGAGCATGCTTCAGTATTATGGATTTCCTTTATAATATTGTAGGGGTTTGTAGCTAATCTTAGTTTCTAGCTTTATTGGCTTCTGGCCAATTTCTCCTGTATTAGCTTCTGGTTTTGGCCCTTTTCTGCTAAGCATTTTAGGCTTAGTCAGTCTTGGTCCTTTCCTTCCGTATTTCTCTCCTATTTTCAATATATTTTGGCTGTTCAAAAAAAAAAAAAAAAAAAAAACTAGGCAACTAATTGTCATAATACATGGTATGATATTGCGTAGCCCCCAAAGAAATCTAGTCTTGGCTCTATAGTGTAATTTGGAAAGAAATCCTCCCAAGAAATTGCCTACGAAATGGGTGATATGCAGGTCCTTGATTGTCTCTACAACTGAAATCCCAAGATCCTATTGGCTAGGGAAACTGTATGCCAAGGTTCTGTAAGCTGCCTTAGAACGTCTGTACTACACAAAATCCAATAGTCAAATCAATGGAAAGTTTGAAGCACAATCGTTGTCTTTTTTGCATAAATACTGTTTTTAAAATTCAAAAAACTATTTCCTAAAACTAGAGAGTTTTAAAAAAAGTTTATCAAATGAGTTCTCCATATCATTTGTCATTCTTTTGTTTTCAAGAACAAAAAACAGTTTTTGAAAACAAAACTAAATGTACCCAACTTTTTTTCAACTTATGTTCTTGGAAGGAATATAGGCTATCTTTCCTAGCAAAGCTCAAGAATATTTATGCATAGCTAAAAATAAAACTGATGTCATGATATTCTCAAAAACATGTTTAGTTAAATGTATTTCTCCACGGAACCACATTCGCTTATTAAACCATGTTGACCTAATAATGCCAATCTAAATGCCGACCAGCTCAGCTTCCCGGGCGTGTGGACTTAATTAATTTGAGTAACTGGGGTCTGGCGGGCTTAATAGTTTCTCAAATAACTTCATGAGAGTACACTAATTAATTAATCAAGTCCATTTAGCATCCATCAAAAGTGGAGTCTTGGAAGGTGAATAGACCAAAACTAAATGGTATCAAATTTTAGTTTATTCCACACTAAGAATTAGACAAGAAGACAAGCATGAAGAAGCTAACTCATTGTATATCCAGTCCAATCATTGCAGAAGTGTCTTTGCCTCAACTTCCTTTTCTCATTACTTTGTTAATTAAAGACAATCTCCATTCAAAGTGGTCCATGATATTAAAGACTTGTCTACATATGTTATATATATATATATATATATATCCTATTCTACATAATTAAAGACTTTCATGCAGGTTATCAAGGTACTTGATTGGTCTTTTTTTTTTAAATAATTAAATTGGCCTGCTAACAATGATAATTAACCAAATGATCAGCCGCTTACTTTGCATGTTAGTTGTTGCTCATAATTAGCAACTAATTTGAGATTACCTATGATTTTATTTAACAAATTCCCGTGCGCTGAATCATAATGTGTTTGCCAAAAGTTCCTTATTGTTGATCAATTGGTTTGTTAATTCATCATTTTCTTAAGCATGGTTGAGTTGAGCTTAGCTTGTGCTCAATACAGAACATATGAGAGGCCTAAGTGACCAAAGTCACATGTAGCTTGAAGAAGACAATTTGGCTTGCTTTCGCATAAAACAAAGGCGGAAAGTTTTGTAGTGAAGTCTCTATATCAGAAACTTGAAATTAAATCCCGGCTTCATCCGAGCATAGGCCTTGATGGATGGGAAGAGTACGATGCTGTTCGATACTCATGCATATCACATTTTACCATGTGTAACAGATATCTCCATTGCCGATGGACCCAAAAACGAACAAAAAAAAAAGAAAAAAAGAAAAATATCATTATCATAATTATAAAATGATATGCAAGTGGACAATTAGGTCATGATTATATATGCTCTTATTGACACAAGTAGCAGCAGAAAACCAAAGAATCGGTGTTGGCCACAGGGGACATGATAAGAAATGGATCGAGATCAAGTGGGGTCGGATCGAGTCAAATTCATTCGAGTCCAAGGATAAACGGCTCATGATCAACTTGCTTATGATTAGTACATAAAATACATCATAAAATTCAATTTTTTTTTTATAAAATACTTTTACTACCTATGATCTAGATTGTACGATATTGTCCATTTTAGGTCTTGACCTTATTGCATTAGAACTCGTTGTCCTAAGTAGATAAAAGTGCCTATATATATATATATATATATATGACACTTTCCTTTAACTACTTTACCCGACCACGTGGGATTAGTCTTATGTACTCAACACTGATAAGTCATCACTTGAATTAAAAACTTAAATTTATAAGTAATGGTCCAAACAATGTATATCAAGCTTTCCAACACTTTTCCTCATGTGCAATCCCACCTTGCATGTGAAGATACAACATTTAGAGATAGAGAGAAACAAAATACAATCGAGGAACAAATGTTAATGAAGAGACTTGAACTCAAGATTTCTTCTCAACCAGAACTCTGATACCATATTAAGTCACCACATGACCTAAAAGTTAAGCTGCTAGATAACAACCAAAACAATGCATGTCAAGCTTTCTAATACATTTTCTGGCATACATTCCCGCCTTGCACGTGGAGATGCAACATACAAACATAGAGAGAAACAAAGGCAATCAAGAAATGAATATCAACGGAGAGACTGGAAGCAAAACCTCTTTCAAATCATCACTTTGATACTATGTTAATTTATCAATTGATCTAAAAGTTTAAGTTGTTAAGTAAGTACCAAAAAATTACATATCAAGTTTTCCAACATACACCTCTCTACACCTCATCCATCTTGATCATTTCGTATTGCTGTCACCTCAGGAGCCTCTGGCCTTCTGAATCTTGATCACCACAAATATTGCTAATTAAGTTTGATATGAATAAAACAGGTGCAGAGTTTCACAACCACAACGCAACAGTTTATGTCATTCAAACAATAATGACAAGGGGAAGCAAATCTAAAAGAGCCACATGATATGTTTCAACAAAAGGAGAAAACAATGGTACAACTTTTGAACTGCGATGTTAGGTGCCTCCTTTGCCTAAGAAAACACTATGTAGGTTGCCTTCACTAGCACAAAATTTCAGCACTCTTAATCCTGTACATATTTGTCTCCAATGGGGTTAAAAAGATAGAAAACAGTACTAAAAGGTATCAACTAGCTTAACTGGTAAAGTTTAATGGTAGTCATGCCAACTATTTGGAATTGAATATCCCGTTTTCATTCAAATTGAGGAAGAAGCTTAAAGGGAGGGTGTGGTGTGGTGGAAGTAGCTCTCAGTTCGAATCTTACCTGGCAAAATAAAGACAAAATAACATTGGAAGCGCAAAGAAACTTCAATAAACTATGATTATTGAGTATGCAACAAAGAACACAACAAGAAGGAAATACAACATAGAGACTCTACCTAGCTTATGTAGAGCAATGATCTATCTTCACTATCCTTGAATTCTTTGGTTTTAGAAACTGTAATATGGTACAGTTGAGTCTAGTCTTTCACTTGGAAAAAGAAAAAAAAGTATTATAGAAAACATTCAGGCTATGTTTGGTACAAGGGTATGGAAAAGAATAGAATGAGAATAAGAATAAAATGGAATGGAATGAAATAGTTATTCTTATTCACTTGTTTGGTAAGACCAATGAACAATGCTAGAATAGAATGGAATGAAATTTGTGTATGATATAAAAATTTAATATTATGTCTATACAAAATATTAATAATATATTATTTAATTATTAAATATTATTAAGCATTTGTAATGGTGGTGGCGGCGGCGGCGGTGTTAATTATTAAATATTTTTATGAATTTTCAACTTTTAAAATTTTGTAAAATTTTCAAATTTAAAATTAAAATTTTTTTTATTTTTTAAAATTTTAAAATAAAAAAATAATTACTAAACATGTTTTAAATTTTTTAAAATAAATTTGATAACAAAAATTTTATTAAGTTTTGTTTTATGTTGTTTCATATGGGAATGGAATGAGTATTCCCACTCTTGAAATAGGGAATTGTCATTTCAACAAAATGTGAGAATGATCATTCCACGGGAATGATCATTTCACCTTTAAATAATAATATTAAACAAGAGAATGAGAATGAAAGTGGAAATAATCATTTTATTTTATTCTATTCTTTTGTACCAAACATGGCATGTAGTGGATTTCCTATGAAGCAAGATTGCAAAGGAACAAGGCCACATACAAATTCTAGGTAAATAAGAAGTAGGGATGCTCAAGTGAACTACCAAAATCATAAATAATTGAAGTGAGAAAACAGGAGAATATGTCTTTTACCTTATGCATGCTATGTGCCATAAAGAATCTTCTTAGGAGATCGAACAATCAATTGTCCATAAGATGATTACATACACTAAATGCTCATTACAGGAGGCAGTGATTGTTATGGATCATTCAAAGCTTCTTCAAATGCAAATCAGAGCAACTTTCTTGTTGACCCTTATCTGCATTTGATTCTTTTTCAAATTTGATGAGTAATTTGATGTAATCTTTGTCGGACTTAATTAATCCGTAATAAGAAGGTTGAGTAAAACAAAGTGGCCTGCAAAGATATTACACTCCAAAGCATTATTTTTTTGGATCAGAGTTCCCAATCACTTTCATCATCTTCATCAATGTCATCATCAAAAATCGTTATATTTTATCTTCCTCTGAACTATTCTGCAATATCATTGCCACAACCACCATCATACTACAGCCCCTACCAAACACCCACCACCCACCACCACGACCCCTTTTATCAATAATTGAATTGTTCAATACATATATGGTATACTACTTCTAATACTAATTTCAGCAACATCATAAATCATCACCCCCTTGCCACTTATGTTACCTGGACTCTACCAAAATATAAGAAGTACTCGTGTCGGGCACTCATATTTAGATTTCGATACTTGGATAAAGATATGAGTATGAGATAAGTGTTTAACATGTATCATTAGATATTCATTCAACAAATATATTCAGTACTTAGAGTTTACCATATAAAAATGAATAAAACTCTCATATTATGTATACAACTTTTTATAGCGTCTTGTAAACGTTATTTTATTATAAAATAAATATATTAAGAAATATGTATATTTTGTGGTGTTGCTATATTCTTGAACATAAGAATTAGAAGAATGTAACGCTTAAACACATATTGACATTTGTACCAGAGTCCATGCAATATAGCTTGCGGCTATTGTCATCACATATAGCAACCTCAGTATCACTAGCAGCCACCACTCACATAACTACACTCTTGCAAGATGCACCAACAGCTTTTGATATCTGTGATTGCACTTCAAAAGTGTAATTACAATACCTTAATTTGTACTTTGTTAGCCTTAGGAGTTTATATACTTCTTTAGTTAGAGTTTTATATAAACTAAGTGAATTTTGCTTTGTATAAGTTTTTGAGCTTAGATCAGATGATTTCGGGTGCATTTTGGATGAAGAGAAAATGAGTTTGTTGTTAAAGCACAAGCTGCTGAAGCACGCAGAACTGAAATTTGGAAGGTCATATCTTTCAAACAAGAAGTGTTACCGGGGCCCACAATATATGAATTTCATATAACTTTTTGAGATTTACACAAATACACAATTCAAAAGGACGTTCGAACAACCATTCGAAGCTTCATGTAACCATTCGAATGGCCGTCTAAACGCTTTATGAAGGTATTCGAACCCTTGGCAAACTTTAGAGGTTGATTTTTAATGTTTGTATCAGGTTAGCAAGGCGTTCAAACGCCCAGCTAACGCTTCACAGATTTTTGCTTTTTTTTAGTCTATTTAAGACAATTTTGGCCAAAATTTGGAGATTTAATCTTATTTTTAGAATTGTTAGGGTTTGTATGAGTAGTTCTAAAGGCAGAAACTTTAGATATCATTCTAATTCTTTATTTTCATTATTGTAGGAGTAGTTTTGGAGAGAAAAACACTTGGTTTATACTTTGTAATAGCTAGATTTCAATATAAATTGCTTTGAATTCTTCAATTCCTTTTCAATTTCTCTAGTATTTTGCAATGGTGATGAGTAGCTAAGCTATTTCTTGGGTTCAATTAAGAAAATCACTCAAGATCTGCAAGTCTTTAATGGAGATAAATAGATCTTCAAAATTTTATCTCTAATTTCTCTAATTTTTATCAATTGAGTCTTAGATCTTTAAGAAAATCTAGGTTCTTGATTAAGTTTGGTAACCTCAATGCACACTCCTTGAATTGGTATTGGGTTTGAATCTATGAATCTTCAATAGAAAATCAATTCTAAAGCCAATTGATAAAGAATTTCTAAATTTTATAGTCAAAACATTCCAAATCAAAGATCCATGGAGAGATTTTTTATTTGAGTTGTAAAACCTCATTGATTACTTGTAGAAGTTGGGTGTCTAGACCAATAGAATCCAAGACATTCTCTTAATTGTTTTCAACTTAGTTTTAATTGCTTTCATTAGTGGATTAAACAATCAAACTCCAATCTCAAACATATTTTTGGCCTATTTTAGATACAATTTACCTTGTTGTTATTCAATTCAAGATAATTTAGTGTCCTCTAAGTGTTGGTAGTCTATATTTGGCCTGGTTCTCGAGAAAATTGATTTCGATACTCACCGAATTTATACTTCAATTGTGACATCCATTCTCTTGGGAGAGCTTAACATAAAACCATCTTGGGAGCAATTCACTCGGCTGACAAGTTGATGGAACTAAGGTTTGGCAACCAAAACTAAAGAAAAGGCAAACTAGAACTTACGAGCTGTGCTTTGGAACAAAGAATTTGGATTGGCTTCCAAAGTCATATTTTACATTCAAGTAGAAATTCCATATCAATATTCTTGTTTTTGGATAAGTCAACAGAATTCTAATGATCAAAAGAATGATCAGAGCGAAAAAAAAAAAACTAGCATTTGAAAATTGATTGGGACCATCATTAAATAGGCATTGTCATGTTGTGACCATCTCACAGGAATGGCATTACCAAATTACCACCAACGCTTAGTAACATTTTTCATTTTACCTCCATAAATCTAAGATTCAAACACAACATAAAAATGAATTGGGGGTGATTGCGAGACCATGGCTCCAGTCATCATCTTTAACCTCGAGTAGAGATTTGAATCTTAAGACTTGTCATGCAAACCCATCAGACTTATTTACCAACCTACCTCATATCTTACCCTAACATCTGAGAAGATATTTACTGATGATAAGACTCCTTTCTTGCAGATAGACAGGATCTAAAATGGATGATCTGATTAGCTATTACATTGATTTTACCGACTGATCTGATGAAAAAAAATTGAACTAAATAATTATCTTGACATGCCGTTGAGGGGTTTGTCCCCCATATTTGGCCTTCTATAAATTAAGAATACAAAAATGTGTAACATCTAAATCTCTCTCCCTATACCAAGATCTTTTCAATCATGTAATTCTTCTTGATCCCTGTGTTGTTTTTCTTGCTCTACAAAATTCAATCTTGATCAGTTGCGCAATGGGTTTTGGAACTCGTTTGTGCGTGTTTACTGTATTCTAGGGAAATCTATAAGTATTAATTACAGGGCTGATTTAGGATTTGAGTTGTCTATTGTTGCTTTAGCTACTTCAGCTTCCATCATATCTGCTTCCATGGAATGAGTTCTCACTGAATCATCTGAAAAATGATGTTCTTGCTGATGATGATGAACTTCAACTGTCCATATCAGAACCAAAGTCACCATTATTATAGAGAGAAACACCATTGCTCCCCAAACCATATTTGTGTCTCTCTTCAATGGTTTGCAGTGTCTGTCAAAGATCACGGAAAAAGCATCCTTTACAGATTGACATTCAACCAAATTCTCCATACCCGGATACGCATTTAGTAGGTTCTGAATTGAATTTGCATAACTCTCCGCTGTTTGCAAATCGCTAGTGGAGATGTATATACCCCCTTGACATGTTCCGTTATTCGCATCAGTACAAGTTAATATCTTCAATAGCTTCACAAAAAAAATAAAAAAATAAAAAAATTATGTTAGCATAGGACAGTCTAATTATGATCACTTACAAGGAAAGTATTTGGGTATTTGAAGACATGCTTAATGTATCCAAACGTGTATGTGTTTGTATCTATATATAATATATGCTGAGAGTAAAGTGCTGTCATATTAAACCTGAGGGATGTCTCCTATCTTGATTGTATTAGCTTCACAGCTATCTGGCTGGTACTGGTATTCCGGTGGGGCTGAGAAAGGATTGCAAATCTGAACAATGTTTGCATATGATGTTGAAATGTTCACATTCACCTGCAAGATTTCCATAACAGAAGGTTTAAATTTGCAACAGCTAGAAGTTGAAAAGATGATGAACTCATATTGAGCAGCAGCATATACATTATTATAGCCCAAATAGGAGCATGTCCCTTCATATGTTTGAATTTGTTTTGTTGGTTCCTTTCTCTGCCTGATTTATCCCAAATGTTATACATACATATGTGGAGAGAGAGAGAGAGAGAGAGAGAGAGAGAGAGAGAGAGAGAGAGAGAGAGAGAGCTATATATGAAAGTGTTAAACAACTCCTTATGAAAGTCTGAAAACTTTTACTTCTTGATGACATGTTTTTATTATTTTTGCAGTTTAAATAGCAGCCAAACTTCATCGGATAATTGTAAAGACAAATTAAAAACATATCCAGCCACTTGAATCATATGGGATCAATTTATTTGGGGGGAAAAAAATCTCAGTTATTAATTTTACCTCATTCACTAGGTCGTAAATGCCTGCACTGACATCAGATAGGACTGACTTTGCTGAAAGCAGTTCATTGCAAGGGAGGATTGAACTCAAGGTGCTATTGTAAGGATCTTGTTGAAAGTTTTCAATAGCCGTGCACGTATCGCCCTCGAACCTGAAATCATTTAATTTTATTTTTAGTGTTTGGCTTAAACTTCTCAAACACTTAAGAGAATTGAGGAAAGAATTTGGCTTTACTTTTCTAGGAAGAAATAAATCCCAAAGAACAACCAGCACAGGACTGTGAGCAACCAGCAGAGCACAATAAACCTGTATGATTAGAGAAAGAACTATATGAGAAAATAAGTTAATTTCAGAAACAAGCATCCAGTAGCCTAATGGTTAAGCTTAGTTTACTTACATATAAAGTGCCCGTCGAAATCTCAGGATTCCAAAGGCTGCAGTGAACAAATTTCATCCTCATGAGCAAAATTACATTTTGAGTTCAAAATTTGTAGATTCTGAACATATAGGATTTCACCCATTTCATATATGGAATTTCCAGGTGAAATGGTGTACTGAATACTAAGGTAAGTTTTGACAATGGAAAATATTTAAAGCAGCATTGGAATTGAATTCAACCCGAGAAGCATAAACATGGACACGTGACACGGACATGACACAATACAAACACAAACACAAACGTGCTGATGTGATAATTTTTAAAAATTACGAGGCATGATAGAGAACAAAGCAAAAATATATAATCTATGTATTTTTATATTGCATATATAGAAAAAATGGCAAGATAACACTAATTAAAGTTAAAAACTATGTATTTCATAACTTATATGTCAAATAAGGTATAAAGTTACATTGTTTTTAATTTACAGTTAAATCCTAAGTTTTCTTTGAATTTACAACATGTCTGTCCACGTGTCTAAAGCATGTCCCGTTTTTAAAAAATTAAAAAAAAAAAATAGAACACTGTTAGACACAGGTCCCATATGTTTCGGTAAGTGTTTGACAATCACACTTTCTTAGAAGTGTTATTTTAACGTTTCAATATTATTGAAATTTGAAATTTGAAAGAAGGGCAAGTACTCTGAAGTATATACACACCTGACAGGGCAATCACAGCAACCAGGTTGAATGAGATAATCACTACAGTTATTACATACCTACAAGAAGAAACAAATATTTATGGCTCTGTACACAAACAGAGAGAGAGAGAGAGAGAGAGAGAGAGAGAGAGAGAGAGAGATTTACACTATCTTCAAGCCCTTGTCAATTAAATTGCGGTTCTTCCTGGCTTGTCTTTGTATAACAGCAGCTTCAGAGTCCAGCTGCTTGGATGTGGAGGTAAGGAAGCTAGAAGCCTGATTGCTACTTCCATTAGATACTTCCAAGTTGGTGCTGATGTTTTTCATTGCTCCAGTTGTGCTATATATGGTTTCTGATGCTTCATTTGCTGTATCTATGATAATATCAACCACTGTTTTTGCTCTTGAATGGAACTTTGCATTCCCACCAAGAACTAACCCAGTCGCGACTCTGCCAACATAAAGTGGATTATGTGATTACAATAAAGCAGAGGTGTAAAGTGGGCTGTGTCGACTGGCCCGGCCCACCTGGCTAGGTGTTCAAGCCCACGAGCACAGGAATGGCACAATGGCTAATTTTTAAAAAAAATACCAAAATGATCAAAAATTCCTCCCAACAACTGTATAAGAGCTGGTTTAAGGAATAGTTGTGTAACTTGACTAAAATATCAATATTATCCCTCCCAACGACTATTTTGTTATGGACTACAGACAGTGGCGGTGCTAGAAAATTCAAGCAGGAGGGGCAACTAATTAGTCACGATCTTCAAATATTTTCTTTGTAATCAAATATTGACTTCATAAAACTATATAATATATAAGCTATAAAGGGATTTTTAATATATAATATATAAAGGGGATTTCAAAGCAAAATAAATGTGTAAGGGGGAAATTTATAAAATTTAGAGGGACAAATTGGGATATATTTCTAAAACTATTGTAAAAATGGAGATTCTAAAAAATTTGAGAGGACAATTTATAGATTTTAGAGGGACAAATTGAGAAATAATTCTAAAACTATATGTAAAACTGGAGTTGTTATAATTATGAAGGGGCAATTTACAAAGGCAAATTGAGAAAAAGTTAAAAAACTACATGAAAAAAATAAAGTTTCTGAAAAGACTTACATTGCCAGGACTGTGAAGAATGTTGCCAAAAGAATAGGCCAGAGATAGCACTGTTTGTGGCAAGGTGCTCTCTTCTTCAGCTTTCTATGGCTATTTTTACAACAAAAGGAGGTTGCCAGCAGAAATACTCCATATATCAAACCACCCAAAAGCCATAACACCCCAATGGCATATCCATATATTCCTGTAAATACAGTTGACTGCACAAAATAGTACAAGGAAAAGTTAATGTTTGGATGTTTGGAGAGAGAGAGAGAGAGAGAGAGAGAGAGAGAGAGAGAGAGAGAGAGAGAGAGAGTGAGTTGAACACTTACACTCCAATAATGCTTATTTGTTATGTCATATCCTCCTCTATATTTCTTGAGATTATCTAATGGATCCACCCTTACAGTATCATCCGACTGTCTCATGGGTTCTGAGTCATTTACTGTTTGAAGCAAACTTCTTCCTGGAAAATCAGAAAATTAGAACCATAATAACTAGTGACAAAGTTTACGTTTTTGTGGTTCTACTCTGATTTTTCCTAAAACACAAAGCTAATATTGGGAATTAAACCCAGCCTGAGCCCAACAACAATAGGAGATGTTTAGATTAAATATCCATCCTATGATTACCAGTTCAGTCAAATTAATTACATGTTATAGCTTCCCTATACAAGTTTTCGCAATAATTTTTTTTAGAAAAATAAAATCATTCGTGTTGGGCTTGCAATTTCCTCAATTTTATGTAAAAAAAAATAAAGATTAGAATTATTGGGTGCTGTTTGATTAGTTCTTATTAATTAGTGAATTATACGGATCAAATTCTAGTGTGACAAAATACTTTAATTTGTAAACATGGAATCATCTTCTCACATTCAAAATTTTGTTTCTTAAATCTTGAAATTTTTTTGGATTATGCTCGCCATTTTCTTCAGTTATATATCAACTCTAGAACTTAACATTGGCATTAATTAAATCTTGAATCTTCTAATTTACAATTATGTTTTCATGATTTACAATATTTTGTTTGGATGTAGTTTTTTTTATGAAAGCCAAAAGCTAAAATTAAAAACTCATAATAAAAAAAAAAGTTGCATCCAAATTAATTGGTGGGCTAGCGAGACTAGCCCGATGGTAGGTGAAGTTTGGGTCGGGCTCTTTCATTTCCAGGGAAGCTAAGCCAAGGTGAGCCCATTCCATAAGAAGACTACTGGACCATGTCTAGGCTAGTCCAATTAAACAAATAGGGCACTTCTACAACAAAATTGTTCCATTTTTTTTTTTTTTGGTTGTTGTTGTTCAGGTTGAGCTTCACATTATCACATACAGCTGAAGCTTAATCCAGGCTGAAACTTCGACATTTCTTGAGCAAGTTCAATTCCATAATCTTTGCAAAGGCGACTATTTATTAATGACAACAATACCCTCCATATTAAGTACATTTACTGTTGAGGGAAACAAACATTTTGCCTATTTCTAATTTTGTTGGTGCTAGCATCCGTTCACAAGCGGGGCAAGTTGCCGCAAATGCTAATCACGGACGGTTAGGCCCACGAGCATGAGGTGGGTCCTATTGAGATGACTAATATCGACCGTGACTATGCATGATCAAAATTAATGCTAGCATTTCTCATTTTTTTTTTTTCGTTTTGGCCCCAACAAAAATGGAGGTTGCCGTGTCAATAGCACCAACGTTTTAGAGAGAAAGTTGACTGGTATTTTGTGACAATTAGACTGAAAATTTCCATAGTCCTTACCTGGACTAGGACTTTTAGATGCGGTCGTTAGCCGTCCTTCAATTTCATTGAAGTTGAATGCCCAAATCGCCACCGTGAGAATGACGAAAACAGCCAGTTTTCTGAAATTTGTGGAACCCATCTTTCGACTGTCAAAATAAGCAGTAATTGGATGAAGTACGAGTTAGAATGTTTGGAAATTGACCAAAATCTCTTATCATGCTTTCCTAGCTAATGCACTACTCAAAGGTAACCTAACCCACAAACGAGAGAGAGAGAGAGAGAGAGAGGGAGAGAGCCTCAGAACCTATCAAACTAGTTCTGCATCAACTTGGAGGGAGAACCTAACCCATCAAAGATCATATACACAAACAATTGGGAATACATATAAACGTACACAACCATGTGTAGAGAGAGAGAGAGAGAGATAGAGGTTTTGATTGCTAGTACTTAAAGGTCCTTAAAAGCTTTTAATGACAAGGGAACTGCGAAGTTAGGAAGCCACCAGAAAAGCATTTGGCCAGTCTGAACGTGAATTGAGATAACAGTTCTTTTGAAAGAGAATCAAAAGTGGGTACTTAACACTTTTCTAAAAGCTGCCTCGTTTTGAATAGAATGACCCATGTGCATGTAAGAATTATCTTTTCAAATTATTGAAAAGCAATTCTTTTTTAAAAAAAGAAGAAGCAAATATCAATATTTTACTACGCGGGGGACGTTTAGAGTCCTAAAAGAGTTTAAAGTTAGCAAGAAAGAACAACTTAGGCAACGGGATCAACACTTTTCTCCCCACAGTTCTGAAGAATCCCAAATGTTTAGAGAGAGAGAGAGAGAGAGAGAGAGGGTAGTTCAATGCACAGAGAGTGGAAAGAAAATAATAAAGGAAAAGAAAGAGCCAAGAAAGTTTGCCCGATAATGAAATACGTAGATTCATGAACACTCACCAGAAAGAGAGAGATGAACAAACTACTCGGATTCAGGGCAATGTTCCCTCTTGCAAATAGCTTCAGTGCATGCTTCTTTGGTGGCTCAACTAATGTATGATCACCAGTCTGTAATTTGATTGATCAACTTGAGTCTCTAAAAAAAACAATGAAACCAATAGTTCCTGAAATTTTTCTTTCTGATAACTTATATAAGGAAAGGATATATCAGAAATATCAAAAGAAAAAGAAAAAAAAAGAAGTCTTTTCTGCAGTATGAAACCTCTTTCTCCCCCGTATATGTGTATATGTATATGAGTATATATAAGAGGGTGCATCCAGATTGTTAGAATCTTCAAATGCGTGTCCTGTCCTATTTATGACCTCAAAGCTATAGTCAAACACTTCAACAAAAACACATCTAGAACAACGGTAAACTCAACCTCTCAATTCTCTAGCAGACAATTGAAGTCACAAAACCCAAATTAGAATCCTCAAACTTCATATAAAAATCTATATTAAGTTTGGCAACCGTGTCAAACACTTCAATATATGGAGAGAGAGAGAGGAATTTTCTTAGCAACGTAATCCACCTCTCATAATACAACAACTCCTAATCTCCTTTTCAGTAGAATGTCATTCATTTCTAATGACTAGTGGGTTTGTGATAAATGCATCTGATTCCAACCAGACCTCTCTTTCTCTCTCTCTTTCTCTCTTTCTCTCTCTACACAAGTCAAAATACAACAAAGATCTATTTTATTTTATTTATTTTCTCTGGTCAAGGAATACTTTAGGTCATGGCTATAGTCATCAGATCTTTTCCTCTCCATATATAGAATGTGCATGAAACAGACACAACAAAAGCCTACGAGCATGATCAGCATTTGAGAAACCAAAATTTGAAAAATAACACAGAAAAACATGTTCGGTGGCGGTTCTCGTTTTTCCTCTTCTTTAATTTGTCAAACTAAAGCACAGTCAAAAAGATACAACCAAATTGAAGGAACTGTTTGGGAGGAATTGCTAAGGTTCCATGTATATGGTAGGGGTGACATTGGTCCGGATCAGGCACGGACCTAGCCTTCTTTTGAAATAGATTTTAATGGGCCTAAAATTAAATTTTGAGAAATACTATAATTAGGTGGCGACCGATGGATGGTACATGTGATGATAGACTTTGTCTTAAATTTGAGGCTCTTCTAATTAAAAAATTATATTCTCAAGTTATTTATTAGAAAAAGCTCAAATAACATGTTAGAATAATAAGAGACATACATAGGTAGAGAGAGAAGAACCCTAGAGAGATAACAGAATTTCTGCATCGTAATACATTTAATTATATTAAAGTATTGAAGTAGTCTATTATATTTTGAGGGAGTCTCTATATATTGGCCTAACAGAGATAACCAACAAGTAATAAGAAATAAACACATAAGGAAAGTTGTTAACTAGCAAACCATAGAACTAAAAAACTATATTAATATAGTTTAACAATAACAAGCTTGCCCATTTAATCAAAAAAATTTAATAAGTAATTTTTTTCTCTAAAAATAATTTTAAATATTATAAAATTTAATTATGTATATATATTAAAATATATAACTATATTATTTTACATATATTTCGGGCCAGCCAACTTTAAACAAAATTTTTAAACCCACTCATTAATATTATCGGTCCTAAAAACTATTCAAACCCTATAAAGGGCCATCCAACCCATGGCCACTCTTAGCGGCGGACCAATGTCTATTCGAGCAGTATCAGCCGCCTTTACTGGATTTTAAAAAAAAATAATCAATTTTTTACTTGACCCAATTAAAAATGAACTTTGCCCAACTAAATTCAATACCCATTTCAAAATTTTTTTTTTAACCTAACCTAAATTCATACTCATCTAAAATACATCCAAAATAATATAAGCTAGCTCTAAAAATATTCTCTCTGTTAAAAAATTAGTTAAGACGAAAAAAGATATTACATACACTTAATTAACTTGAAAAAATTATTTAAAAAATGTAATTACGTACACTTTTATCAATACAAGAAATATCAAAAGTCTAATCTATATAACTCTCTCTCTCTCTAAGATATACATATTTAAAGTTTAAACCCTCACAATACACAACTCTCTCTCTCTCTCTCTCTCTCTCTCTCTCTCTCTCTCTCTCTCTCTCTCTCTCTCTCTTAGGTATTTAGAAGTTTTTTGTTTTTTTGGAACAAAGTCAATCATTTATCAATTCCTTTAAGGAAAAGTTAAGTGTAGGTATATAAAACACACACACCAAGATATTTAAAAGTTTAAACGCTCACAACACACACTCTCTCTCTCTCTCTCTCTCTCTCTCTCTCTTATACAAAGACAAAAGTTTCAAATTGAAAAATGAATTAGTAAATCTTATCGATAATATCATCAAATGGCTTGTTGATGTAATGTTTTTGTATTTTTATATAGATAAATTTTTATTTATTTTTGTTTGAACAAAGTGTAATGTTTTATTATTTGTGGGTCTATGAGCAGCTGCTATAGTGAAACTGAAAAGAGTAAATTATTTATTTGTTGATTGAATCATTAATTTTGTATTATGTTGGTCGAATCATTTGGTGAATACTCCACTAAAAAAAAATTTTTATTTGATGGCTAAATACATTGTGATTCAGTGAATATTTTACTGAAAAGAGAGAAAATTAAATAAATTAATAATTTTTTATCTAAAAAAATTAAATTTAAGTAAAAAAAATTGACACTAATATTAAAAATATAAAAAGTCTCATTTAAAATTTTGAATTTAAAAATATTTTCTACCTCCACTAAAAAATTATGGGTCCGCCACTAGCCGCCCTTAGTATATTATATTGGTATATGGAAGATGAGTATTGATAGAACGAAAGTGGTTGCACGGAATATTTGATGGGATTATGGACTATGGTATATAACATGTGAAGCTGGTGTCCTGGCTTTTGTTACCTCTCTTATTTATTTACATATTGGATAATAATGATGATGATATTGTTATTATTATACTACTAGGCATAACAGGCATGAAGCTCTTGCCATTCCGATTCTGAGAATGGTTACATTTATGTAACTTTACCTCCATATGGTCATAATAAATTATATATTTCTTAATGACAAAAGTAGGAAGACAAGATTATCAAATGACTATAGTACCGATTTATTTCTGCATTCTCCTTTCAGTTTTACATATTTTGAACTTAACTCTAGCCTTGTGAGAATTTCACCACCCTCGTCATTGCTTACAAACAATGTATATATAATATATATAATATGGCCTCATAGGTCTTAAATTCTATTGCTCGTGGATTGAAATCTTCATGGGCAAGCTATTAGGTCCAAAAAAAAAAAAAAATGCTTAGAATGGTAAAAACTAGATTTATTGCTTGGTTTTGATCGTTCCAATAGTGATTAGTTTCTAAAAATTCCGAAAGACAAATTAAGATTTTCCAAGTCCATTTTTCATAAGAATTACCCACGAAAAAAGGGTGTACAGAGGCCAAGCGCACAACATGTCTTTGCCCATTGGTCAAGGTATGGTTCTCAAAAAGCAAGATCAAGATTTGCTTTTGATTTGTCAGGCAACTTTTGATTTCTAATAAAGAGTGTCTTTCGATTAAAAAAAAATCTCTTAAAAGGATATTTGTATCTATTTACTATTATCACATGATTATTGATTTGTGATGTTTGATCTTAGAAGTTTAATTTTTTTACTTTTTTTAAGAGCTGATATAACTATGATATTATGTTATTATGCTGATATAATGTGTCAATCAATAACATCATGTCAAGCAAATGAGTATTTACCCTCATCACCTAAATCATGTTGTTAGTTGAGGCATTTTATTCACACGACATTTTTTATAATGAGAATTTTAACATATTCGTGTAAATTTGTTTCATTGACTAGCAGCACCATGTTAGTAAAATGAGATGATATATCTGTTGTACTGAATATTTACTCGCTTTCGTGTCGCCCTCGACTTTGTAAACCCTTAATTTTATGGTTGATCCTTAAATTAATTATGAGACTTAGGCTCTGTTTTGTATAAGATAGGGGTTCTAAAGCATGATCACTTTTCAGACAATGACATACCACAATATCTGTTTTCTTAAGTGGAAAGATAGGATCCGTTTGGAAATGTTGTCAGTTTTTATTTTTTGTTGTATATTTCTGTTTTTTGTTTTTGTTTTTAATTTTTTATGGTCTAATGAAGGCATTTATAGGTTACCGTTCTGCTAAAAGTACTATATCAATGTTTTAGAATCAGAAAATATATCTATTTTAGTATTTTTTTATGTTTTTATTTTTTAAAAAATAAAAAACAAAAACAAAAAACACTTCCAAACATTTTCTTGGAAGTTTGTCCCGCCACAAGCCGAAGTCGACACAAATACTATAACTGGTTCGTGGAATGAGTTATGAAAGACCCATTTAATAATAATAATAATAATAATAATAATAATAATAATAATGATACATGTAGCTATCTTCTTAACTCTTAATCCATTTGATTGTGTGAGCATACATACCTCTTCTTTGGTTATAATACGTGTAAGAAAATGATATACATACAAACTTGTTTTATTTACAACTCCTGCCACCCATGAAGAATTTTTTTTTTCTTGTCCCACGTCAACAATATAGGTATGTCATAAATACGTAATACGTATGGTGCTAAGTCATAAGTACGTAATACGTATGGTGATATCATTCTTTTAAAATTTAAGCTCTTTTGGAGGTGGTGCTAGCCGGGTAGACCCAAAAATTTTCTTAAGGGAGCTAAGATAAAAAATTTTTTAAAACTTCGATGATTGAAATTTTTTTTTTGAATTTTAAGAGATTAATATTTAAATTCTTATCCTAAAAATTAAAAAAAATATGAAATATAAATAAAAATTTCAAAACCTAAAAAGGTCGAACTACTAATCTGAATAAATTATGAGACTTACATACAAGGGGCCAGCGCCTCCCTTGCTCTCCACATAGTGGCTAGGGGTGTGCAAATTATGAATGGATCAAACCGAAAACCGAATCGAACTCGATCTCTTGCCTCTTGGTTTGGTTTAATTTGATTTTATTAATAGATGGTTCGGGTTTGGTTCTAGTTTGCATAATGCCTAAACCGAACTAACCCGAGAATAAACAAGTTGCGACACAGTTTCGGACTAGCTTTTATAAAGCATAATACATCTAAGGCTTAACTCCTCCACCGACGTGGGATTTCAAATCTGAAGTAAACTAGGCTTTGAATGTATTATTCCCACGTCGCCTGGAAGAACTCTCCTATGTTTACCTTAGGTTATGAAACTTGTGTCCCATTCAATGCTTTTCATATAGTGCCGGTTGTGATTGTGGACAAAAGAAGTCCTCCAAAGGTCTATTATGAATAATAGAGACAGAAAGCAGCAACAAAATTAGGGATATCAATGGATTGAGGTGGGGTAGAAATTAAAATATTTATTCTGCCTTTACTTAAAAAATTTACCTCTATTTTCACCTGCATCCAAGCGATAGAGGTAGGGACCTCCATTCTCGTCTCCACAGATATAAGGTTGCCTCCACCCCTGTCTCCATCTCCACTTATGTCCCCACCTCCACCCCCGCCTCTAGCCTAAGTCCAAGTCTAAGCTCAAACTTTTTTCACCATTTAATTTGTTTAGAAACGGCTGATTTCAAAGCTCAAGAGTTGATTTCATAATTGAGAACTACTGAGATTACTGTCTTACTTAATACATGATTTTCTATTACCTATGTTGTTGGGATAAAATTGATAGCAAAAAATTTAAACCCTTGATGTATCATTAGAATTCAATTGTAGATTATGCTTTGCTACTCGACATTCAAAGAGGCAAAGACTTAAAAGAGTAAAGCAAATATTATATAAAAAACAAAAAATAAAAAAATTAAAGCAGGAAAATGGGGCAGGGCGGAAAAAAACCTTGGTCTATCTCCACCTCCATACCCGTATGGATTTTCATTGTAACCTTCATCTCCGCCTCCATCTCTGTTTTGAATACTCTATACCCTCTTCAAATGGGGCAGGCTCGGTCAAATCTTCACTTTTTTTCGGTCCACTGCCATCCCCAAACAAAATTAACATTCTTGGGCCTGGGATGTTTCGTGGGCTAACAATTTAACAAATTAGTTGTGGGCTGTTAGTCCCTGACAGTAACCAAATGGGCCAGTGACTAAATTTTAATGAAGTCAATATTTTGTGAAGAACCGTGGTTTAGACCCGAATCGAATTGAATCGAATTTTTTCGGTTTGATTCTAAACCATAAATAGTTCAGTTCTGGGTCTATATTTTTGGAAATGCTTTAGGCATAGTTATCAGAATCGGACCGGACTAACCGGTTCAACCAATTAAACCTAGATATGAATCGGTTCAGTTTAACTAATTTACCACAAATGCACTAGAACTTGATGAACCTACTAGTTTTTTAAAAACAGTGAACCAACTGGTAGATTTTAAAAAAAAAACCGTTGACCAACTTTGACTTTTTAATACTCTTAAAAAATTTGATATATTTGTGGCTTCCAAGAGTTGAATTTAAAACTAATAATAGAATTAAATAACACTTACCACTACTCCACTTGAGCCTTTGTGTTTTACTTTGAAATATAAATTATATTTAAGGTAAAACATATATGAATAAATAAAAATACATTTAATTTATAATACCGGTTGAATTACGGATTAAACCAATGAACCATAAACTAGTAGCCTTACCGGTTTGATGTCGGATTCAATTTTGATAACTATGAATCTAGATTGGTTCAGTTTTGGATTTAGCATCAACTTGAACTGAACTAACCCATGTGCATTTCTAGACTGCTAGCGATGTAAATTTAGCTCACCTGGCCCAATTTGTGGTTGGGCCAAGCGAGGCGGGCTGGCAAGTTGGCTTGGATTTCTATTGAAGTTTGGTTGGGCCGGGCTGGGCCTGGCCAAGCTAAAATTGAGAACCCTAAGCTGCGGCCCTAAGGGGTACTAGGATTGGGGTAGGCCAGAAGGGCAGGGCCTCAAGCCTTTGGCCAGGCTTCGTGATATTTTTATTAGTTTTTTAATTTTTAAAATTTTCTTGGGCTTTTGGGCAGGCCTTCATGGAGGCGGGTTAGACTTACAAACCTGTGGCCTAAGCCTAACTTCGAGCACGGGCCACCCATGTGGCGCTTAGATGCGATATGACAGTCATCTTGAATATTTTTTTTTTCTCTTTTTATGTTATTTAACATTAATCATTACATAACTATCATATTATTTCTCATAACTTGTAACAATTACTGTATCCAAGTTTATGAAAAGGGGAGAAAAAAAAAAAAAAAGAGAAACGAAATTACTTATAAATATCTTGTTTTGTGGACAAAAAAAAAAAAAGAATTTCTTGGACAATTCGCTATTTATGTTCTTATCATTTTTGTAACCCGTACAACAAATAAATAAATTTGGTTTCTTTTGTTTCATTTTTCTTTCCTATTTTTTTTTCTTTACATTTCCTTTCCCTCACAAATTCAAGATACACACATACATAAAGTTGTGGATGTAATTACCGTATATAAACCTTGGAACTGTTCTCTTAAAATTGAATGAGCTTGTTTGTGATGACCAACCCAGGCAGATGCCCCCACAGCAAGCTTACTTCTGAAGACTAATACAAAACTAGAAATTCCATTCTCATTAATGATGCACATGCCCCACCATAAACTTATTTCGACAGAGACTAACTCAAAATCAATCATTTCTTCAAAAAAAATTTTTGACACTTTGTCTGATCACTCTGATGGTTCATTCCCAAACAAAGGGTCTGTATGCATGTATGTGTAAACAATAAGGTAATTACGACATAACTCTCTAACCATCAGTATAATTAAATTTCTTTAAACTTTAAAACATATTAACCCCTTAAATTATTAATTTATATTAATCAACACCTTCTGTTAGTAATCTGTTATAAAAATAAATGAAAAATTATTACGTGACATATATGTGTTCACAAAAGCATAGTTTTATATCTAAATTGACACTCTTATTGTAACAATTATCTAATCATTGAAATGCCTTTTGGATTGGGAATGACATGTAATTATAAGGGCAATTCAATGGGCATTTCAATCGTTAAATATTATTAAAAAAAAAAAGATAAATTTCAGTACAAAATCATACTTTGGTGAACATATGCAAGTTACACGACAATTTCTATATATTCTCCTAACAAATTGCTAAGTTGTTATGTGACAAGCATATGCTCACAAAAATATAGTTTTATATCTAAATTGATATTTTTTATTGTAATAATTATCTAATGACTGAAATTCCTCTTGAATTAGAAAATGACATGTAATTATAAAGGCAATTCAAGGGACATTTAAGTCATTAAATAATTATTACAAAAAAGAAAAGATTAATTTAGGTATAGAATCATATATTTGTAAACATCTGCAAGTCACATAACAATTTAATAATTTGTAAGGAGAACAAATTGTTAAATTGTTATGTGACATGCACATGATCACAAAAACATAATTTTATACCTAAATTGATATTCTTTTATTATAATAATTATTTAATGGCTGAAATGCCTATTGGATTAAGTAATGACAAATATAAGGGCAATTCAAGGGCATTTTAGTCATTAGATAATTATTATAAATAGGAAAAGATCAATTTAATTATAAAATCATACTTTTATGAATATATGCAAGTCATGTGACAATTTCTATCTATTCTCCTAATAGATTGCTAACAGAAAGTGTTGGTTGATACAAATTCATAGTTTAAGAGATCAATTTGTTATATTTTAAAGTTCAGAAAGTTTAGTGATACTAAATCATAATTCATTGAGTGTTATTGTAATTACCCCTTAAAAAACCTGAGGCCATTCCAGTCAACCTTTCCTCCTGCGTGCATTCCATGATAGAGAAATGCAAAACATTCCACTGTCATTCCAAGATTGATTAAAGTCAACCCCAAACACCTAATTTGAAAATTTTTCTTCAGTGCCTCCATCCAAATCAAAGTAAAATCTGGTGGTCTGCAGTAGTCAAATAACAATAATCTAATTAGCATTAGATAGGGGAAAAAAAAGTTGGTGATCTCAAAGATGAAGCTACCAACTGCTCAATTAGTCAAATTTTGACACAAGAAACTAAGGGAACCAATCCAAAATAATGGAATGCAGCCATTGGAAGATAAAAGGCACTAATTATATCAATTCCATGATGCATGTGCTGCTATTGACTGGCTTTCCTTCCTAATCACTGCACTTATTTTGTCCTAAGCACACACTACACAATTCAAAAAGACATGGAAAAACAAAAGGAAAGAAAAAAAAAATCTTTCATATGGACACAATAGGTGATTTTGGAATTGTTTAGAGAGAGAGGCATCATTAGAGTTTTGAAACAGATACAATATTAATAACCTTGAGTTTTATGAAGTGAAATCTAGATTGTTTTGTGAACAACGGAGTCTGGCAAAAGAGAAAATATATGCATTTTTTCCTGCCATCAGATGTATATGGTGCCTGGGCATATTCATCATGCTAAAAATTCCGTTGAGTTGTATCATTAAGGTAGGTTTCGTGTAATTTTCTTATGGATTCATCTTTTGTATCTTTTTGAATGAGGATGGATGATAGATGTTTCGTACATTGTAGAGATTACAAGATATGGTCAATAATTATTGTAAATTGATTAAGTACATGTTGCAATATTGTGTGGTCATTACTTATTAGTCATGCGCACTTTGAAACAAAGATTTGGTGAGCAAAACAAAAAAGGAAAAGAAAAGGATCAAAAATTGTTTTCCTTTTCATTTTTCTTTCTTTTTGTTTGGGTTCCAAACACAGTATTATTATGAGACTCTTATTTTAGAAGTTCTCTATGTGACACAGCCATGGCATCTCCCCTCATTTAATCTAGAAAAAACTTTTTATCATTCTCTTTGTTGTCTCTTCATTCCAACCTATCTATCTATATCAACAACCAAAAAAAAAAAAAAGGCAAGACAACCCAAAATTACAGATATCACATTTTTAACTTTCACTCTAAAGATAATCCCAACTAGTTCTTAAAGATAATTCAATTCCCAACTTTGCCTCTAAAAACCTTAAATCCAATGTGAACTTTTTTTTGCTCTTTCTTCTTCTATGTCACCTGATGATAATAATTATTGCTTGATATATATCATTACTTTTAGTTATATAAATTTGTGCATACCATAGGCTATTCTTTTAGGTTATGTAAGTCTAAGTGAATTGCACAGGATACTGCTTGGGCCAAGCTTCCAATGTATTATTTTTTATGTCCTATGCATTGCACAGATCAATACTAGTATGTACATATAGAGATGTATAATTGATGTCATGGAATTTATATTTGGATTTTGTGCGAAAAAATTCAATAGTTAGGTAGTTTGTTACTAATAAATAGACTTTTAATGAAATAAGTAACACATGAAAAAATCTGATAGGCACGTACTACTTGATTAATAGACTGTTTTCGGGCTTTACTGTTTTACTAAGTTTATGGAACTCACTGTAGGCTGACATATTGATTTTGCATTTCTAAAAATTTACGGCTGTTTGGAACTTGAGGAAAGAAAACGAAAGCAAAATAAGGAAAAGAAAGTGGAAGAGAAATTATAAGAAAAGTAATTTGAAATTTTTTTCTTTCCTCTCCTAAGCTAGAGACCAAACAAAAGAATAAAGGGCAATAATTATTTTACTTAACTTGCCCTTTCTTTCATCAAATTGCAAATAGACTACTAATTTCCTTTTCATTTGTAACGTAAAAATAGAGAGAAAAAAATAAAAAAACTGAATTTCATGAGCATTTTTTCCACATACATAGAAGTGGACATTGGTTTAGCTGGGCAGGGTTTGGGCCGGACCCACACTAGAATAATTCCCATCAAATCTAAAATGAAATCTCAAGCTTGCTGAATTAAAAACTTTTCATTCCCAAGTCTACTCACCTGACACAAATTTATTTAATAAATAATTTTCTTCGCTAAAAAAATTAGATAACATAAAATTTAATTACATATATGTACTAAAATATATAAATATATTATTTTATACATACTTTGAGCCTGATCATACTTCAAACAAAATTCTCAAGCCGCCCAATAATATAATCAAATTTTAAAAGAAATTTCAATCTCAGTTTGGGTAGACCATCAAGCTCATGGCTACCCCTACTAGGCGGTCAGGATGGGTTTGAGATGGGCTTATGCTAGAGTATTACAAATAATATGCTACTCGAGCTTGGCTCGACTCAGTATTAGTATCAATGATGGAAAATGATGTTCTTTCAGAAATTTTATAAATAAAATTTTATTAAAATAATATGATAGTGACATTTTTATAATTAAGAGTCATCATGATATATGTTTTATTTTAAAATAAATTGCTCTCATTCAATTCAATCACATCATTCCACTAATAAATTAAGGATAAATTTTCTAGTTGTATTACATTCATCTTACTCCAATGAATACCTTAAAGTCTGCTAACGAAAAATTAAGCATAAAAAAAGTTTGACTGGCAACAATGCTGGATCTCATTCGAAATGTTTTAGATTTAATAATTCATAACTAATCTACTTAGAGCCATTCAATATTTAATTTTTTTAGCAAAAATAAAATTAAAAAATTGTATCAAGCCATGCCAAACCTCAATTACTCTTTCCACACTCGACCCGCTAATTCAACGGGTCTTAAAATCTTATCCAACTCCCACTAAATGTACCTAAAAACCTTGCCCCAGTCCCAAAAATAGGGCCTACCGAGCCACGACCACCCCTTATATTTATGCGGGTTGGCAATTACAATGCACGTGCCAATTAGATTCTAAATATAATTAAAAAAAATTGTGAGAGGAATAATCTTGACCAAAAATTAACCAAATTTTTTTTTAAAACGTGTAATTACATCTCTTATGTGCTGGAACTAGATTTTTCTTTTGGGGTGTCGAGATAAAATACAAATTTTATTTTACATATTGATATAATTATTATATATTAAACTTTACAAATATTTTTTTTAATTCAAGCACTAGAAATGTACTATGATGCAAGACTAAATTTCTATATGAAAAATAGATCAACTTCTATTGAATATTAGAAAAACATGAAATAAAATAAACATTAATTGTTTCTTAAACAAACATTAAGTAGAAGCCACAGTCCATGATATAAGAATTTAAAGAAATATTTTTGATTAGAGCCTTAAAAAAGATTTTAAATTGTGGAGAGTGCCAGTAGAATAGATGTATACTGAACTTATACATATATATACTACATATAAGAGGGTCCAACAAAAGTCGGGGTGCCGTGACACTCCACTTCAAGTATAGTTCCGCTTCTACTTATATGAATGTTTATCTTTAACTTGGATCTCTATGATCCCATTATATGCGTAGGCCACGTTTATTTTCGAAATAAAAAAATGAGGGATAAGTAATACTGTGAGATTAAGAAAGTAATTATAGATGATAAGTAATATTAAGATTGGGCTCTTTGAATCTATTCTTAGCAAGTAAACTACGTCGTTGAGGAAAAAGTTCGATAGTCACACAATGCAAGATTCTTTGGTATTTATGGATATCAAATTTTGCCATATGTTATTTACTGCATTAAAAACTTACAAATTCATGTTGCTAATGTGATAAAGCACCCTACATCCCAATTTAACAGTTTGTACTACCTTGACCACTTGAATTTGTTTTTTGTTAGAGGTTGACAAACACCCTAATCCACCAATCATGTGTAAAACATATGCACACGTGCGTGTCTGTGTGAGAATGCATGTCTATGGCATAATTACTAAAATGGAAAGCGAAAAGCACATCCAAAAAATATAGGTGGATACGGGAATTGAAAAATTATTGAGAAATTTATAGGAATCTTATTAGTAAATTTTCGCGAAACTCAAATGAGACATTTAAGAAATTTAGTAGAAACCTTTTAAAAACTTTATAGAGACATTTGGAAAACTTAGTGAAAATCTCCATAAATAATTTTATACATATCTAGTTAGAATTTAAAGAAAAAAAATGTATAAAATTAATTTTTAAAGTTTCCTAAGCGTTTTTTTAAAGTTTTCCAAGCGTTTTTGTTAAGTATTTCAAGAGTTTCCTAATATTTCATAGGAGTTTCTGAAACGTTTCTTAAGAGTTTTCGAAACGTTTCTCAAAGGTTTTCAAAATATTTTCTCAAAATTTTAAAATGAGTTTCGTATCGGTACCGGAAGAGCTTTTTCCTGAAAACGCGCTTCCCCCTCCTAAATGAATTTTCCGACAACTATGGTATATGGTCATATATAGGCATGTATTATAAGTTTATCATTTTTCGAATAATATAGCATGTGTATTTCCCACATTTCCTCGTCTGTTTTGCGGTGCTGTCAAAGCACATTTATATGTTGAACCAAATTAAATTGTCTTTGGACAACTTTGTAATGAAAATATCCTCTCAAAGAGTCATAAGTTAATCTTTGCATCTTGGCTAAGAGTAAGTTCATTATGTTAAAATTCAAAAATGCAATTGAGCTGGCAATTATCTATGCATGATATTAGCTACTATTGACCTTTCTAAATAAAATGATTATAGAGAGTAGAGATGTAAGTTCAGTGGTTGTGGCACCCACACTCATGATTAAAGTCATAGGTTCGGCTCACCTTTCTCTCTTATTGTTTTAGGCTTCCAATGTATTAAAAAAAAAAATAGTTATACGTAAGTAATGACAAAGCTATCTTTAAACAGCTACTTTGACAACCCATAACAAAAAAAATAGTTATTCTTTTTAGTCCCTATGATTCTCGTAGTTTTTATATAGTAATAGTATATTAGTCTTCAATATTCAAAACTTTATCTTGACTCTCCAATTCTAAATTTTTTTCCCTTAACCCATAACAAAATTCCTAATCCCATTATTGTACATAGGCATTCGCCATTGTGATGTTGATAGCTAGTTTAATCATCAATTTGATCGTTGTACCGTAGGCATTGGTGATTGAATTACGCCCCTTTCAGCCCTTCTATTACTACTAGCTTTTCTTTCAACAATCTACCAAAAAATTGGAGACCCCTATAGGCCATGTTTGTTTGGAAATATGTGGTGAGGGATTAGAGATGTTATCCATGAGAAATGTTTCAAAAATTTCTATGAAATGTTTAGGAAACTCTTAGAATACTTAACAAAATCGTTGATAAAACTTAGAAGAAACGCTTAGAAAATTTTAAACATTAATTTTATACATTTTTTCCCCTTAAGTTCTAACTAGATATCTATAAAATTATTCATGTAGGTTTCTACTAAGTTTTCTAAAAGTCTTAATAAAATTTTTTAAAGGTCTCTACTAAATTTCTTAAACGTCTCATTTGAGTTTCGCGAAAGCTTCCTATAAGTTTCTCAATAGTTTCTCGCTTCCCATATCCACCTACATTTTTTAATGCGCTTCCTGCTTTCACTTTCTATTTTGGTAACTATGTCATAGACACGCATTGACACACACACACACATATATATGTATTACCCATGATTGGTGGACTAGGGTGTTTGTCAATCTCCGACAAAAAATAAATTCAGTGGTCAAGGTAGTACAAACTATTAAATTGGAATATATGGTGCTTTATCACATTAGCAACATGAATTTGTAAACTTTTAGTGCAGTAAATAACACATGACAAAATTTAATATGCATAAGTACCAAAAAATCTTGTACTATGTGACTAGTGAACTTTTTTCCCAACGACAGAGTTTACTTGCTAAGAATAGGTTCAAAGAGCCCGACCTTAATTGGACATGTTCTCTCACGTCATTAGAAAAAAAAAAACCAAATCTATGCATGTAATTCCAATTTTGTTGTAGATTGTATTACGCCGCGTAATACAATCACCGATGTCTACGGTACAACGATCAAATTGATGATTAAACTATCTATCAACATCACAATGGTGAATGCTTATATACAGTGATGGAATTAGAAATTTTGTTACGGGATAAAGGTAAAAAAATTTTAGTATTGGAGAGTCAAGGTAAAGTTTTGAATATTGAAGACTAGTAATATAAAAACTAGAAGAACTATAGGGACTAAAAAGAATTTTTGTCAAAGTAGCTGTTTAAAGCTAGCTCTGTCATTCGTTACATATAACTATTTTTCTTTGATATATTGAAGGGCCAAAGCAATGGAAGAAGGAAAAATGAGTCGAACTCATAACCTTAATTATGAGTGGGGGTGCCACAACTACTGGGCTTACATCTCTTCTCTCTATAACCATTTTATTTCAGAAAGGTCTATAGTAGCTCATATCATGCATAGATAATTGCCAGCTCAATTGCATTTTTGAATTTTAACATAATGAACTTACTCTTAGCCTAGATGCAAAGATTAACTTGTGTGAATATTTAAGAGGATATTTTCATTACAAAGTTGTCCAAAGACAATTTAATTTGGTTCGACATATAAATGTGTTTTGATAGCACCACAAAACAGAGGAAGAAATGTAGGAAATACACATGCTATATCATTCGAAAAAGGATAAACCTACAATACATGTCCATATATGAATATATATACACTATTGGTGAATTAGGATATTGTTAGTCTCTGACCAAAAAAAAAAACTTCAGTAGTACAAACTGTTAAATTGGGATATAGGGTGCTTTATCACATCACCAACATGAATTTGTAGACTTTTAATGTAGTAAATATTACATGACAAAATTTGATATACACTGAATTAATAGACTTTTTTCCCAACGACAGAGTTTACTTAATAAGAATAGGTTCAAAGAGCCCGGCCTTAATTGGACATATTCTCTCATGTCATTGGAAAAAAAAACACACATGTACGTATACATGTAATTGGTCATGTGCCCCTTGTTTCCTTTTATTTTCTTTGTTTTTAAGTGGTAGCAAAGAGTCCGCTTCTCTCGATTTCGAGCAATTAGAGTAGTTCCGATAAACAGTACTAGCTCGGTGCAGCTGTTGGGCCGTGGTTAACATGATATTCGGATGCGTTAGGATTCGTCAGGAAATGGAGACAGTGGTGACAAATTTAGGGTTTGTTTGATTCGGGAAATGAAAAGGAAGAGACGGATAAATGAGAAGAAAAATTGAATTTTTCTTTATTTAATTTTTAAAAAGAAACATAAAAAAAGTGAAAAAAAACTAAATTTCCACACTGCAAGCCAAATAAGAAAAAAGAATAATTATTTTTTTTTCTTCTTTTATCAAGTATCAAACAAACCTTTAAGCTTCCTTTTTGCCATTTTTCACCGCATGAATTTTTACAGAATAATAGAACACGTAACAGAGCAGCACATCATGTGACAAGACATGCTTTGCCTAGGATTCTTGTTTATAGCGGATAATAATTCCCTCACTGTGGTTAACCGAAACTATGTAACGAGTACTTTTTCTCAACAATGAATTTCTATCAACTGACAAAAAAAAAATAAAAAATTGTGGCGGCTTCTCTCCAAACATCAAGTAATTAGCAAAGATAAATGTTTGGGAATGGCAAGAGAAGTAATTTGAAAAATTGAGCACCGTGTTTATAACAAGAACACTATTAAAAGATACTTATATTATGCATGATATGGATATAGCGTAAGTCAAATTCATGACCGCACCACTACAACTAACTGGTAAAATTGCAAAATCGAGTCAGGTTGAATTGGTCTAATTAGTCAGTTTTTTGAACAACCCTAACTACAACTAGACTAACTAAATCAATCCTTCAATAATTAATTATATCGGAGGAGTAAAAATTACAAATTAATAGATCTATAAACTTTCGATATAATCTAACTTTTTTTTACAAAATAAAAAAAAAGTGCACTTCTCCGATAGATTTTCCTGCAAAACTCTCCTTACAATGTCCTTTTTTTTTCTTTTTGGGAGAATCAAAGAACAGGATATATTTAGTGGGTTAAGGGAGTTAAAATATTAGTAAGTCGAATCCGTGACCAACGGGTCAAGGTAGGAGAGCCAAACCAACGAGCCAAACCCCTCTCTTCATTACTACTATTATTATGTCCTTCATTACTATTATTGTCAGCAAAACTAGGCAAATTTTCCTAATAAAGAGAAATTTTTAAGTTATTTTTCAGCCTGGGTGCGGTTTTAACTTATTTCCGCAACCCAGGTTTGACGCTTTTATAATTGGCGTTTTTCTTAAAAACGTCTTTCTAAAAAGCGTTTTTACGTTATATTTTGACGGTTAACAAATTAGAATACAAACAGAATTTCAGTAATAGAAATGTATAAACGCTTTTTAGAAAAGCGTTATTTAGATCAGAGAAGCGCCATTCATAATAGAATTTTTTGATTCAGAAAAACGCTTTTAAAAATGACTTTTTTTCCTTTAAAGAAATGCCTTTAAGAATGGCGTTTTTTGGGTTAAATATATACATGCCCTAATCTCTCGCGTCTCCCTCTCTCTCAGATCTACAGAACACCTCTGTCGCACTCACGTCTCTCTCTCTCTCTTGGCCACATCAAGTATGTATATATATACATATATATATATATATAGTAGATTTGTATATACATTTAGGGTAGATATTATACTTCATTTGTATATATATATTTATATGTATATATAATATTTGTATATATCTCATCTTTTAAGTCAGTAATAAATTTAATTTTGTTCAATGTGCTAGAATGTAAGATTATTTCTCCATGCACTCATATACTTCCTGTTTGTTTTTCATTTTATTTCTTTTCATTGTTGTGGATTACTTAGATTTGTTTGTTAGGGCTTTTCCTATTATTGTTTAAATTATATTTGAAAACAAAAAAAATATTTAGGTTCTTGAAAAATTCTAAACAAGAATATAGGTTTTGCCTAGATTAATACCCATGTCGTATATGACATTGAAAAATACTAAAACCTTGTTCATGATAAGAAATTACATATTTTGAATGGGAAGCAACTTTCGTAATGTCCTATATATTTCATTCATGCATTTGCTCAAACACAAGTACTTGTCACATTATTTTAGAAGGATTTTTTGTAAGACTGATGCTTTTCTACTTATATATATATATATATATATATAGAAAGAAAAATCATATACAAAACAATACCTATGGTCATGTAGTCAAGTTGAACAATACCTACGTTAATAGTTTTTCTCAATAAACATCTTCACAACAAATTGAAGAAATTTTTTTTTTTTGCTGAAGTATCATTCCCTATTAAGGTAAAGGTAAAAAGGAAAATGTTTAGTTTTGTTTTAAAGGAAAAAAATATAAGATCCAAACAGCAATAGGAAAAAAGTTAAAGAAAATAAAAATGGTAGAAAATATTGGTTTTCTTTTAAAATAAAGTTAAAATGTTTACTGTTTTTAATTAGTTGTTAGGAAAATCAGAATAAAAAAAAATAGTTCACCATTAAACATCTTCACAACAAATTGAAGAAATTTTGTTTGTTGGCTGAAGTATCATTCCCTGTTAAAGTAAAGGTAAAAAGGAAAATGTTTTGTTTTGTTTTAAAAAAAATAAAATATAAGATCCAAACAGCAATAGGAAAAAATAAAATAGGAAAAAAGTTAAAGAAAATAAAAATGGTAGAAAATATGAATGGGTTTTAGGACAATTGTTTATGTGTGCAGATCACATAAATAAAATAAAAAAATAGTTCATCATTAAACATCTTGACAACAAATTGAAGAAATTTTATTTTTTAGCAACCAACACATTTATGTAAGAAATATAAAATGGTAGCCCTTGAATTTGTAAAAACAAAATTATCGTAGTTATATATTATTGTGACATTGTTTATGTGATTTGTAAAAACAAAATTATTGTAGTTATATATTATTTTGACATTGTTTATGTGCTTATGCTTAAGTACTGTGTTGTAGGTTCAACAAAGTTCATTTTGAAATTATCGAAAGTATGACGACAACGGTAATGTTTTATTAGGGGAGGAAGATAATACGAGATCACAGAGAATGTATAACCTATGATAGAGAGGGTAGTACATGTTATGATGTAGAACTGGGAACCTCACTTGATGGGTTGCGGGACATGATCATTCCTATGATGGATGAGTATGAAGAACATGCAAATATAAAGTTCATATGTAGATACCCTTTGAGACAAAATGGAGAAGTATTAATATATAAGAAGTTGGTCGGTGAAGGACGACAGGACATTACAAACTGTCTTAAATCTGTCTTCCAAATTTCCTGACTTGTATTGTGTTGAGATTTATGTTGTGAAGGGGGAGAGCACAATGACCACCAGTATCGGTCGTCAAGCTATCAATTGGGGAGATGTCCAGTCCTACGGTGAAATCTTGACCCCGGGGGGGGGGGGGGGGGGGGGGGTGATGTGTCGGCCTTAGGAACATTTACTGAAATGCTTACAGTTAGGCAGAGTAGTCAAATAGCCTTCCCAAACGATGCACCGTGGCAACAAATGTCTAACCTTTTCACCCCATACGAGGATTACTCACAGCGTTGGAGTAATGTTGAACAATTACATGACTATCAAAGTTCACCCAGATATCACCCACAATATGCTTCGGGAAAAGAGGGGTGCGTAGAGATGGGAGGTCCTAGTGCAAGTATGGATCCCATAGAACGGCTTGTGGGCCTTGATGACATTGGTAGACGGGTAGTTGAAGATGAAGATGAAGATGTAGATGTTGTTCAATCTGATGAAGAAGAGGAAGATATTGATGTTTTACTGAGAAATGATGATAATGATGACTCTGATGACGATGGACAAGAACAAGTCAACGTTCTTGAATTGAATGACACCCCGGTGCCCTTTTTTACAAACTTGGATGGGATAGATCATTCTGTAGCTGGTCGAGACTTATACCAGCGCGGTCCGACATGGTCAGATTCTAATCCAGAGTTTGCAAAAGGGATGGTTTTTAAAGATAAAGATATAGTGATCCGTACATGTAATTGGTATCGTGTAAAGAGGAACAAATATTATTATGTTGTGGAAACAAATAAAACGGTTTGGAGCACGAGGTGCAGTCACGATTGCCCTTGGAAACTGCGTGATCGTTTGAAGAAGAAGCATACTTTTTTTGAGATCACAAAATACTCGGGGCCTCATACATGTTTACATAGGATGGAGAGTTTGGATCACCGCAACCTCAATTCGACATTCATTACTCACATGATTAAGATACAAATGGCGGCAAGTTCGTATGTATTGTAAACTGAAAGTAAGATGTTTTGATATTATCCAGTAATGGTATAATCTAGTGGAATTTAAAGTTTTCATTTGTTGTCGTGTACAGGAAGACCTTAGATGGAAGATAGCTTCCATAGTGGAGAGTGTAAAAAATAAGGCAGGTTTCACAGTATCGTACAAAAAAGCATGGCTTGGAAGAACAAAAGCTATTGAAATGGTTTTTGGGGATTGGGATGATTTCTATGAAAAACTACCAAGGTACATGAGAACGTTGCAGTTTAGGAACCAGGGCACAACTGTGATTTTGGAAACACGTGACATTGGAATGTCAACCAATGTTGCGCTTGACAGAATTTTTTGGGCATTCAGGCCATGCATTGAGGGTTTCAACCACTGCCCGCTAGTGATATGTATCGACGGTACCCACCTTTATGAAAAATATACTGGAGTGTTGTTGATTGCTGTGGCCAAAACTGTTGCCAACAACATTTTTTCTCTAGCCTTCGCTGTAGTTGAATCGGAAAACTATCGTGATTGGTCATGGTTTATCTACCATATTAGGCATGTTATTGTGCCAGAAAAAAAGGGGATCACATTGATTTCTGATCAGCATGCAGCTATATTGAGTGCGGTAAAAGATTACTGGGAAAGGGCACAAGACGGGCAACTAGTTGGAGTCCATCGATATTGCCTTAGACACTTTAAAAGTAATTACCAAAAAAAGTTCAATAACGCTAAAGTTAAGGATCTTATATAGAAAGCTGGAACTGCCCGTCAAGTGCACAAGTTCGACCAGGTAATGGATGAAATAAAAAATTTACAAACGGAGTCGGCGGCAAAAGCATGGACCCTAGTAAGTGGACATTGGCGCAAGACGGAGGTTATCGTTGGGGAGTTTTAACCACCAATGATTCAGAGTGCTATAATAATGTCTTAAGAGGTGCACGAGACTTGCCTATAACTGCATGTATTCAGGTTACTTTCTACCGTTTGATGACAACTTTCACCAAGCAACGATTACAAATCGGTCGTGCCGTAGAGAATGGGTTGAGGTACACATCCAAAGTGCAAAGGAAGATAGAATCTTATCAAGCTCGATCGGCAATGTATCGTGTTAATGTCTTTAATTGGTAATGTCAAATAATTTATACAGTTCACTTTTTATTTCACATCGGGTATTCATATATTTGTATAAGTCTCGATGTTTATTGCAACCGCCTTGTGATCATATTCCAATTGCAGGGCTCAGGGTTCTGCTGAGGTTATTACAAATCCAGTAGGCACGAAAGGGAACAACAGACATCCAGTGACTCTGAATCCTCCCTCATGTGACTGCGAAAAATGGGTCATCTATCATTATTCTTATTCGCACATGCTGGCAGTGTGCGCGAAAACAGGCAGGCAGCCATGGGGCTTAATTGCTCCTCAATATAACCTCGATGTTTATGGTCACGTGTACGAATCAAATTTTAAACCGATGGTACACGAGCATTATTGGACTTCATACAATGGTCCTAAGATCATTCCAGATCCCACCAGTCAACGAGAAGCCACTCCTGGGCGACCAAAAAACAAACGAAAAGAGAATGAGATGGACGTCTCTAGAAGACATCAAACCAATAATTGTGGCATTTGCAAGCAACAAGGCCATGATAGGCGTAAATGTCCAAACCGGATTGCCGGACTTATGTATTGCAAGGACAATTAGCTAGCTAGTAAAGACTTATTTTGTATTTGTAATTAAGATAATGGGTAGTTTTATTTGTATGTGAATTTAATTATATTACTATATGTTGTATGGAGTTATCATAATTTTGCAAGCCAATCACTTCTATAGAGTTGATAATATTTTGCAAGGCTGAACGCAGTTGGCACATCAATAATAGCTTTCTCAGGCATTCATTCACATGGCATGCAGATATTACATCAATATTAGTTGATATAATTTTGCAAGGCTAAACGCAGTAGTCAACTCATTCACATGGCATATAGATATTAGCCATGTCAGCGTCCCTTGCTTATCTGTGCTGCTTTCTCTTTCACAAAGCGCCACTGGGAGGAGCCCTGTCAAGGTCCCTTTCTTACCTGTGCTGCTTTCTCCTTCACAAAGCGCCCTTGATAGGAGCCATGTCAGCGTCCCTTACTTATGGGTTCACACTTCACGTGAAGGTTGCAAGTTCGATGGTGAATAGTCACTTCTGGATCATTTTCACGTGTTTTTTTTATCTTTTCTGAAACCGTCAATAATACAGTCAATAAAGTCTGCATTGTTCTTGACCCTTCACGTGAAGGATGCAAGTTCAATGGTGAATAGTCACTTTTGGATCATTTTCACGTGTTTTTTTATCTTCTCTGAAACCGTCAATGATACAGTCAATAAAGCTTGCATTGTTCTTGACCCTTCATGTGAAGGTTGCAAGTTCGATGGTGAATAGTCACTTCTGGATCATTTTCATATGTTTTTTTTATCTTTTTGAAAACCGTCAATAAAGCCTGCATTGTTCTTGAGCCTTCACGTGAAGGCTGATGCTGCACACAACCCAATGAATTCACGTGAACCCATTAATCATGCATTGTACTGTTTTGGCTATATATACATTGTTTGAAGATGTGACGAAGTGCTAAACCATATTTACAAAGATGCCGAAGCGAAAAGGATTATTTGGGGCATCGTTTAGTCGTTCGGTTCCAAGCAACAAGACGATTCAAAACCAATCCTCAGCTATCCATGCGGTGCGTACATACACGGACCCAATCGGTAACAAATGGTATGACCGAAAACGTTGCTATCTTAACAAACCTATCATAATACACGATACTATGGGTTCGGTCAGCCACATATTTATTGGCGAGGCGTCCTTACATCCACCCCTCGAGGTCACCGATAACCAATGCATATGCAGAGAGCCGTGGGAAGACCTGTTTGATAAACGTTGTGAACAAGAGATGTATTGCCGATGGCATGGCCTCCGTGTCCCAAAGGCCCGCTCGGCAAATATGTTCAACAGGAGATCATCTAACAAGAAGGTCATCAAAGCGCTGGAACGCGAGATTGATCAAATGCAATGAAGGTTGGATAGATATCATTTTACAGAGCAAGCAAAGATAGAATGTATTAATCCAACACAACGAATATTAGAAATTATTCAAGATCCATTACTACTTTCTGACCCAGAACTTTCAGACTTCTTGGAAGAAGAATGTGACGATAACTTTCAAAACTATCTACCTAGTAGCCTTAGCGTTGCTGGCAAACCACTATGTTGCTATGAACATGGTCCATAAAGCTTGTTAAGATTTGCAATTCAGTATTATGTAAAAATAAGTTTTTTCATATAATATGTGTGAGTTTGGGTCATATTTGCCATTTTGTTTTTGGAGTTTGGGTCATATTTGCCAGTTTGGAAGTTACGCAAAATTTTAAAATTTCAATACTTAGGTTTTTTGAGTTGTGCCAACTCGGGCTTTGGGGTACCGAAAAGGGGAAGAAGGGTCCGGGGAGTGTGAAACTTGACGGGAGGCACCGGTGTGATACGAGTGACGTGTAAGAGTTAACAGAACGTCAATCGGTGTCCCGATTTGGAAGTTACGCAAAGTTTTAGAATATTAATACTTAGGTTTTCCAAGTTGTGTCAACTCGGGTGTCGGGGTACTGAAATAGGGAGGAAGGGTCCGGGGAATGCGAAACTTGACGGGAGGCACCGGTGTGACACGAGTGACATGTGGGAGTTGATGACACGTCAATCGGTGTCCTGGTTTGGAAGTTACACAAAGTTTTAGAATATCAATACTTAGGTTTTCTGAGTTATGCCAACTTGGGCGTTGGGATACCGAAACGGGGAGGAAGGGTCCGGGGAGTGCGAAACTTGACGGGAGGCACCGGTGTGACACGAGTGACATGTGAGAGTTGACGGCAAGTCAATCGGTGTCCCAGTTTGAAAGTTATGCAAAGTTTTAGAATATTAATACTTAGGTTTTTCGAGTTGTACCAACTCAGGTGTCGGGGTACTGAAACAGGGAGGAAGGGTCCGGGGAGTGCGAAACTTGACGGGAGGCACCGGTGTGACATGAGTGACGTGTGAGAGTTGACGACACATCAATCAGTGTCCCGATTTGGAAGTTACGTAAAGTTTTAGAATATCAATACTTAGGTTTTTCGAGTTGTGCCAACTCGGATGTCGGGGTACCGAAACGGGGATGAAGGGTCCGGGGAGTGCGAAAGTTGACGAGAGGCACCGGTGTAACACGAGTGACGTGTGGGAGTTGATGACACATCAATCGGTATCCTGGTTTGGAAGTTATGCAAAGTTTTAGAATATCAATACTTAGGTTTTCCGAGTTGTGCCAACTCGGGCGTCAGGGTACCGAAACGGGGAGGAAGGGTCTGGGGAGTGCGAAACTTGATGGGAGGCACCGGTGTGACACGAGTGACATGTGGGAGTTGACGGCACGTCAATCGGTGTCCCGGCTTGGAAGTTACGCAAAGTTGTAGAATTTCAATACTTAGGTTTTCCGAGTTGTGCCAACTCGGGCGTCGGGGTACCGAAACAAGGAGGAAGGGTCTGGGGAGTACGAAACTTGATGGGAGGCACCGATGTGACACGAGTGATGTGTGGGAGTTGACGGCATGTCAATCGGTGTCCCGATTTAGAAGTTACGCAAAGTTTTAAAATTTCAATACTTAGGTTTTTCGAGTTGTGCCAACTCGAGCGTTGGGGTACCGAAACGGGAAAAAAGGGTCCAGGGTGTGCGAAACTTGATGGGAGGTACCGATGTGACACGAGTGACGTGTGAGAGTCGATGGCACGTCAATCGGTGTCCCGGGTTGGAAGTTATCTAAGTTAAGTTCAACAGGTGGAGGAATTTTTTTTGCTGATAGAAAAGCCATTTCAAATGGCATTTTTTGGGAGTTATAAAAGCCATTTGAAATGGCGTTTTTACGCGTGTTTCTAGTATTTTACCTTCGTATTTTTCTTGGGCAAAATTAAAGTATTTAATGTAAAAACGCTTTTTATAAAGGCATTTTTAAGAAAAACGCCAATTGTAAAGGCGCCAAACTTGGGTTGCGAAAATAAGTTAAAATCGCACCCAGGCTGAGAAATAACTTAAAAATTTCCCTTTGTCAAGGAAATTTGCCGCAAAACTATGCATATTGGGCATGACATGACTATATACTCAGCTAACATTACAACATGACGGTTAAAAAAACATAAATTAATTATCGAGTTTGAAAAACGAAATCGATTGTAACTCATTTGAATCAACTTTTTTTTTTTATTTATTTATGAGTTTTCTTATTTGGCTTTTAGCTTTTGGCTTTTTCAATAGCTTTTATTTTTTTATTTTAGGTTAAAAAAAAAAAAGGAAGCCAGAAGTCTAAACTAAAATCACATTAAAACATAAAGGAAAAAAATTAATATCAATTAAAAAAATACCACAAAAAGTTAAAAAAAAAAACTGGCAAAAAGGCCAATCCAAGCTCATGGTAGAGTCTCTGTCCTATTTTATTTTGTATCCACATAAAATTTTCTTTTTGGACAAAGGAACATGAAAGGCGAAATACTCAACATACACGAGTCAATTTTGGGTTTTTGTTTCTTTCTCTTTTCGGTTTACTTCTTTCTTTTATATTTATAAATTTGAAACTAATGTAATGTGGTCTAGGGTTGTGATCGGTGCACGGAACCGTCTCGTGTTGACTTTCTCAGCCGTGCAAGCAGGGATGCCGTTCATTTTTTTTGTTAGTCCCTCTCAGCTTTGATATCAAATGCACTTACTATATATCCACGCTTCCTCATAGTTTGTACTAGGCTTTATAAATGTCTATTATTACACTAGTGTGATGATCAATTCTTGATGAATTTACAGTGATTGGTGGACCTCCCATCAGCGTTGATTTCGTGGGAATTAGCAGTTGCATTATTTCAATCCAAAGGTTTGGAGATGTATTGGCATTCTTTATATCCAAAGGTTTCAATCCAAGACTTTTACCCAAGTTTGGGTGGTTCTTGCAGAATTTCAATTCTACATAGAGATGATCATTAGGAAACATAAACATCAGCATAGGTTTTGGAACTTGAGAAAATGAAGAGAAAATAATAATTTTTTTTCCTTCCCATGTCAAGATTCTAGTTTGGAGGTAAGAGGGAAAAAAAAAAAAAAAAAAAGTTCAAAAACTCTCTAATTTTCTTCCCTATTTCAATTTCAATGGTTACTCTATTGTCTATTTCTTCAACTTTTCTTCCATTTTCTTTGCAAAACCAAACAAAGAAAAATAATCAGTTTCCTGCAGTTTCTCTCGCACTTCTTTCCCATCCATAAGTTCCAAACAGGCCCTATGTCGGTTGGGATCTTCATTCACCACAAATACAACATTTGATATCCCAAAGTCCGGCCAAAGGGATTCAATTGTGTATCTAATCCCAGAATCGGCAGCTTCAGTATGGCAAAAACAGTAAACAAATAGCCACAAAATTTGCTGAGGATCACAGAGACTTTCGCGAGTCATTTGCCTTGTCAATAAGCAGGATGGGCAGTCTCAAAGTTTTGACCGGAGACAAGGGAGAGACATACTGGCATTGACATTGTACCAAAAAACGAGTAATCTAATGTGTTATCCCCCAAGAGCTATATTTGATGTTATGTCGGAGAAAGACCTACACAATCCTTTGTTTTTTGCTAATAAGAACCCCCATATTGTCATCCGGATACAAAAACTGTCCATTGGAAGAAGAATATTGTCTATGAATAAGGGCATGAAAAAACTATGTTCTCTTCCAGGTAATACTAGCCCACATAGTTCTGTTCTTAAAACCTTAGTTATCATTAAGTTATTACAAAAAGAAAATCTTATATAAATTTTCATCGACTCTGTATATATGACTGCTTCTGAAAAATCTCAGTTGTTGATACATATTGGCTCTCCAAATATATGATATAACAAAGAAGAAATCATATTCCACGCACCTGCAAGAGACATACACAGTGATCTGGTCTGAGAGAAAATTTTCCACTTTGCAGTCCTCTCACTGGCATCAGGGAAAAGAAAGAAAAAAAAATGTGTGATTCAACAATTCAAAATGTTCGTTCAAAGTTAGTCATTACAACTCAAGCCTAGAGGCATTACCCAAAGGATGTTAAGAAACTGTACATGATATCATGTCACAAAATCTTCACTACTTATCAAAGTCTAGAATCCAACAGAAAGCACTGCAAATTTTGTATAAAACCTCATCCAAAACACAGCTATATGTTTTCATGTATGGCCACCCCTAGGTATAGGCAGCAAATCTTCTCAAAGTTATGGAAAATGGGTTTTGTTGGCTAACAGAGGTAGTGCTCGCATTTAAAAACTTTGCACAGCTAAGCACTTTACAGTGTAAGTGAAGCCATGATCAATACAGCAAAAGAAAAGCAGTTCAAAACTAATTTCAAGTCCTAAGGTCCAACAAAGATATATGGATGCACAATCAAACTAAAATGGATACTTATCAGAAAAATGGAGTCAGCTGTAGCAAAATGTGTATAAATATAATGTTGGCAGGAGTAGGAACTGTTCACGAGGGCAAACAGTGTTCAGACCGGGGCCAGCATTCTATGGTTGATAAAGGAACTAGCTTCAGATAGGAGCCAGTTTTCGTGTGTGGCTGGATATAAAATTGGGACTTGGGTCTCATGATATACTTGTTTCATTGACCGAGGGACAGCCAAAAAGTATAATGCTCTCTCACAATGGTCTGAGACAACTCCCTAAAATCTAGAGAGGAACATGGCTATGTATGAGTGTTTGGGAAGTTACCACACACACGCACATACACACATACACAATCTTTAAGCCTGTGCATGAAATTGAACAAACCATGGATCACAAACAATTGAAGTATGTACAATTCACAAAGCAAAAAGTATAATCAACGTGTATGTCTGCACAAATTTAAGTAGGCAAATATGAATTCTTTTGTTCGTTTCCAAACAAGTGTCAGCTAGGAGTTAGCAATCTTGTTGACAGTTATAGAACCTACCACACAAATTATGGATAAAGAAAACTGAACACTGGATAGCATTCCTTCCATCATTTCTTCCGTTCCATTACACCAGCATATAGTTCTAAAAATGTTTTCTTCATGTCTTCTCTAAACTAGTATAATTTCTTATGTCAAAAAATTAATAGTTTGACCCTGATGGCCAAATTGGTAGCTGAGAACCTGCCCCTTAAGGTTCTCACTTGTCCATCCCATTACAAAGCCTCATCCACCTACATGAGTTTAAACAGCATGATGTGAACGAAAAGCAGAGCAATGCAGTAATTACCTGACAATGCAGGTGGAATAGATTTTGTGGGTACAAATGACTGGATGAATCTTCAAACAGCATAAGCACTTTGCCATATGCTCCTCGACAATAAAACGATTAAATAAAAAAATTCTGTGACGCCACTCAAAACTTGGAACTTGAATTACTGCTACCAACTCAAAGTGCCATAGCTGAGCTCCTTTCATACAAGTATATGGGAAACCAAGCTACCCTAGTCATTGTGCCGGGCTGCAGGGCTCCTGCTCTTGATCAGCTGATTCAAACAGGATGGAAGTTTTAAAAGGCATGTAACAAAGGGGAGAAAAAATAATGTTGTGGCAGTACAGTGATGGTGCGTTGCATTTCATAATAATGAAGGAAAAGGGAATGATCACTGTGTCTTCAGTGTTAATCTAGCCTATTATAAAGCCAACAACAGCATGCTGTGCAGGTGACCCAAGAAGAAAGCTGAATAATACATGCATTAGTTTTGCATAACTGTATCCATTTGTAGAAAAAAGCAAATGAAAAAGACATGTCGAATAAAAGGCTGATGCATTACTGGAGGTAAATTCATTAGTCCAAAATAAACAAATGAAATAAGATCAGCTTATTAAACAATGTAGACTGAGGTCTACAAAAGAATCTACAAGGATCATGTTCGAAAATAAAACAGGATGATGCAAATGCAGGGCACCATTGTTGTTGAGTCAGTCATCATGAAAAGAAAAGGTAAAAAACCAACAAAACAATTCCCTAGGAAGTATGCATGAAGGCAATGACTAAGCAATGAAAGCGAGATGGAAGTAATAAAATGCTCCAAACCTTATACAAATACTTTCTCCGAAGTTTGATGGCTGTACGTACACATCTCTTGACCCTGATCTTGAGCATCCTATCATTGAATATCTGCAAGGGGCATCATGTAAGAAACTTTGTAACCCCTCACAAAATTAAGTACATAATGAATTTATTATCATTCTCTATGTCCGTGTGTATCTGTTGAGAGAGAGAGAGAGAGAGAGACAGAGTAAAATCCATATGTTACAGATGCAATACCAACTGAGACATTACAAAACACGTAACTCTAATACAAGAAAAATTGTTCAAAGCATCCAAAACGGAAAGGATTACTTGACCTGGGAAAAGCAAACAAGGATATCGAGCGCAAAAGAGCAAGGCCCTTGGGTTACTCATAGAGTCATACCCATATGCAAGTAAAAACCTATAGATTTAAGGGCTACATTACAAATCATTTGAATCAGCTCCAATCCCAGGAATTCACTAACAATTGAATGTTTATGCGTGACAGATACAACCCATAACTCCTGGTTATGAGCACTAGTAAAAAGGAGCTTTAAACAATAGTGCCACTTGGGTATGATAGTTAACTGAAATGTTTCATGGAATAAACATTTGTTTTTCTATTGGAGGTGATAAGCCAATGTTCAAGGGATTAACCCTTGAAGATGCCCTATGGCAAAGATTAGTCCTTTATACAGAAGGCAGATGGGACCAAGAGATTTATGCATATAATAGTCATCTGTATTAACTTCAGCCAGTCTGTAGCAGGCAGGGAGGAAACCATAAATTTTTATTTTTGGGGGGGGGCATAAAGGAAAAGTTATAATTAAATCGTTACATATTATAATGACTACTTTTTCAAAAAATTATGCAGTTAAACTATCTCAAAGTAAGGACAGAAGAGAGAGGTGTAAAACAAACTAACTTTAATCATGATATACTATATATGATCTTTCGAAGAAAAATAAGATTATCGGATTTGCATAAAGCACTAAAATCCCAAAAACATTTCACACAAATTTTTTTTTTTTTTGATAGAAATTTCACACACTTGTAACTAAAGAAAATAAATAAGGATATACTAGATAATAAATCTAAATAGATTGTTTCACATATAATAATAATTCAAGAAAATTGAATATCATAATTAATTTAATACATGCTTTTATTTCATTGGATGTTTTTATTATTGTTGGGTGCCTAGGAATATATTTGAACACACTAAGGAGCTATTTTACTAATGAAAAAGCTTGACGGGCCAACCTTGTAAATTGTTGAACACCGACCTAAAAATTATAATAACATAAGATTTTTTTTAAACTTTACGCAGGAGCTGGGGGAGTGGCCCCACTGGCCTCTCCCTCCCTTCGTCCCTGGTTGGAGGCAATTGGCCACACTACTAGTACAACTTATCCTACCCCAGCAGCACATCCTTGTTTTAGTTATGACTTGTTGTGAACACTTCACTTCCTACTGCACGCTGATCAAATAAACAAGAAAACCAATTGAGCATAAGTTTTAGTCATATCAAGCTTATGTGAAATAAAAACCAGAATGAAAATCTACACATTGAGCAGTTAGGAGCACCTGACATATTCTTCAAAAAAGTAAAACACAGGCATTCACTGATTGACAGCCAAATATGAGGACAAAATTACAGTACAAGCGTCAACTGGGTGGTCAATGTAAATGTATAGAGCTGAAAATACATTACAATGGAACTACCTTTATCAGATCATCAATTGAATTGGTTTCTCTGATGATCATCTGACGATTCATTATAAGAATTGCCGCTACACAAAAGACAGGTAATTCGTCATCGCCATTCCTTGTTGATGAGACTAACGTGCACACATGCAAACCATCATTTTTTGACCAGAAATTTCTTGTCAGTCCACACAACGGATGGTTTGATGCTGATCTCATTCCACTGTTGTCAGAGATGGAGCATTCTCCGTTTCCATGATTTGATTGTAAGCCACCTTTTATACTACCGTTGCCATTCCCAGTGCCTCCTTCTCCTGTTTCTGCACCTGATTCCCTAGGAATCTGTATTACCAATGGCTCCAGGCAGTTCTCCTCTAAATTGCAAGCCACAGATTCATCAAAATCAGCAGCCCACATCATCTGCAGTGAGAAGAAAACAAAAACAGAAACAAGAAAGAATGACATACTTACAAATAAAAAACAGCTATGAACATCAATCAGGTTTGGCTACTATCTTGCATTTACAAAAATAATATCCAAATCAAATATACCAGTGACAAGAGTCACAGCAGTTCCTAATATTTTTGTAACTCCATAACCTTAATCCTTTCCCACAAAAAACTGTGTTAATTAACACCACCTTTGCAAACCAAAACCTACACAACCTGAAAAAGATGAAACCGAGTAGATCTGATCTACATAATGTGAAAATGATGAAAGCAATTAGATCTGATCCAGTTCCCGAGATTGATTGCTAAAGACAATACATGTCTCCCAATCATTCAGTTCATATCTCTGCCATTCTTCTGTCAAAAGCTATATATGAGTCCCAGAATGGGATATGTTCATATTCCATGCAGCAAACTCATGATTTAAATTCAGAAAAGAATAGAACCCAGAAGAGGACATCAGATCCATTTATCAGTTGCTGCTTGTCATAGTTATCAGAACTACAAGTGCATAGGTATATTTTATTGATTTTAATTAGTTCACATAAAATTCTACGTTAAAGTTTTTCACTTTTTCCCATTTCTTTTAGTTCTTCCCTATTTACTTCTATGCACATAGCCCTGAAGAAATGTGATGCAAATCAGTTCATTCAGATGACAAAAAAAGCATATGGGAGCACACGAGGAGGCAGGAGATAATCTATCCATTCAGAAGCAGTGCTAGTATGTTTAGTAAGTTCAGAGCCAACTATTATTTAAATCCAGTTTACAACAAAATAAAATGGAAGCCATTGGCAACTTCACCTTGGCACTTTTTTTCGTCCAAACAATGACAGGTAAATAACCTTTGAAACTGAACCTATGTTTTCTAACTCCAGGACCAAAAATAAGAGGGGTGGCCCAATTGCCAGGGCAGTAATCTGCGAATAGATGAACTGGACCTTCAAAATGCACTATGTATTTTAACTTGGGGACAAGTTTGTTCATTCCTTAAAATTGCCTTGGCAGTAGGCCCACCCAAAGAAGAATTGGTCTTTCATGGTTGCAGAATAACAGTATGCATAACATTTTACAGAAGTGTGCTCTCCCACATGAAAAAATAAAATAAAATCTCACACAAATCTCGTCATTATAGTACATGCAGTTAGCAACCACAAGAAGAACTGCATTGTTGCTATCCAATCAATGCCAATCAATGCCAATCAATGCTCCTGGCTATTCCTACTACAATCTTGTAAACATTGTGGCTTATACCAGCAATTCAAAATGTGACTGTTGTTCAATGTCCTTCAGATCTATTATGCAATTACTATAATAAATTTGTGCCACAGCCAACAATTAACAAGTGAGAAAGACCAACTACAAGCACGAACCTCCCACATACAAAGAGCCTCATTGAAAGATAACTCCCGGCGGAAGAGCACTAGCAGCATCCGGAAGGCAAAATGAAGGCTTTCAGCACCTATATGTGAAAGGTGAGCAAACATTTCTTTATCTGTGAGCTCCAAAATATGCCACAGTGATTGCAACTGCTTCATCACACCAGTTGGTCCTTCCATCTGAAAGTTTTCGCGCTGGAGAGAGGTGAAAAATATATATAAGTGAAAGAACACCAAATTGATAAGCAAAAGAAGTCTCCCAAGTAGAGATATATTTTAAGAAAAATAAATCTCCCAAGTACAGATATACCATTCTCCTTAAAAGCATCTCAAAGCACCAAAAAGCATCAGCATTGTCCTCAAAAAGCACAACAAAGGGTGAGAGCAAATCACTCATACCTAAAATCATGTTCTCAGTTAGAACAGGCAACAATTGAGGTTTAAAGCTGACATTATGGACTCATCTAGAGTTTTGCATGAATAGGGTAGTAATAGGAAAACATTCAGTCAAAAGACAAGGCCACAACCTTGGCAGTACCCAGTTGCAGGATCAACCCAGGCATAAACAGCAAGAATATCTGACATTCGAGCTAAATTTTTTGTATCCTCGTAGAAATCAAGATGACTATCTGTTCTGACCACATCAACAACTGAAAACAGGCAAGCCTTCAGAGCAGAACACAAGAAAATTGAACTATAGCACAAAGAGAAAATGAATATTTACCAGTGGAAAGAGAATAATGAAATAGCTTATTTACCTATTTGGTGCAGCGTCCAAAGCCATTCGGACACTCTGACTTCACTTAGCGGCTCCCCTTGAGATGTGGTTGCACTTATAGACTGTGTTTCTGGCACATCCGATATTCTTAGTCTGTTTACTATCTCTGTTTTGAATTCAAGATTATTGGACCGTGATACAGGTTCATGGACATCAGGATGAACCATCTCAATTTCACAGTTAATAGGACGGGAGACATCATTAGATGGTGAACCATTTGATTCCATAACCAGATCTTCATTATTATCAATCTGAAAACTATGCATATGCTCCTCTTCGAATCGCAGTTTACGTCGCGTGGAAAGTCTATTATCATGCAATTCACGTCCTTTCCTATCTTTGCCACTCTTAAACAAATCAGTAACAGGTAATGGGGGAAAATCAAAATAACTTTCAGTTACGTATTTTGATCCATTTGCTTCACTCCCAAGTTCTGGAGAATGGCAGTTGTATGGACCAGAAGTAGGTATAAAACAAGAAGAGTCATATGCTGCACTATCCGTGCTTCCCCTAACACTGACAAGGTCAGCCGAATCACTAGAGCTTTCCCTTTCACATGCATATTGTGTATCTGTACAATTATTATCCCAATCACAGTAATTCTCTAATCTGTTTGAATTATCTGAAGAGTGTCTACTTTTGACCTCAGCTTCCCTTCTTCCACCATCTTTGGACATTGTCCTCATATCCATTACTTTGGAACCCACAACATAAGCAAGGGAACCTGTACCTATGCTTGAGTGCATCATCTGGCATTGCTTGATGAGATCCCTGTAACGCTCCCTGCATTAAAGTTTGGGTAAAGCTGTTTAATTAAATTACAAGATAGTATAGAATACAGAGGGTCTACCAGCTCTCCAAAATTAAAAGCTTTTATTGCTCTAATTCCTTCAAGTTACTTGCTGTTTTTTTGTTGCTTCAAGTCCTTCAGTTGCTTCCTTGCAATACACGACATGTGACAAGCAACAAAAGGCCGTAACCAAAATATTTCAAACATTCTGGACGAATGTACAGTCCACAAACAGCCTAACATTTGCCTACATGCAATGGTTTGATGTGGAATCCCTCATTTTATGTGAAGGAAGCTGATTCCCATTGATTCAGAGTTGATATAAAAGCATATGTGAGTGGTCTACAAATATGTGGCATAGTGACAAAGTTAGGAAAGAGAGGAAATGGAGGATGATATTGAATCAATCAAACACCAAGGAAACACAACAAATATAAGATTTATATAAATCATTAAATGACTCCTAGTCCTCCCCAAGGATGCATGGAACCCCTAAAATGGGCTTCTAATGATACATATACATATATATATTTTTGTCAAGTAAATGATGACACTAGTTTATCTTCGCTTAAGAATCATTTTCCAAGTGGACAGGTCTAGGTCTTATCAAGAAGTAGATAGAAAATATATTAGCAATATAGTGCAGTAGAAAGGGCCAATACCTCCGGGCAGTTCTCAATTGCCTTCTATACTCTGCAGTACTGCTCAAAGTATAACATCCTAGAAGAAATTCCCAAACCTCTGGCCTTATAGATGGATCCACACCCTACAGAAGAGATAAAGTGCATTTAATGACAAAAAAGCAATATTCTTGCTCAGACTTCCTTGAAAAAGAAAAATCATGCATGATATTAACTGACTAACTCCATTTCCCATGGATAAAGCAAAACTTAGAAATGTAAAACAAAACTACTCAAGCCAAACTAATGATAAGTGGAAGCAGTTAACATAAAAATTAGCAATCAAACAAAACAAATCAATTTTTTTTCTTGATAAAAAAACAAATATTTTGTCAGACAAAGGGACAGCTATAAAGAGAAAGATGAGTCGTCCACCACGGTACATCAACTGGGGAAGGGAAACTTTAAAGAACAACAATGTTGAGACTAACGAAACAAAACAGACAAGGTGGGTAATAAACACCTCCAAAGAAACCAAAGTGGAAGCTCCTCTTTTAGCTAGTGTGTTGGCTTCCTCGGTACTTCTCTTGGCACCCAAAAGAACTCCACATCAAAGGACTTCCCTTATCAAATGCCATAAGAACAAGAACCTACTCCCCTTCAGATGGCCTGACCTAGAACCACAGGAAAATGTCCTTCCCCTACGTCTGTTGTGAACCATATTTAACATTCAACTAGATTCAGTAGCTATATAATTTGGGAGACCACAAACTTTTCTTAAGCAATTTTTATTCCCAAAAAGCACCAAAAGAAACTTAGCCTCTGTAAACTAAGAAGCATGGACACGACACTCATTGGCCAACCCCCGACAATTGGGGAACCCAAGTGTCCATCACTTAACACCTGTGTCTATTACTTAAATAAAATGAAACATATTGCAAGTTTGAAGAAAATAACTTGGATCTAATTGTAAATAAAAGCAATGTGAATTTACAATGTATATGACATTTGAGCTATAGAATAAATAGTTTTCAATTTTAATTAGTGTTATCTTGCAATTTTCATTATCTTTTAATAAAATATTCCTATATATGACATAAAAAATATATAAAATATATATTTTTGTTGTGTCCCAACAGTGTCATTCCCTGCATTGTTTGAAAAAAAATCGCAACATCGTTGTGTCCGTGTCGCGTAATCGTGTTTCTTAGTCTGTACACGGGCTATATACAAGCAAAACTAAATCTCACCTATAAACTAAGTATGGACACGGACACAAGAATGGTTATTGACACAGATACGGACACCACATTCTCAAAAAATGAGGATATGGATACGGCAAAGCATATATTTTTTCATGTTTTGATGTTTTGAAGTTTTAAAAGTTATAAATTCGATTCCATTTAATACTTTTAAGATTAACATTTTAACCCCGTCGTGTCCCAAAACCTGTCTAATTAAGGGACGTGTCCATTAATGTGTCCCCAATGTGTCCAAAATGTGTTCATTAAAAAAAATATTAACAAAAATTTTGGACATGCCAATTTTGGTGTGTCCAACATGTGTCCTAACATGTCCGAGGAGTAGGTGTGTCCAACATGCAAATAGCACCTTAAACGGAGTGTCTGTGCTTCTTAGCCTACAAAACTAAGGTCTCCTATGAAATCAATCAAAGCAAAAAAGGATTCTAAAAACTTCCCTAATAGCCAAAAATGAAAAGTATGCATCAAAACTCCTTTGAATATGTGTAATAGCAATTAAATATCACACGAATTCTAACCGTTCTGCTTCCTCCAAATGCACCTCATTACACACACAGGGGCTACCATTGAAGCCTTCCTTAATCTCTCACATTCTGCAACCTTTGATGCAAGAAGCACTAATGCCGGCACAGCCAAACGAACACCAAAAAGGGAAAATAATATTCTCCGAAGCTCCATCACTCTATCACAGTGGATAAGAAAGTGATCCAATGACTCCTCCCCTCATGCAACACCACTTTGGAAACATCTTACCTCTTCTCTCCAAATTATTTAGCAGGATATATTCCAATGGTGTTGTCCAGCTAAGAAAGCCACCTTAGACAGAGCTTCCACTTTCCATTTATTCTTTCAAGGAAACGAGCTACCTATGATACCTCCAAGAATATCATGGAAAATCTCCCATTATTTCCTTTCCAATTCATCCTATCCCCTTTTCTAGGAATCACTGACAACCTATACAGAGCATCCATAACCCCCAATTCCCAATCCTGTATTGCCCGAACAAAGAGAGGCTTCCAAACAACCTTATGCCTGCAATCCTTAGATAATTAGCCACTAAACATTTTGATCCATAGCAATAGAATACAAATTCGAAAATGTCATTGATAATGAAACGTCTTAACACCATACATAATGCCACAATCTGACCCTCCATCTCCAATCATGAATGTGAAATTACTGAAAGAAACCTATCATCCTTTCCTAATGCCCTTCCACAAGCCAATCCAATTGGAATTCCGTACTTTCATGGATGTCCATTCTCCAACAATACAACCTAAGAAGCGCAGATACAGACATAGATATGGACATGGAACATGGCATTTTCAAAAAATGAGGACACGGATACAGCGGGGACACGGTAATATATATATATATATATATATATATATATTTGTTATGTATATGAACGTAAAATTCACAAATCAGCAAAAAGAAGATGAAAACAACTAAATAAGGTCACAATTATAATATAACAACTAACAAGTTAAGGATTTGAAGAATTGAATTTGGGTGTTTTAAAGTTTTGAAATTTATAAATTCGACCCCATTTAATACTTTTAATAATAACGTTCCAACTTGGCCGTGTCCCAAAACATGTTCAACTAGTGGACACGCATGTTCACGACGTATCCAAGAAGTGTCCACTAAAAAAATATCAACAAAAATATTGAACACGCTAATTGGCGTATTCGACACGTGTTTCGATGTGTCCGAGGAGTATGTGTCTGTCATGGTCTGACATGGATACGACACCCTAAACGATGTGTCCTTGTTTTCTACAATACAACCATACTTGCATTTCATCACCTCTTTTCCATAAATGTCCTTCCTTTGTGGCAATCTCTACAAAAACTTGCCCAAAAGGGCTTGATTGAATATCTTAAATTGCTAAACTTCCAACCACACCCCACACCCCAAACAACACCCCCCCCCCCCCCCCCCCCCCCCCCCCCCCCCAAAAAAAAAATAATAATAATAATAATAAACAGAATAAAATAAAATCCTTCATAGGAGAACAAACTTTACCCCATGCAATAAGATGATATTTAAACTTGTCCCCTAGACCACCCCAAAGGAAATTATTTTATAACATCTCTAATCTCTCAACCACTAAAGGGGGATTGTGAAGATAGACATAAAATATACGGGCAAGCTGGGTAGAGTACTCCTGATATGGGTAAGCTTACCACCTTTAGAGAGGTATTACCTCTTTCATGAAGTACAAATGAGCAACCACATATTTGAGACTGCTAAGTACCGATAAGCTAAAAAGCATGAACACAGATACGTGTGTCATGTTCGACACGGCAATTTTCAAAAACTAGAGGACACAACACGGTAGGGACACATCACAAATTATTTATATTTTTATAGTTTATATGACAAATATATATTTTTCATACATTTTTTTATTTGTTATGTATTTAATTCTGTGTAAATGATTACGTGTATAGCCCATTAAGCCACTTGGGTTTGCAAATAATAGCTCATTTACCCTAAATCCATTGTAAGATCTACAACAAAATACAAAATAGAACAATCTAAGAACTCTGCCTTTAGATACAAGAGAAGAACCATTAAAAAAATGAGCTCCTGCAAACTAAGAAGCAGGTTAACCGTGCCCTAGAAGTGTCCCGAAAATGGACACACGTGTCTAGAGAGTAAGAAAAAAAAATTAGGATGCGTGAGAGAGAGTGTCCAACGCTTGTTGGTGTTTGACACGTGTCAAACACAGGTACGTCGCTTTGTTAGGTGCGTCCGTGCTTCCTAACCGGTAAGTGACCATGAGAAGTATTGCCAAAACTTGGTAATGAGAGTTTACTACAACTTCACAAAGATGCACATGGCATGGCATGGCATGGCTTGGCTTGGAATTTCCACAACCTTGATCATATTACCCAAACTTTTAATTAAAATGGAGACCAAAAATAGTGGTGGTGTTTGTTGTAACGTGTATATCAGAAGCAATTGAGGTCTAATAGACTTAATAAGAAGATTACAATGTTTCAAGGGAGACTTTTATGTTGCTCCCATGTTCAAAAAGCTTAGAGCATCAAAATGATGAGAGAACATCATGAGTAAGCATGTAGGCAACACCCAGTTCATAAAATGTACAAGGCCTCTTAGGTGCACAAGGGAATTTTTTCGTCAACGTGGTGGAAAGTGGTAAAATCCTAGCTTTGGAGTAGATGCATTTTGCTTCTCTCATATACAATATGGGTCTTTAAAAATGCCCCGTAAAACACATAATGAAACAACTACCTAAAATATGCAGATATTATAAAAACACGCCCCAATTACTCTTCAACAATCACTTAGTACGTACATACACACAACATAGCAACGGTCAGTCATATCCTTTTTCTTTTTTTCATATTGATCATGTCACTATAAATTGTTATTGTAAGCTAATTCAAGTGTTGATAACTAGTTCACTGCAAATGCAAAAGTAGAACAGAAATTACAAAATAAAAAAAACAATTAACACTATAAAAAAACTCAAATTTGGAGATTATGAACAAAGACCAAATTTGGAGTCTAGAATTTGATAAACCATTGATAGGCTGGCACATGGGAAGTGCATGAGTTGATGAGATGTTGAGAATGATAAATATATAATAGCACTATACTAGTTGCACAAACACTTGCCTGTGGAGATCAATATAAATGATAACAAAAAACCAACTTACCCCCAGAGTAATCAACTTCAGTGCTTTCTGGAAACCAAAAATCTTCCCGTAACTGTCAAAGATGGTCTGCCACTTGTCTGGCTTAAGCATTTTACTTATCTGTACCACCATAAACAAGGAGATAAAAACACTACATTTTTCTGCATCAAGGTGAAAACTTACTAGTAATTTAAGAAAAATAGGAAATGGAAACGAACTAAACTACCATTCATGCAAATCAAATTACCCAAAACAATTCAGATATATTTCATGCTCATTTCGCAAATTACTAAAAGAAGAATCTTCTAACAGTGATACATTTATATAGAAGTAGGGGCGGAGCTATGTACACCTTGAGGGGGCCATGCACCCTCCTCAATAACATCATGACTCTAGAAAGTTTTGCTGTAAGGGATAACACATGGAATATAAAGAAGTTATCGTGTAGTAGAAAGCTTTTTAACGGAAGTTAAGAAAAAGTCAACATTTTGACACTTAGTTTACTGGAGGGGCTGTGAGTGAACTAAAACTGAGAAACACTAAGAGTTTGTTCGGTTCCAGCTATGTGAAGTCCTTTAAGGACATAGAGGGTTGATTATTCTTTTGTGATTCTTCTTTTGCGATAGATTTTATAGGTGATCTCTATCTGAGGAGGAGGACATAGAGGGTTGATTTTGGATATATCCCATGTACAAAGGTCGCACCCCTTCTGGCATTTTTTAATAAAACATAAAACATTTTTACTTATTCAACAACCAAAAAAGATATGACCTCCTTACCAAATAGCATAATAAAACAATTTTCTTTGAGCTAATGAAAATTTGATTGGAAGAAAGCTAGGGGGTGCAATGGTGTATATACAATATATAGAGAACAAAGAAAAACTAAGTTCCCATCAAAAGCTTAAGGCTCAAAACTAAAATATCCTAAGATATCTTCCAAACTAAAGGACCAGGAAAACTACCAAAAAGGCAATCGTATAATGGTATAACATCTGGTCTTCAATCTAGAAATCAGCATCTCCTCATCCTCAAAGTTCAGTGTATTTCTCTCCTTCCATATACACTACACAAGAACAGAAGGCACTGAAATTCATGTTGCCTAGAGATAAGACAACAAATGAAAATCATGCAGGATCTTCCCCTTGATATTACCAACCTTTTCTTGTAAAACCAACCATAGAAGTTATAGGGAATGAAGCCACATTGGACAGACCCATTTGCAGAATTCTCGAAGGAATCATTCCATCCCCACATTCATTGAGAACTCCAATTTCATATTATGAGGTCATGGGCCCAGCTAGAGCAATAAACTTAGATTGCCAAATGGCTTGATCCTCCTTTCTCCTTTTGGAATTATCCAATCAACCATAGCTTCTTCTTTTATTACTTTTTTATTTTATTTTTTTCCTGTAAACTAGCTCACCAAGAATCTTAGGCTAGCAAAGTTTGAAATTGAGCTCCACAAAATTTACAAGCATCTTTTTACAATTCTGTACAATATCAATAGTTGAACATCCAGATGAACAGCAATCCATGCAAATAAGTGGCAAACCTCGGCAGTTCAGTCTCCATTTGAAAAACTCAACATAGATAATTAACCCTACAACCTTCCTTCCAAATGAGATAGAGCCACTGAAGTACCTAAGCAATATAGGATTTTTCCATTCTGAGATGCAGGAAACTTCTATGCTTAACTTGAAATCCTCAATTGGTTTTGAACTAGACAACAGTTAAATTCAGCAGTTCATCATGTGTAATAGGCTTTATTACACAACATAAGCTAGGAAACTAACTGCATAAGTGATGATGAGAATGTGTTCATGTGTTTTTCATAATTATTACTTCCTGGAATGACTACACATTTCATCTGGACTTCACACACCATTCAATACTGGAAAATACAGAAGGTTCTCGACTTTGGTCCCATGACTGAATAAAAGGTAAAGGTAATTGAATAACATCCATGTATGTGCATGGCTGTATAAACGTAATGTGGAAGTGTCTTCAATTCAAATGACTTTGTAACAATACTTGCGCCGCTGGACTTCAGTGTTCCAACTCACCAACCTGTTGCTAATGTGTCGCAGAATATGAAGCGCAAAACTAGCAAATATAGAATTTGTTTTCATTTAATAATTAAGCACAGTACCTAAACAGTGGGGAAAATAATAAAAAAGGGAGAAGATAGTTCTTAAGTGTTCTTACAGCGATAACAACCTTTATAGGTGTTTGATGAAGACAAGGCTCCCCAATGTCGCGAACAATAGAACTGACTCGACGTAGATTCACTGTCCTCGCCTTTCCACAAATCCATTGCTTGTTATCTTTGTCAAAAGACATTAGCAGCCTCCCCTCTCTCTCCCTATCTATAACTCTTCACTTCTCAACTTGTGACCTTCTACAATCACCACATAATCAATTACTTAAAACTACACAAAAAACTGTAAAACTCGCATTTGATCTACAAAATTAAATAATAAATGAAACCCATTATCTGATAAACCTCAAAAAATTAAATCTTGAGCAAAAACAGGTACTTTTAATAATTATATACAAATACCAGAATTTGAGAAGTCTGGGTTGTAGAATCATCGATCTCTCCAAAACACTGTTTTAGTCTCTAAGTTGCTGATTTCTATCTCTCCAAAATTCTCTCTCTAAAATCCCAAAAGACGAAGCCCTGATCATATTCTACTGTTTCTAAGTAATCATACAGATCTAATTTCCCAATCGAGCCCAAATTGTACTCTGAATCGACAGAATCGAAGTCATAAGCCGATTGTGTGTACGTTGATGATCTCAACACCAAACGATTTATTAAATTATACAGTATACCACATGTATACAAAAATGTACAGTTATGTTACACAATATACATTATATACACATCATATATACAAATATATATATAGAGAGAGAGAGAGAGAATGACCTAACGATTGGAGGTGGGCATGACATGACTTGGAGATCTCTGAAATTCAGAGTGCGATTGAAGAGCTCCGTCGCCATTAACAGAGAGAGACCGTTTTCTTTTCCCTTTCGTTTCGCCTGAAATTTGTTTGTTTTTTTATTAGTTTCCCAAGAACTTCATGAAATAGCACATATTAAATTATCTTAAATAAAGACCTGATCCTGTGCGGGTGGTCCTAAGATATCACGCCAAGTCATCCTAGACCTACAGGCGACGTTTGTTTGTTGGACTGGACAAGTAGTATCTGGACAAGTAGTCTCGGACTCCCTAACTCCGATATATTATTTCACTTAATCATATATATATATATATATATAAATTGTGTTTGTCTTTATATTTTACCTCTCTTCTACGTGGCGCTCTAAATATTTAGATATTTTTAAAATACCATGTAACAGGGATAATTTATTAGATAACTATTAAATTTGTTGTATTAGTTTTGTAAGATATATATATATATATAAGATAAGATAATATTAGTTTTGTAATATAGATAAGATATATATATCATATCAAATTATTAAGACTCTTTCTGAACTAAATATCTATAAAAAAAAGTGATTATAATTAAATAAAATATTATATATATATATATCAATATCTATTTATATTTTAGAGATATGATACGATATATTGATTTTGTAAGATATATATATATATATATAAGATAAGATTAGTTTTGTAAGATAGATAATATATATATATATATAATATCAAATCGTTATGATTTTTTCTGAACTTAATATCTAAAAATGTGATTATAACTAAATAAAATACCATATATGTCAATATCTATTTATATTTTAAAGATACGATACGATTGTATAATTAATTATTATAAATTTTAAATTAATTATTTATGATTTGAACAACTCTTACTCCGTACATTGCATGAATTAACACCTAGTGTATATATAAAGCGTTTGTTTTGCTACAAACTAAGCTCCGGATAAAGGACAGTCTAGTCTTGACCTATATTTGTTTGGCATGGAAACGAATTGGACAAATGAATAAAATAACCAACATACCTCTTAACTTCTTTGATAATTTACAATTATGTCCTTTTAGTTTCAACATGACCATTTTCACGTTTTTAAGGGAAAAATCACAATTGGCTGGGATGCAACAAGGGAAAAAAATTTAACGTGGTCATGGTAGATAACCAAATCCACCTGATAGAAATATGCAAAATGGCACTTAACTAACCAAGATATGATAAAATTGATTCAACCTATTACCATGTTATAATAAAACCTGGTAGTGCATGTCATTACTAAATAAAAATAAAAATAAAACAGAAACTTGTACATGGAGTCATGCTCCCAAATATTGATGCTCCCAAAACCTGTTGATGGAGCCATGCTCCCAAAACCCAAAAAACTGCCCATGGAGGCTCCGAAAACCGAAAACTTGTTCACGGAGCCATGCTCCGAAAACCAAAAACCTATTCATGGAGCCATGCCCCCAAAACCAAAAACCTATTCATGGAGCCATGCTCCGAAAACCAAAAACCTATTCATGGAGCCATGCCCCCGAACCTGCTTACATGTATTTATAACATCTTATTTCAAGGCTCTTACATGATGAATATTTCGAAAATAAGTCATATACTGATTGATGAAGATTTTCCACAACTACAGAATGACAAAAAATTATTAGTACAACCTCACCTGATGACAAAAAAACTATTCATGAATCTACAAAAAAAATTGTTAGCTCCGGATTTGCTGTCCAGGCCCACTTAGTTTGGCCAAACAAACGCACCAATAGAGACATAAAAAATAGAGGGGAAAAAAATGTAGTACTAGAAAGATAGGTATTTAAGTCCCATAAAGCGTGTGCTTGTGCGGGTGTGAGAGCGTGAGAGAATTATATATTAGAAGGATTAAGAATGAGAACGTCCCCTCCTCCAAAAAGTATAGATGTTGTACAAATGTATTGATCATAATTATCAGAACTGGGCTCACCTGGCCTGTTGATTCGAAAATCAAACCCTGATTCGGTCTGGTTCAATTAGTTTATATAAAAATATATGCGAACTGAGTTGAACCAAAAGAACCTGTTGGTATTTTAGAAAATCGGCAAACCAGTTGGTATTTAAAGAACAAGACGATTTTTCAAAAAAAAGGTTAAAATAGCATAAATTCTGCATGATTTAAAACCATTTATTTTTTAAAAATATGTCTTTTATGGCCTTTTGATGAAAAATAGAATAAAAAAGTAAATACTTTAACTAAAATAAAAAAAAGAAAAAGACAAGGAATAAAGAGGAGGATAAAAAACGGACAAGGCAAAGAATGCACAATACTCGTTTTTACGCCATTTCTTTTAAAAATAAAACTACTAGTGAGCATTAGATTAAAAAATATTAAATTGGAAAAAAAAAAGTACACTTGAATGTTTGTATACTTATTTATTTTTATACTTTTTCTTATAAAGTACGTATTTTTTATACTTATTTTAATTTATTGTATGAAAGGGAGTATCATTTAACCTATTAATAATTTTTAACTATTATTTTAATTTAAATATGTTTTTATTATTTATTTATTATATAATAGGTTAAACCGGTTCAACTGATGAACCGTTAAATCGATACCTTAACTGGTTCAATCAAGTTACAATTATGGTAACTATGGTATTGATGGTTTAGAGGCAATTTGCAATGTCTTGCCTGCGAACTTCCTGCGAAGCTTTGGCTTTTGTTTAAGTGTAGCTACACTTGCCATATACCATCCACATGGCGATCAAGCATCGACTAAAAATGCAATTCGCCTTGAATTTACAAATTGCATTTAAATATTTATTTAATTAAGTATTATATTTTTATGCATTAATTTCTTGTTTATAACTACTAAATACACAATAAAAGAAAACAAAAAGTATAAATGCTACACAATTGTATTGATCATAGTTATCAGAACCAGATCGGATCGACAAGGCAAACCGAGAATCGAATCTTGAACCGGTCTGTTTCAATTAGTTTATTAAAAAATGTATGTAAACTAGGTTAAACCAAAAAAATTGATTGGTATTTTACAAAATCAGCAAACTAGTCAATATTTAAAGAATCAGACAGTTTTTCAAAAAAAGTCAAACTAACATAAATTGTTTATGATTTAAAATCATTTAGTTTTTAGAAACATGTCTTTTATGGTCTTTTGATGAAAAATAGAATAAAAAATAAGACTTTAAATAAAATCAAAAAAAAGAAAAAGGAATAAAGAGGAGGATAAAAAAAAAGGACAAGGCAAATAATGCACAATACTCGCTTTCTTACTTTACTTTGTTTTCTCATTTTAAATTTATAAAGATATATTCTTTTCGAATAATAATTAGATATATCGATATATGTATTATAAAAATAATTATTATCATGTATAAACTATAAACTAAAACCAAAAATAGAAAAAATAAAGAGGAGAAAGAGGAGAGTATAGCATGAAAAAAGAAAGAAAGAAAAAAAAAACTAGGCAAAAACTAATGAACATTATTTCTTTAATAATACACATTATTGTCAAGTCTTACAACATTTTTTAAAAAAAAAAAAAATACTAGTGAGTATTAGATTAAAAAATATTAAATTGGAGAGAAAAATAAGTCCACTTGAATGTTTCTATATTTATTTATTTTTATACTTTTTCTTATAAAGTATGTATTTTTTATACTTATTTTAAGTTATTATTTAAAAAAGAATATCATTTAACTCAAAGTATCATTTAACTTATTGATAATTTTTTTAACTATTATTTTAATATAAATATATTTTTATTATTTATTTATTATATAACCGTTGAACCAATTTAACTAGTGAACTGATGCATTGATTGGTTTCATAACTATGGTGTTGATGGTTTAGAGGCAACTTGCAATGTCTTGCTGCAAGGGCTTTTGTTTCGGTCTAGCTACACTTACCATGTACCACCCACGTGGCGATCAAGCATTGGCTGAAAATGCATTTCATCTTGAATTCGTGAATTTGACCCGGTTTCACTTCCAGTGGCGAATCCGCGGACCCCTAGTGGGCAAACTATGTTACTTAGGGTATTACTTGAAATTTTTTTTTGTGTATTTAATGGATTCCACTTTAAATTTAAATCTACAATAACAGTAACTACTGAGCCACTTAAGTATTATTCTAAAGAATTATAATCAGATCAACTTTATGTTGCCATTCATGAATCCTTGCTTACTTTTGGATTCAATCTTATACACAAATTTAGATATGTAGCTTGCAGACAAATTAGGGACTTTATACTAATAAAAATAATATATATATATATATATATATATATAATGTATATTGTTATTTAAGTTACCAAAAATATTTTATGGGTTTATCTTTGTTGACTCCATACCTTGATTTTGATTATAACAAACTATTATATTATTTATCTAATGAATTTACTTTATGTGCAGAGAGCTTTTATTGATTTTCTATTCACAGTTTGTTTGAGATTAATAATAGTGAAGGAAGTGATTAGAAGATAGATTAGAAAGTTTGATGAATGAGTTTGGAATGATTTAGATGATTAATTGATCAATCTTACAAGAAGCTGAAGATACTCTAAGTGATTAATAATTATTGAAGAAAAGTAAATAAGCTTTGGATGCATACCATAATGGATTGAAAACTTGAAGATTGTTAAAGAAACCTTACAAAGAATTTATTGAATTAACTTCATCATCTCGAAGAGATTAAAGGTACTCTACATGTTCAATTTTGTTTGATGAAGATTTTTGAAGACTTGATGTCTTGAAAGACTTACTGGATAAATTGAAGAAGCTATTGACGATTTTGAAGCTAGTTGTTTAAGTCATAATGAAAGTTGAAGAAGTAGGGCACGTGTTAACACTCTTTAAAGGAGCTGTCCCCTTCTAGACTTCTGATCTTGAAGAAAAGAACTGAAGTAGCAAGTGTTGACACCCTTATACGAGAGTCGACACTTGTAGTTTCAGAGAAATCGAGTAAGAGAACTGAAGCAGCAAGTATTGACACCCTTATACGAGAGTCGACACCTGTGGTTCCAGAGAAATCGAGCAAGAGAACTGAAGCAGCAAGTGTCGAGAGTCGCCACCTTTATAAGAGAGTCGCCGCCTGTGGTTCCAAAGAGGTTAGATAAGAGAATTGAAGTAGCAAGTGTCGACACTCTTATATAAGAGTTGACACCTAAAAGAAATCTAGGCATTAACAATAACTTTTTTTTAATGTTCTGCAGCACTCAATTGGCATTAAATGCACTCCTTTCACTCTCTAACGGTTGGAATAGATACAAGACTATAGATATCAAGTCTCTAAAGCATTTATACATGAGAATACAAGATCATAAAGATTAACACATTAGACTCTGCTCTTCACTGATATATTCTCTTGTTCCTAATTATTGAGGTTATTTATTGAGCTGTAACTTGTATATTTACTCTTTGTGAGAGTACTTATTGCATTAAACTCCTTCTTTACTATTGGGTTGGGTTGTAACCTATAAGTTTTAGTGTGCTTGGGCAAAAATACTTGTAAGTTTGAGTGACTCTGGGACAAAATCACTTGAAGTTTGAGAGTTTAGTGTAAACTTTTGTAAAAAGTGAGTTGACACTTGGAGAAACAGCAAGCTGTGTAAAGAGGACTTTTACATAGTGGAGGATCCCCTTGAAGGAATCAAAGAAGAGAGGACGTAGGCAAAGGAATGCTAAAACTCTGTAAAATCTTGGTGTCTTCCTTGCTCTGTTTTATTTTCTACACTACATTATCTTGCTTGCTGCATTGCATTGACTAACTTGTATTCATATCCTGCCTTGATTTACTAATCCATTTATTTTTATATTTTGCATATTGGTTTTATTGCCTTAATTTTTGAAAAACTCAATTAACCTCCCCTATTGGGTTATTGTTTAGGACCAACAATTGGTATCAAAGCAAGTGCTCTTTGTATAGACTTAGTGTCCTAAGAGTAGATCTATGGCAACTAACATTGGATCCTCTCTTAGAGAAGGTCGATCCACTAATAGACCCTCCATGTTTAATGGAACAAATTACAACTATTCGAAGAACCGTATGAGAATCTATATTCAATCAATAGATTATGAGTTATGATGGATTATTGTAAATGGTCCTAAGTTTCCTACGGAAACTATTGAAAGAGTAATTATTCCCAAACCTGAGAATGAATGGTATGGAAATGATTTGAGGCTTTTATAAGCTAATGCTAAGGCCATGAATTTATTTTAGTGTGCATTAGACTCAAATAAATTTAATAGAATTTCTACATGTGAATCAGCAAAAGAGATTTGAGACAGATTGGATGTGACTCATGAAGGTACAAACGAGGTTAAGGAATCTAAGATAAATGTTCTTGTGCATAATTATGATATGTTTAGAATGTTATCTAGAGAATCCATCAGTGAAATGTTTACAAGGTTTACTAATGTTATTAATGAATTAAAATCCCTTGGAAAAATTAATTCTAATAGTGAGTAGGTGAGATAAATTCTTAGAACTTTGCTAAGAGCTTGAGAAGCTAAGGTGATTGCTATACAAGAAGCAAATGATCTCAACACTTTGCCACTTGAGGAATTACTTGGATCTCCCATGACCTATGGGCTGACACAATGGTAAAATATTCAAGAAGAAGATGAGAAAAAGAAGAGGGTCATTGCTTTCAAATCCACTACTCCTGAAAATGAATCTGATAGTGATGAAGAAAATGAAGAAGAACTTACCGTGCTCATAAAAAAATTTAAGAGATTCACAAAAAAAAAGTGAAAAAGAGGAATGAAATCAGATGCTAAAGAAGATTCCAACAAGAATGACTCTTCCATCATTTGCTTTGAATGCAAAAGGCTTAGACACATCAAATCTAAATGTCCACGACTCGAGAAGAGATGGAAGAAAGGTAAAAGTGCAAAGGCTTTAGCTGTAACTTTGAGTGAAAATGAAGACTTAAGCTCGAATGAATCTGAATCTCATGAGGGGGTCAACCTATGTCTCATGGTACATGAAGAAAAATAAGAGGTAACAACTTAAGATTTTAGCTTTGATGAATTGTAAGATGCATTTAATGATCTGCTTGCTGAATTTAAGAAATCTGGTATAAAGAATAATCTTCTTAAAGATGATTGTTTCTCTTACAAAAGAAAATGAGGATTTACAATCTGCAAATGATCTTTTGAAAAAGGAAAATGTTGTTTTAAAAGAAAAAGTGAAAGATTTAGACAAATCTCTTGCCAAGTGTGTTGAAGGAAAAGAAAAATTGGACACCATTCTTGGAAAGCAAAAATGTTCTCTTGACAAAGTTGGGATTGGACATAACCCTTTCAAAAACAAAAAAGTTTCCAAAAATCAGTTTAATGCCTCTTTTAGAAAAACTCAGATTAGATGCTATTATTGCCAAAAGAAAGGACACAAGGCTAATTAATATTTTCTTATGAACAAATCATATACTGCAAAAGAGACTTGGATTTCAAGAGGACCATTGAAGACTAACTCCTAAGGATCCAAGATGATGTGGGTACTAAAGAACAAAACTTGAATTGTCTTTATTGGAGGTTTGCATATGATGCAGATCGCATAGCCGAAGATTACTTGGAGACGCGGCGGCGGCGATATACTCGCGCCGGTGATCGGTAAACTTCAACTGGGTATAACTTTTGATCCGTAGCTCAGTTTTTCTATTATAATATATTTTCGAGGAGCTAGCGATGAGCCGGAGAAAGGAGAATTACAAAATGATTTTTCGGCCTACAAAAATCTAAAAAAACGCTTCTAAGTGTTGTTTTCGGCCTGTTTTGTGTTTTGGGCTTACTTTGTTTTGGGCTTTTGTCTTGTTTTTTTTAATTAACCCAGTTTGTCCTGGGCCCTAGGGTTTTGTGTCGCATATTTATATTCGTGTTAAGACACTTTTTAGCAGTTTTTGAAGTTTAATAAAATTTGTGCTTGAAAATTGCACTTTTTTTCCAATCGTTCGGTATTCTTGCGAATCAACGAACGCTTGATGTCTTTGAACCTGTGATTTGTGATGATTCTATAGGTTGAAAGAAGAGTTTTAATTCGGCATTCGTGGCAAATCAACGGATTGGAGCTGAGCTTTTTGTTCTCTAAAGTTCCACTGCATCAGCATACCATCCAACACAAAAGAAGACCATTGGTACTTGGATAGTGGTTGTTCAAGACATATGATTGGTAATGAGTCTCAATTCACCAAGTTCATACCAAAGGATGAAGGAATGGTAACCTTCAGTGATAATCACAAATGTTTGATATGGGCAACTCCAAGTTATTAAGTAATCCCATTGCTACATCAAACAAGTTGGATGGTGGTGAAAAATGTACTCCTCTTGATAGTAAAATTTATAGAAGCATGATTAGTTGTTTACTTTACTTAACCATATGTTATGTGAGTGTATGTATGCTAAATTTCATGCTAATTCTAAATAATTATGAACTATGGCTGTTAAAAGTGTTGGGCATGCATAATCTCTTCACTTAATTAATTTTGATAATATATATATGTATGTTTAATTGTTCGTATAAATGTTATGTATATGCTTATTTGCTTGCTGATTCAATTTCATATCATTTGGAGGCATATAACTGCATTTTATGAGTACAGAGGTCAACACCTTTTATAAGAGTTGACACTTGTCGTTTCCAAAAGTAGGCAAATTGGTTTCTAAAGTTATGTGCTAACACCTAGTGTTTCATGTGTCAACACCTGGTTTGATAAAAAAGGGCCAGAAATGTTTTTCGCAAGCTCGATGAATCAACACCTATAACAAGTGTCGACATCTCTGCAAACATTATACATATATTTTGCATAGATTTTAATCATTGTTGTCAACTGATCTTCATCTGTTGCATTCACAAACACCAAGAATGGCTTTTGCTTCTCATTCTACCTATTCAAATTTTCAAAATCAACCATTGTCTACCCAAACCTCACACAAAGAAGAAAGAGGTCAAGGAGAAAGCTTTGAAGAAGGAAACAATGAAATCTGGTACACCAAAAATGAGAAGCAAGAAGAAGAAAGAGAAGGTTGAATCCTATCAAATGTCAAAGAAAATGAAGTCATTAAAGAAGAAAATAATTGGCTTGAAAATGATCCTTATTTTGAGAAGGTATCTATAAAGGAAAAGTACGAACTTGAATACTTATCTGGAAAAGTTATTAAAGGAAGATGGATCACATTTGAAGATAATTGATGTTGAACTGCTCTTCATTTGGGCTTATTTGATTAAGACCACAGTTACGTTGGCAACATACATATATATTGATCCATATGGCTATTGAAACTAAGAGATCTTGCTTACTCCATGAAAGGATCTTGATCAAGATCTTTAAGCTCTTTAGAAGAGGAAGTGAAGAAGAAGGTAATGTCAAAGATTGATGAGTATAATCAGTTTACTTTGAAGAGAATAGGATATCAGTTGAATAAAGAAAGAAGAATTGGATATTATTCTGAGGGGAAGGATACTCCCATCAAGGAAGAAACATATAAAGCAAGAAAAGAGCCTCTAAAAGTTACAGATCAAAATTCTTTCCATAATAACAACTTCTGGGATCACAAGGCTTATGATTGTGGAGAATAATATGATGAAAATGTATAAAAAGATTGTGGCTGTGAGCAACAAGGTAAAATAAGAGATTGCCAAAGCATTACTTTAAACTACACTCTAGCAAAGAAAAAAGGGACTCAAGCAATAACAGAAGTGGATGAGTACATTGGTGAGAAGAATGAATCTGCTGAGGATGAAAGTTCTTCATCTCAGTCTGCATCTCTACTAAAAGAGTTGCCCTTTTTACTGGAACTAACTCTGGCACCCCTACTCCTACACTTTCATTAGCCAGCACTCATAGATATGAGCTTCAATAAAAGGCTGGGGTAAAATTCTCTAACACAGCAGTAACCCCTCTTGACCTTTCTCCATCACCCTCTACTAAAAACATCCTGAACCACATTGCGTTTGCATTTCTCATACTTGCATCTTTATTTTCTGAAGAGTCTATCTGAGGAAGAAGAAGAAGAAGAAGAAGAAGAAGAAGAAGAAGAAGAAAGCACTTCACTCTTTGACAAGGAAAAGATTGTTTCTGATAAGGAGCCATCTATTGAAGTTCAGCCTACCATTCCCACTCAAATCTCTCTAGCCTCTTCTACCAAAACATTCCAAGAACCTTAGCTTCCAAAATTTCCAAAGATCCTGTTGATATAATCAAATCCCCACTTGCATGATTTGCATTAGCATTACATCTTTGCATTTAAATTTGCTAAGTATATGAGTTGTGATCTTAAAGACAATTTATTTTGGTTTGCAATATTTTGTGAATATCATTCGTTTTGAATATTTTGCATGCGAGTATATGTTTGGATGCTCATCATTCTTCTTGATTTTGATGGATTAAATGTCTTAATTGTTGGTTTAACTCCTAATAAAAATTATTCCATATGTTAATATTTTTTGCTATTGTACCTGTTTTTAAATTCAATATATATATATATATATATATCTTTTTGATGGATTGACAAAAAGGGAGAAAAGTATAGCAAGGGGGAGAGTATTGATTACATGAGAAAGAGGAGAAACTTTAGGATTCTTGATTGTTATTGGTTATTATGAAAGTGACTATTATTGCACTCAGTTGAAGGGAAGTAATTCATTTGATATTATGCTTATATGATTTATGGTTTTGCCATCATAAAAAAGGGAGAGATTGTTGACTCTATGCCTTGATTTTGATGATAACAAACCATTATGTTATTTTCTTAATGAATTTACTTTATGTGCAGAGAGTTTTTATTGATTTTCTATTCACAGTTTGCTTGAGATTAATAATAATGAAGGATGTGATTAGAAGATGGATTTGGAAGTTTGATGAATGAGTTTGCAATAATTTAGATGATTAACTGATTAATCTTACAAGAAGCTGAAGGTATTCTTAGTGATTAACAATCATTGAAGAAAAATAGACAAGCTTTGGATGCATACCATAATGGATTGAAGAACTTGAAGATCGTTAGAGGAGCCTTATAAAGAATTTATTGAATCAACTTCATCTTGAAGAGATTGAAGGTACTCTACGTGTTCAATTTTGTTTGAAGAATAAGTTTTGAAGACTAAATGTCTTGAAGGAATTATTGGATAAATTGAAGAAGCTATTGACGATTTTGAAGCCAGTTATTTACCTCATAGTGAAGGTTTAAGAAGTAGAGCACGTGTGGACACCTTTTAAAGGAGTTGACCCTTTGTAAACTTCTGATCTTGAAGAAGAGAATTAGAGCAGCAAGTGTAGACACCCTTATACGAGAGTCGACACTTATGGCTCTAGAGAAGTCGGGTAAGCGAACTGAAGCAGCAAGTGTCAACACCCTTATATAAGAGTCGACACCTGTGGTTCTAGAGAAGTCGGGCAAGAGAACTAAAGTAGCAAGTGTTGACACCCTTATATGAGAGTCGACACCTATGGTTCCAGAGAAGAAGGGTAAGAGAACTGAAGTAACAAATGTCGATACCCTTATACGAGAGTCGACACCTATGGTACTAGAGAGGTCGAATAAGAGAACTGAAGCAGTAAGTGTCGACAGTCTTATATAAGAGTCGACACCTGAAAGAAATCTAGGAAGTAATGGTAAATTTTTTTAACGTTTTGTGGCACTCAGTTTGCATTAAATGCACTCCCTTCATTCTCTAATGGTTGGAATAGATACAAGAATGTATACAAGATCTTTAAAGCATTTATACATGAGAATACAAGATCATAAAGGCTAACACATCAAATTCAAAGAGAGACTCTGCTCTTCACTAATATATTCTCTCGCTCCTCATCTATGAGGTTTTTATTGAGCTGTAACTTATATATTTACTTTTTGGAAGAGTACCCATTGTATTAAACTCCTTCTTTACTGTTTGGTTGGGTTGTAACCTATAAGTTTGAGTATTCTTGGGTAAAAACACTTATAAGTTTGAGTGAATCTTGGATAAAATTAATTAGAGTTTGTGAGTTTAATGTAAACTCTTATAAAAAGTGAGCTGGTACTTGGAAAAACAGCAAGCTGTGTATAGAGGACTTTTACATAGTAGAGGATCCCCTTGAAGGAGTCAAGGAAGAGAGGATGTAGGCAAAGGAACGCTGAACCTCTGTAAAATTTCGGTGTATTCTTTGCTCTGTATTATTTTCTGCATTACATTATCTTGATTGATGCATTGCATTGACCGGCTTGTATTCATATCCTACCTTGATTTATTGATCTATTCATTCTTATATTTTGCATATTGGTTTTATTGTCTTAATATTTGAAAAACCCAATTCACTCCCCTCTTGGGTTATTGTTTCGGGCCAACAATTTTTTCACAAAAAATAAAAATAAAAATAAAATACAATAAACTATCAACAAAAACTAAAAACTTATAGTATAACCAAATGTCCCTTGGTTGTCTAATCAAAACCAAAATGTAGTTTTTTTTTCTCTTCAAAAGGGTAAACGGTAAGGACGAGATTGGCTTAGCGACCTAGTTAGCGTGACTAAAGCAACTATTTTACTCGCTGGGGCCTCGTTTAAGCATGACTAAAGCAACTATCTTACTTGTTAGGGCTTCAGGAATTGGGGTTAGTCATAGCTGAACCCAATCCCACCATGGATACAAGTTGGCCAAGGCACATACATGTGACATCTGGTTCATAGGATTACTATTGTAGGCAGGTTTGACCCCAAGATCGCGTGTGAGAAGAAATATCAATAGGAGTTTCGCCCTCACTAGCCTTCTTGAGCCAACTTGCCTACCAAATTGAACATTCTCAACTTGACCTAGTTTGAACCTATTCAATTTTATCTTGACCTTGTTTCTAGTTATTGTCTATTTTTTTTTCGTCCATTAAAAGTTTTAATGAGTGAAAATAACTACATGACACATCCATGCTGGAGTTACCTAAGAAACATAAGGGCTTGAATAACTATGATTTATTGAAGAATTTTACTCTTGCTCAAGCTTTTAAAATTTAATAGTATATGGATATGCCTTTTTTTTTTTCCTGGAAGGGATCAAATACATGTATAGTTGGCATGGAGGAGGGAGTTAGAAGGGGTGGAGAAGTTAGTATGTCAATAGACTAAATTATATAGAGAGGAAACGGTGGGAGAATCAGATATTATCTATCTCCGGCATCACACTCCTGCTGCGACTCAAACTCTAGACCTTGCCTAAGTCGAGGTGGGTCATGATCATTGGGCCAAATGCTCTGGTCATGTATGTGTCTATAAGCATAGAAAATAAACTTTAATGTTTACTAAAGAATTCTTTTAATTTGTCAAATTTATTAAAAAAAATCTATGATGGCATGGTGTATTTGTTATTTAAAGTAAAGACAACTTAACTTCACGCTTTGTTAAACTTCAAATAGAAAAATAAAATAAAATTTAACTCAGCTCAATAAGTCAAAATATTAACTATTAGAATGCTCCATTACATCCAAGTTCATGATATAATTTTTCAACTAAGTTTGAAGTTTTTTTTGTTGTTGTTGCTAAAGTAACCTCTTTTCTGAAAAAAAAATTTCTAACTAACAATCTTTATATTAATTCCAAATTAATTCCCGTCCAAACAAAATAAGATAACCACCCAAGTGCCACCCTCTCTACCACCTGGGCTACCATCAACTAGCAATGAAACCTCACAGTAAGCACCCCATTTTTGCTCGCTCGACAATCTCCAGCCTGACTAGACTTACATTCAAACTTCTCATGTACATTCAAGCCCAAACTGGCTTCTCAAACTCCATTCAAATCAGTTGACTGTTTTTCGGGCTCACTTTGCCTAACCAAAGCAAACGACCAAAATGTTCCTGAGATATCATTCAGTCCGATTCAATCCGTCTTCGAGAAAGTACCTAAGTCCTTAGAGCGATAAGTTCACCCCTTCCAAACTTGTTTCCGGACATCTTGACACACTCAAAATGCCATTCAAACCAACTCTAGACTAGTTCCGGTAATTCCTAGTCAAAATGACCATTATACCCTGTAAGCACCCCATTTTTGCCCGCTCGGCAATCTCCGGCTCGACCGGGATCGGTTTCCAACATCACAACACATGCAGGTTCAAGATGAGCCTTACAATCTCCAATCCAACCAGTTGGTTGCTTCTCGGGCCCACAAGGACCCGCTGGAGCCATAAGCACCATTATTCCAGGTAGCTTTCCGGACCGGGCGGTCTCGGAAACCAATGCCATCCAGGTAGCTTCCCGGGATCGGGCGATCTCGGGGGCCAACACCTCATCAAAATTCCAGATGGTTCACTTTTGGCGCCTGCTAGCCTACCAACGTAGAATGTCCGTCATTTGGTAGTTCTCCGAGACCGGGCGTTTTCAGAGACTAACACCACCCTTCCAAGTAGTTTTCTGGGACCAGATGTTCTCAGGAACCAACACCACCCTTACATGTAGTTCTCTAAGACCGGGCGTTCTTAGAGACCAACACCGCACAGGTAGTTTTCCGAGGCTGGGCGGTCTCGGGAACCAACACCTAGGTCAACACCGGCGCTTGTTAGCTCGACTCGGTGAAAAATGACCAAACCTACCCCCTTGGGCCTCCAAGCATGTTTTGGGAAAGATCAAAATCCTTCAAAACGATAAGTTCATCCTACTAAAATGTTGTTAAACCATTAGGCGTCCCCCGCACGCCATTTGGTCAGAATTCGGTCCTATTTTGGCCCATTCCGGTTAAAATGACCATTTTGCTCCTAAACACCTCAACACTGCACAAACCTTGCCAAACGGTAAAAGACTCTCTCAAAACCATCTCTGAACAACCCTACACACTTAACACAACACGCCAAACCATTCTTGACCATTTCCAGCCAATCTTGGTTAAAATGACCATTTTACCCCCGGAAGCCCAAATATGCCCCAAAACAACACCGGCCTTGGGATTTCAAGCAGACGGTTTCACCACACGCCCTTGTTTAACCTAAGGAGCACCCTACGACGCTAAGCTCACATGATGCGATAAAAGTTCCCTGGAGCGTCTCGCAGGCACTCTGCCTAAATTGTCTTTTCCCTCGATTCCCTGGTTATAACGCATCGTCAACTGACTTGAGAAATGCGTAAATCAGGGAATTCTCGAAAGCTTGTCCATAGATCTTTTCATCGATACGGTTCAATCGAATAGATCACTTCTCGAAGCCCTCCATCGTACGGTGTGAAAACTATAACTTTCAGCAACCCCTGGAGCGTCTCACAGACGCTTCGCTAAGGTTGACTTTTTCTCCTATTCCCTAATCAAAACGCACCGTCAAACGACTTGAGAAATGTATAAATTTGGGAATTCCTGAAAGTATTTCCAGAGTACTTTCCATCGGTACGGTCCGATCGAATAGATCGCTTCTCAAAGGCCTCAATCACACGAAACGAAAACAACCACTTTTAAACACCCAGGGAGCGTATCACAGACGCTCTGCAAAAGTGACATTTTTAGCACACTTCCCAAGACGATATCACTCACCTCCAAACATAATTCAAATTTTTTAAAAACATGAAAGTTCATCGGAAGCACTAGGAGAACATCCCGAGTGCGACCGATTCTCCCGAAACCTTCCCGGTTGACTCAATTATAGAGGCAAAGTTTGGACGAACCTTCTCGGTGATGGAGCGTTTGCTACATGCGCTCAAATTTTGATTAGATCGGTTGACTCTCGATCAACGATTGAGATTTAACTAGTACATAGGGTGCCACGTGTCATTCTGGCAATGGAACAGTACCTACGCATGTAGCACATGCGCAAGGCCTGTTCTAGATTGCCTATAAATAGAGGCTTCCCCCTTTGCATATTCCAGGTTCGAAATTGATGTGAAGCCCTGCTGAAATTACTCTAGTACCTTGAATCTCCATATATATTCTCCCCCTCCAACACTTAGGCTAGATTCGACCTCTCTCAAGCCTATACACTTCACCTATAAGGCGTTATACACCATTATACACTCCATTCTAGCTCCTCAAGCCTTGTTAAAGTCATTCAAGCTCCAATCAAGATATCTATTGAAGACTACAAGTGTGTTGAAGGCAAAAGGTGGTATTCCTTTTACATTTTTTTGTCTTCCCCCACTCTTCTCTTCTCCCTCCTAGCCTACTTAGGCTATTCTCTATTTTGATCCCCATCTTCAACCCCTCATTCTTGCATGCTTGAGCCAAGAGAGCTCTTAGATCATACCTAGAGGAAAGCAAGTGAGAGCCACCGTGTAGGGGGATCTCTCACTAGCGTACTTTAAGATGGTATGGCCTAGGAGCCCCTTGTTTATGTGGTGTAGCCTAAAAGCCTTGTATGTGATCATGACCCCTTGCATATTACTATTTTGATAATGTTTTGTATGTTTGGCTTCATTTTATGCTTATTGTAATGTTTTACAATGCTTACATTGCTCTTATTTTCATGCCATTTCCAAGATCTATATTTCTTTCAAAAATTGTTCCAAGAGTTGGCTCTTTGAAGCTTAGGATGGGACTTTAGAAATCATGCCTTAGAAAATCCCCTACTAACCCCTTAACTCTCACCTTGGCATCATGACATTTCAACTTGCATAAAGGTTGCTTTTCAATTCTCCAATTTTCAAGGTTTCCATTCTTTTAAATGTAATGATTGGAATGGCCCCATGGAACCCTCTCTTGATGGAATGGCCTCCTACAAAAATGATTTTCAAACTCTTTTCAAAAATAGTTATCAAAAACTCATTCCTTCCATCTTTGCATTAAAAATGGTGCCTTAAAAAATTGTCATCACCATGTTGATTTTTAGACCCCTTATACTCTTGTCAAGATTATGATTATAATGACCATGAGGAAACCTTTCTTGAAATGGTCTCCAATCACCAACCATATAAACCATACTCTTGACTAGAGTCAAAATTTTCATGAAAATGATCATCAAAAGAGTTGTGAACCAAAGTCCTTTGCATAACATAAGTTATTTGTCAAAACCCTTTCTAAAAGTGCATGAAACCAACTTTCAAAACCGTTTCCCAATCCAATCCTAGGCTAACTTGATCCTAGTTGTCCAATCTTAGGCTAACTTGACCCTAGTTACCCAACCCTAGGTTAACTTGACCCTAGTTATCCAACCCTAGGTTAACTTAACCCTAGTTACCTAACCCTAGGTTAACTTGACCCTAGTTGAGCAACCCTAGGTTAACTTGACCCTAGTTGTCCAACCCTAGGTTAACTAGACCCTAGTTCACTCACCTTAGGTTAACCTAACCCTAAGTCATTCTAACCTTAGGTTAACCCTACCTTAGTTACCTAACCCAAGTTAGTTAACCTTAGGTTACCCCTAACCTTAGGCTAACCCTACCTAGGTTAGTACACTTCAAGGTTCCAACTCTTGAACCCTTTTCTAAATGATCATTCAAACTTTCAAATTATCCTCATAACCTATTTTTCCAAAACTTCCCACTCTAGTGATTTCAAAAATTCAACTTCATAAACTCTTCTAATGTTTTTACACTCCATCTTCAAGGCATTTCCAAAAACGTTTTCAAAAGGTCACGAACCTAAGGGGTCCCTAGCCCTCTCTTGGTTAGGGATTCCAAAGACAAGTAATAAATCAAGAATAACCTCTAAGGTTGTCCATATTAGGATTCCAAACCCTTAGCCATTTCCAAATACCACTCTCCAAAACTAACTCATCAAAACATTCCTCCAAGGTTTTCAAAACAAGACTTCAAAAACACTTTCAAGTTCCCTTAAGTCACGACAAAGCCTTTTTTCCAAAACTCCTTTAAGGTGATCCAAAAACATTTCTAAAACACTCCACCATCCAATTTCAAGTCAAAACTTCCAAGACCACAAAGAGTCTTCAACTTCCAATACCACAAAGAGTCTTTAACTTCCAAAGACCTTAAAGTGTCTTAAACTTTTCCAAAGACCTCAAAGAGTCTTAAACTTCCAAAGACCTCAAAGTGTCTTAAACTTTTGCAAAGACCTCCACGTGTCTTAAACTTTTCTAAAGACCTCAAAGTGTCTTAAACTTTTTCAAAGACCTCAAAGTGTCTTAAACTTTTTCAAAGACCCAAAAGTGTCTTCAAACCTTCCAAAGGCCCTAATGCGCCTATTTTCCATCGGGCTGTTGTCTGAACTACGAATGACCTGATTCTCGCCAAATGAGATACGTAGGCAACCTAAAATGGTGCGGTCATACCTTTTATTTCAACTCCAATCCCCTTTTCAAAAACCTTCAATTAATTCAAAGTTCTATCTCAAACCGTTCAAAACTCCTATGTTTTCAAACTCCTTCCAAACCTTGCATCATGCATCATTCATCCAAAAGTGATGATTAAACCTTATTTTCAAAACTATGAAAGTGGATATTAAGTGGACAATGGTAACCGATTATTCTAGTGAGTGAACAAAGGGTGATTGGACATGTAGGTACCGAAAGGGCGGGGTAGGGTGATGATCTTAGGATATCTTCTCTGCACGTAACCAACCCCCGGACTATAGATTTCTGTTTTTGAAAGACCAAAATGGAGTTATTTTCTAAAAGGGCTTAAATCTTTCTAAGGGTTGCCAAACAACCCATTTTCTCAAAAACCCTCCCTTAAGGAAGTTTCCAAAAATATTTTTTCAAAAACCCTAAGTTTAATCTTCGGATCAACACTTGGTTTTAGGTGTCCTAACTCACCTTAATCAAGTTAGGTGGCGACTCCTATTTTTCTAAAAAGCCCTTAGTCAAACCAACTTTCAAACCTAGTCGTACTTGTCCTTCTAGGAGGACGAGTTCTAGTGACAGAGTTCCGTGCTTTAGGGTCTCCGAGCCGAAAGGACCTTGGACACCCCAAAAAATCGGGTAGCGACATACCCCTGGGCGCCTGATTGCCCTCATCAACCACATCAGCTTTGGGTATCTAATCGGTAAGTCCTTGAGGCACTCCCATGGGTATCCTCGATTTCTAAAATCTCATTCCAGTCAATTTTGGGTCTGTTTCGAGATCTTTCGGTTCAAATAACCTTTTTGCCTCTAGTGGGTTGGTTGTCCTTTCCAACCACTCTTAACTCTGGGTATCAAATCGGTAATTCCTAAGGACATTCTCCCGAGTGTCCCTAACCTTTAAATCCCCTTCTAGTCAATTCCGGACCCATTTCGATGTTTTCAGGTTTAAATGAACATTTTGCTCTTAGCAGGCCGGTCATCTTTTTTAACCATACCGGCTCTGGATGTCAAACCAGTAATCCTCTAGAACACTTTTAATAGTGTTTTCAACCTTCAAATGCTATCCCAATCCATTCTAGTACTTCTTAATTTAAATAACCATTTTGCCCCTAGTGGATTGGTCATCATTTTCAATCATTTCAACTTTGGGTCTCAAACCGGCAACCCCTGGGGCACTTTCTGGTGCCTTTATCTCCTTTTCAGCTGGGCTCGATAGCCTGGCAGCTTTCCAGATCAAATCAGAGCCACTCATAGTGGAGCTAGGCCAAAAAATGGCTTGGAGCCACTAAGAGTGGTGCCCAGATCTTTGCGTTGTGGCCCAAGCCAAATAAAATCTTCAAAATCATTGACATACTAAGGTGGCGCCACTCTGGCCAAAAATTGGCCTGGCTAGCCAAAAATGGCTAAGTGCCACTTTCTCAAAATTTGCCTATAGATACAGTGCACTCCTCAGTATATTCTAGGTTCGAAAAATTGCAACAAAGCTTTGCCAAACTCTCTACAGCCCCCAAAATTCCTCAAAACCCTAGTTCTCTCAAAAGCCCTAGCCCCCTCTAGCCTTAAACACTGAAACCCTAGCTTCTTCAATACATTGAAGATCAAGTCCAGCCTTTGGAAGCTCTTGAAGGCCATTGCAAGGTTCAAGCAAGTCCTTCATTGAAGCATTCAAGCTAACGATAAGACAAGGTAGGGTTCTTCTACTTTTCTGTAATCCCCTTATAAGCACCCTAGTTTTGCCTACTTGGCAATTTCTGGCTCGACTGGACTTTGCATTCAAATCAACACAAATACATTTAAGCTCAAACCGACTTTCTAGACTTAATCCAGTCAATCAACCACTTTACAGACTCACAAGGCCTAATAGAAACAGAATGACCAAAATGCCTTAAGGGTATTGCTCGGTCCATTTTCATTTTGCACGTCTTCTTAAAGACGGTAAGTCCCTATTTTAACCTTAATTCCAATTCCAATTCCAATTCTAATCTAAGTTAATCAAACTCAATCTGACCCATTTTTCGAGAAAGTTGATCCTTCATACGGTAAATCTATCCAGCACGACATATTTATCGAGAAAACTCCTCAAAACAATAAGTCCCTACAAACCCATCAACTGGGGACAGAACCCAAGTCCTCGAGATGGTAGAGCGGTTCACTTTTGGCACCTGCTAGCTTGCCAATATAAAATGTTCGCTATCCGGCACGTTGATCGGGACAGTACCTAAGGCCCCAAGATAATAAGACCATTCAACAGCTTTTTAAGATTAGGCAGTCTATAGAATGAACGTGCACCATCAGAGTGATGGAAATACTCACAAATATTGCAACTTTCAAAGTGGTGGAAACACTCACAAATAGATTGACATTGGAAATTGCCAACAAACCCCCTATATCATGGGACCAAACACGCTTCTTGGCCGTGACACGTTTACCGAAGGATGGAATACCTTTGGAAACCAACTCGTCACACACTGTTAGAGTGACGAAAACACTCAAAACTCATGTCAACACCAGTGCCTGTTAGCCCACTCCGATGAAAAATAACCAAATTGCCCCTTGGGCCCTACCGGCACACTTCTAGAGAAAGTACCTAAGTCCACCTTTTCAAGATTGTTCCATAGACAATTTGACATGTTGAAGTGCCTTTTAGTCGGTTCTAGATCAATTCCGAGACCATTCGGTCAAAATGACCATTTTCCCCTTAAGCATTCGATTGCCTTCGAGAACCACACCGGCTCTGGGTATCAATTCAGTTATCTTCTAGGAATGCTACTAACAGTATTCGCAAACTTCTAGTACCTTTTCAGACCATTCCTAGTCCATTTTAGCAAACTTAGTGTGAAATGACTGTTCTGCCCTAAGTGGGTCGGTCACGTCTTCCAACCATGCCTGCTCTGGATATCAAACTGGTAATCTTTTGGTGCACTCTAGATAGTATTTCTAACCTTTGAATCCTATCTTGATCGATTCCAAACTAGTTTAAGTGTTTCATTGTTTCAATGACCATTTTGCCTTTAGAGGGCCAATCACCCTTTTCAACCACACCGGCTCTGGTTATTAAACCGATTACCTCCAAGGCACTCCTTAGGGGTTCTCATCCATCCTTGACCTTCCAAATCATTCTCGGACTTTTCAAAGTCACTCTTAGTGGAGCTAGGCTAAAATTGCATTGTAATCACTAGGATAGGCGCCTAAATCTTCTGCCTTGCATCCTAAGGGTCAAAAGACTTGTTTCTTACAGTCTAAAAAATTTTCCAAAGGGACTGGCGCCGTTAGTAGCGACGCCAAGCCAAAAAATGGCTAATCTTAAAAACCAACTAGTGCTACTGCAATAAGCGCCAATTCTTGTACCAATTGCTTATAAATACAGACTTTTTCTTGCGTAAAAAGGGTTTACAAACTCAATCTGGAAATGCTGCCTCACTGAAACCAAGCTTTGAAACCCTAGTTTTCTCAAGTCTTCATCAAGCCCTAGCCACTCAACACTCCATACACACAAACTCTAGCCTCTATACACTCAAATATAAGACTTCAAACATCCATTGAAGATCAAGTGCTGCATATTCGAAGCTCTCAAGGTTCAAGTAAAGCAAAGCAAACAAATCTTTCAAAGTAAAGAGAAGATAAGGTAGGTTTCTAGTTAAGTTATGTAATCCCCCTCTCTCTCTTAACCCATTTGGGTTTTCTTTTGTTTTAATCCCCATCTTCTACCTTCTCTTCTTACATACTTGAAACAAGGAATTTTTTGGTTTATGCCTAGGAAGACGTGTTGAAGGTTATTGTGCTGGGGGCTTTCTTTAAGTTCAACCTAAGATGATGTGGGTCTGGCCTCCTTTGATTATGTGGTGAACCCTAACCTTGTATGTTCACGTCCTTATTACATTGTGATCGTTATGTTCATGCATTACATTCAATATTACATTCAAATTTGTTTTCAAACTCACAACAAAGTTTTTTTTCAAAACTTGCATTCAAAACCTCCTTCTTTTAAACTTGTTTTCAAACCACAATCCTAAGATGATTCTAGTCATTCCATGGTTATGGTCATTTTAGAAAAATATTATATTTAATGTGATCATTAAAGTCCAAAGTTTGGGTTCAAGCCCTAAATTGTTTTTATTAAAATTACAATTCTAAGATGATTCCAGCCATTCCATAGTTAGGGTTGTTTTAGGAAAGTGTTATATTTAATGGATCATCAAGGTTCAAATCTTGTTTTCAAACCTTAATTGTTTTTAAAATCATAACCCTAGAATGGTCTTAATCCCTTCATGGTTAGAATCATTTTAAGAAGGTGAGATATTCAAGAGATTTGCAAAAGTTTATATTCAAACCTTTCCAAAACAGTTTTTGCAAATCCACTTCCTAAAAAGCTCTCTTCAAAGATATACTTTTCAAATACTCCTTATCTTGAGGTCTAAATCAAAACTCTAGAATCCATGATTAGGAAACCCTAATTTCTTTCTTAAAATCATGACTTTCTATTTGTCTTAAATCATAAACTTCAAAAAACCTTTTTCTATCAAATCATAGATTTTCAAATTCAAGATTTTCAAAACTAAAGTTTTCTAATTTCAAGTCAAATCAAAATTTCAATTTTGAAAACTAAATCAAATCCTTTATTTTTGAAAATAAAATTCAATCCTTTGCTTTAGGAAATATAAATTAAATCTTTCCTAATTTCAATATTTTTAAATTCTGAAACTTCCTTTTTCAAACTTTTCTAAAACCAAAATTTTCCTTTTTTCAATTGAAATCTAATTTTTTCAAGTGCTTTGCATAAACCCTAGGTTTTAGAATTGCCTAAATCCCAAGTTACCTCAATCCTAGGTCAAACCTTTTCAAACTCAATTTTCTAAATTCAACTTTTCAAATCTTTCCAAATTCCAACTTCCCTAATTTTAAACTTTCAAATTTCAAATCTTTCTAAGTTCGAATTTTTCTTAAATCCAGACTTTCCTAAAATAGATCTTTTTAAATTTAAATCTTTCCAAAATCAATTCTTTCCTAAGATGAAAGCTTTCCTAAAATGAAAATTTTCCTAAAATGCAACCTTCATAATTCAAAGCTTTCCTAAGTTCAAGTTTCCTAAATTCTAACTTTTCAAATTCTTCCAAATCAAATATTTCCAATTCAAGTCAAATCTTTACAAGTTTTTTTCTAAATCAAGTGTTTCTAACTCAAATCAACTCCTTTTCTAACCTTTCTTAAATTCGACTTTCCTAATTCAAAATTTTTCGAAAATAGAACTTTCCTAAAATGGAACTTTCATAATTTGAGACTTTCCTAAAATCCAACTTTCTAATATCCAACCTCTCTATTTCAAAGTGTATATTTCAACCCTAGGTTACCCAAAGCCCTATGATGCCTAAGTTCTAATTCAACTCTAACCCTAAGTTGACGAGCTTCAACTCTTTTCTAAAACTTAAGCCCAAATTGAAATGGTTTTCAAACTCCAATGTAAGTCAAGATGACTTCAAAATTCAATTCAAGCTTTTAAAATCAATGTCAATTTCAAATCAAAGTTCAAGATTAAACTTTTTCAAGTCAAACTTTTCAAAGACCCCAAAGTGTCAATTTTTAATCGGACTCCGAGTCCAAACTTCGATTGACCTGATTCTCAATAAAGGGATACGTAAGAAACCTTTATGGGTGCAGCCATAACCTTTTTCAAGTTTTCAATTTTCACAACCTTTTTTAAACTTTAAATTCCCTTTTTAAGTTTATTTTCAAAATCAAATCATTTTCTTGGACTTACAAGTCATGCATCATATCAAATATTTTTTTAAAATTCTCTTTTAAAGTGGATAGTATTGGGCAATTCTGAATCGGAGATTCTAATTGAGCGAACCTAGGGTAGAAAGACATGTAGGTACCGCAAGGGCAGGATAGGGGGATAGTCTAGTACATCTTCTCTATACATAACCAACCCCCATACCATAGATCATTGTTTTCAAGGGACCAAAATTGGAGTCATTTTTTAAAAAGGGCTAAAACATTTTCCAAAGGTTGTCAAAGAACCTGTTTTCCAAAAATCCCTCTCTTGAAGAAGTTTTCAAAAACGTTTTTTCAAAATCCTAAGTTTAATCTTTAGATTGCACTTAGTTTTAGGTGACCTAACTGACTTTAACAAAGTTAGGTGGTGACTCCAAACATTTTTCAGAAGCCCTTATTTAAATCAATTTTCAATTCAAACCTAGTCGCACTCGTCCTTTTAGGAGGATGAGTTCAAATGACAGAGTACCGTGCATTTTTTCTACTGTTCTCGAGTGTGAAAAAATCGGGGCACGATAGCTGGCCACTCTACTGGGGACCTTAGAGGGTTAGGCCATTGTCATGTCTTCACCCTTCACTCATCTAGAAACTTCGATTAACTTGTCCAATCCTATCCATTTCAAAAATTTTAAAATCATTCTTTTCAAAGACGTTCTCAAAACAATGTCATCGCTTGCATTCAATTCATATCTAATCATTTAATGTTGCATTAAGTTTGTCATTAAGGTACTGACTTTGTGTATTTTCTTTTGTAGGTAGACCCTTGTTCACATTTTATTTTATGTCATATTAACTGCCATGTATGTCATGAATGAATAGGATGGAATGAACAGGATGGATGGGAGTTATTGGGCCATTTTTTTCATTTTTCAAAATTTTACACACACACACACACCGCACGTGCACTCGCATTTGCATAATTGCATTTTTTCTTGGTTATGTCCTTTCTAGTTAGAAGGGGGGACAGTAAATTGATTGTGGGCAGATGTTGTGTCAGTTTCTTGGCCTATGATCTCTTGATGGTTCCCCTACTTGGATCACCAACCAATAATGGCATTACCTTAGGGAGTGGACCTAAGTTTTAGGATCTGGGAACTCAACCTTCTTAAGAAGCATTGGTAAACCCTCAACCTCATGCTCATATAGAAACCATGCATAACTGAACCTCTGCCAGATTTAAGACACGCACGTCAATTTCAAAATCATGGAGGAAAGGGCGACTGCTTTATTTTCCTTTATTCTTATCCATTCTTGTCGTTATAATGCTTGTATAATGCTCATGCATTCATATTTCAATACTCTATTTCAAGACAAGAGTTTTAAAGTAACTCAAGTCATTGCATCTTCATGCATATGATCAACCCATAGAGAGTGGCACCAAGCTCACTCTCCTTTGTATAAAACCAACCAAAATCCTAAGGGTTTTCATGCAATCTTAAGGAGTTATGGCATACATTTCAAGTCATTCCACAAAGAGGGGCCCCAATCCCTTTATGCTCACGGAGATTAGGTTGCCAAGAAGGCAAGGGGCAACTAAACAGCAAGTCTCTCAATGACCTCCTCAACTTTAAACTTAAAGAAGGCGAATCTGAAGACTCAAGAGTAGTTTAAGATTTCAAATGTAAAAATAGATAGGTGAAAGTCCCAAGGAAAATATTCTGCTTTTTCCTATTAAAATATACTTTGATTCTCTTGTATTTAAACTCAAAGTTCAATGCATTCTTCTTTTTCTATGAATGACATGAATGAATGAATAATATAGGTTCTCAATCAATGGTAAGGTATATAGATACAGGGGCAGACCCCTTATCTCCAAAAAGTGAGCCATGTGCATCATGTTTAATGCCTCTCTCAAGAAGGGACACCCCTAAGACATGTATCGCATAAAGCTTTCTAAATATCAAACACTAACTCATGACTTATGTCCTTGTTTTGCTTTTTCTTTCTTTTCCTTTCATAGAGACTACATCATAGAAAGTCATCATAGCTCTTAAGAAAGATTAGCACCCACCTAGAGACCCAATCATTACCCAACACAGAGCTTTACTAATAGTGGCCAACGCTGATGAGATCTCCCCAGTCTCACGAGAAGAAGTCAATGAGATGAGAACTAAGATTGACGAAATGTTCAAGCTCATCTAAGCCATAGCAATAAAAGACGTTTCTTCAGCCTCATCATCATCCACGGCCTTCCCCAAGGACTCTAAGGTTGCCAACCCGAGAATCGTGCTTCAATTTGACACAATAGGGAAAAGTAAAGAGAACTCCAAGGGGGCTAACATCGAAGAAGAAAAAACTATACTGTTCTCAACTGCTACGAAAAGATCTCCTTTAGATCTTCTTAGCTTGAAAATTCAAGGGTTGGAGGACTTAATGTGGAACCTCCATGGCCATGACACTTTTGGGCTCACCTCTTATGATGAGCTATGCTTCTTCCTGGATCACCCAAGACCGCCCAAGTTCAAAATGCCTGATTTTCAAAAGTATAATGGCACTGGTAACCCTATAGCCCACCTTGAACTTTATGCTGGGGCATTAAGTGGCTATAGGAATGACCTAAAGCTTCTCATGTAACTCTTCGAACACAACCTCATTGGGTCCGCTCTGCAATGGTTTGCGTGACTTGATCTAAAAAAAATCACGACTTGGATTGAGCTGGTTAATACATTCAAGGCCCAATATTGCCATAACATAGATTTTACTTCTGACCGTTGGTCCTTGATAACTATGAGCAAGGTAGAGAAAAAAAGCTTTAAAAGCTATGCCCTTAGGTAGAGAGAAGCAGTAGCACAAGTCAATCCCCCTTTAGAAGAAAAGGAGTATGTTTAACTGTTTGTGCATACCTTCTCGGGCATATACTACAAGAAGCTCTACACAAGTGTGGGGAAAAGCTTATCTGAGCTTATCATACAAGGGAAGATGATAGAGAACAGTCTCAAGACGGGAAGGATTACAGATTCCTATGCAAAAAATTAGAGAAAGTTCTGCCAACATAACCAAAAAGGTGGCCACTGCCACTGCCACTGCCACTGCCACTGCCATTGCATGGGGGGTAATTAAGAAGGAAGGTGAGGAGTCTGCTATCTTCCCCATTTAACCACTGTAATACCGCCCCCCATTCCAGTCACATCCTATATTACCTATACTCACTTTAACCATGCCCGTTCAAGCACCTAACTTTGGCCTTACTGGGGCATCATCCAACTTCAATAGGCTGGTCGAACGCATCCACGCCTTTGATACCTTAGCTTGCACCCAGACAGAAGCCTACTATAACCTCTTAAAGAACAACATACTGAAACCTATACCAGCCTGTTCGTTGCCAAGCCCTTTACTTCTGACCTTCAATGGCGCCTTCACTTGCGAATACCATTCCGGCTGCCAAGGGCATGACATGGAAAGCTACTTCTCTCTCAAGCACAAAATTCAATACATAATAGACAACATGACTATTGACATACAACCGGTGAACCCTACTCCTGCCCCCAATGTAACTACAAACCCTCTGCCAGACTACACTATTAACTAGGTACTAGAAGAAATAGAGGAGGGGGATGAACTGGAGGAGATCTTGGTCGAGGACTATTCCGAGGAGGATTGGGAAATTGATGAAGAAAGCGACTAGGAGGAGGAATCCCCGTCATGCCCAATCTATCTCTATAATCGAAAAAAAGTATATTATCTATCTGATTGGCCAATCAAAGAGTTTATACTTGTAGATGAGGTCCCTGCCAGAGACATGGTAGCTGACGGTTGGCTGTAAGCACCCCAATTTTGCCTACCCGGTAATCTCTGGCTCGACCGGACTCATATTCAAGCCCAAACCAATTTTCCAAATTCAATCCAGTCAATTAATCGTTTTGTGGGCCCACCAGGCTTAATAGAGGCAAAATGACCAAAATACCTTTAGAGTTTTACACGGTCCAATTCCAATTGGTATGTCTACTTAAAGATGGTAAGACTTATTTTAACCTTAATTCCAGTTCCAATTCAGACCAGTCAAACTCAATCTGGCATGTCCTTTGAGAAAATTAATTCCTCAGACAGTAAGTCCATCCAGCATGGCATGTTTATCGAGAAAACTCGTTAGAATGATAAGTCCCTTTAAACTTGTTGATCAGGACGGAAGCCAAGTCTTCGAGATGGTAGAGCGGTTCACTTCTGGCGCTTGCTAGCCTGGAAATGTAGAATGTCCGCTATCTGGAATGACTTTTGATAAAGTTAATCCCTTAGCCGATAAGACCATTCAGCAGCTTCCTGAGATCAGACAGTCTCTGGAATGAACGCTCACCATTGGAGTGACGAAAACGCTCACAAACATCAAAATTGTCGGAGTGGCAGAAACACTCACAGATAAGTCGACTTTGGAAATTGCCAGAAAACCCCATATGTAACGGGACTGAATACCCCTTTTGGTCATGACACGTTTACCGAAGGACAGGATACCTTTGGAAACCAACTCGTCACACACTATCAGAGTGATAGAAACACTCAAAACCCAAGTCAACACCAGTGCCTGTTAGCCCATTCCGGTGAAAAATAACCAAACAGCCATTTGGGTCCCATTGGTACGCTTCTCAAGAAAGTACCTAAGTCCTCAGAGCAGTAAGTCCATCTTTCCAAGATTGTTCCAAAGATAATCCGGCATGTTCAAGTTCCTTCTAGTTGGTTCTGGATCAATTCCAAGAGCATTCGGTCAAAATGACCATTTTGCCTTTAGGCATCTAATCTCCTCTAAGAACTACACTGGCTTTGGGTATCAAACCGATAACTTTCTGAGGATGCTTCTAATCGTATTCTTAACCTTCTAATGCCTTTCCGGATCATTATGAATCTATTCCGATTAAGCCCGGTGCAAAATGACTATTTTGCCTTTAGTGGGCCGACCGCCTTTTCTAACCATATCAGCTCTTGGTATCAAACCGACAATCCTCTGGAACATTCTCGATAATGTTTCTAACCTTTAAGCCTTCTCACGGGTCACTCCGAGTCCATTCTAGTGTTTTTTCAGTTCAAATAACCGCTTTGCCCTTGGTAGGCCGGTCACCCTTTTCAACTATTGCGATGCTATTTCTCAAGACAGTCACCTTCGGGACACTCTTTTTGGGGTTCTTGTCCATCCCCGACATTTCAGATAATTCTCGGACTTTACAAAGTCACTTCTAGTAGAGCTAGGCTAAAAATCGCATGGTAGTCACTAGGACAAGCGTCTAATCTTCTGCCTTGCATCCTAAGGGTCAAAGATCTATTTCTTGCCGCTCAAAAGTTTCCTAAAGGGACTAGTGCCACTAGTAGTGGGGCCAAACCAAAGAATGGCCTGGCGCCACAAGGAGTGGCACCAAGCTTAAAAATACACTGGCGCTACTGCAACAGGCTTCAGTTCCTATTTTAATTGCCTATAAATACAAACGTCTCTCTGTGTGGCAAGGGTCCACAAACTCAGTCCAGAAATGATGCTTCATTGAAAACAGTCTTTGAAACCTTAGTTTTCTCAAGTCTTCTTCAAGCCCTAGCCGCCCTATACTCCATACACACAAACCCTAGCTTCTATACACTATATCCACTTAAATACAAGCCTCCAAGCATCTATTGAAGATCAAGTGCTCGCCCTTCAAAGCTCTTAAGGTGAAGCAAACAGAGCAAAGAAAGCAATCAAAGCAAAATAAAGAGACAAGGTAGGTTTTCAATTTAGTTTATGCAATTCTCCCTTTCTCTTCTCTCTCCTCACCCACTTGAGTTCTCTTCTATTTTAATCCCCATATTCTACCTTCTCTTCTTGCATGCTTGGAACAAGGCACTTCTCGGTTTATGCTTAGGAAGAATTGTTGATGGGGCTTTCCTCAAGTTTAACCTAAGATGGTGTGGGTCCGCCCTCCTTAATTATGTGGTGAAACATAACCTTGTATGTTCACAACCCTATTGCGTTGTGGTTATCATGCTCAAGCATTGCATTCAAAATTGTGTTTAAAGTTGTTTTCAAACTTGCATCAAAATTCTGTTTTAAAACTTTCATTGAAAACCTCTTTCTTTGAAACTTATCTTCAAAATCACACTCCCATGATGATTTTAGTCATTCCATGGTTAGGTTTGTTTTAAGAAAATGTTATATTCAATGTGATCATCAAGGTCCAAATCTTGGGGTTCAAGCCCTAAATTTTTATTTTTTATTTTTATCAAAATCACAATCCTAAGATGATTCTAGCCATTCCATGGTTTAGGTTGTTTTAAGAAAGTGTTATATTCAATGTGATCATTATGGTCCATATTTCAAACCCTAGTTGTTGTCAAGATCACAACCCTAGAATGATTCTAATCTTTTCATGGTTAAAATTGTTTTAGGAAAGTGAGATATTCAAGAGACCTATAAAAATTTATATTCAAACCTTTTTCTAAAATAGTTTTTGCATATCTACTTTCTAAAAACTCCTTTTAAACATCATCTTTCCAAAAACTCTTTTTCTTGAAATTCAAATCAAAGCAATAGAATCCATAATTAGGAAACCCTAATTCCTTTCTTAAAATCATGGCTTCCTACTTTGCCTCAAATCATAGGTTTTCAAAACTATTTTCTACATAAAATCTTAGATTTCCAAAACCATTTTCTACATGAAATCATACATTTCCTAATTCAAAAGTCACATGAAGTGATGGATTTCTAAAAAGTCAAGCTTTTCAATTTCAATTCAAATAAAATATTTTCCAAATAGAAAACCAAATCAAATCATCTATTTTTGAAAACGAAATCTAGTCTTCTATGTTAGAAAATAGAAATAAAATCTTTCCTAATTTCAAATCTTTCTAAATTCCAATTTTCCTAATTTCAAACTTTCAAATCTTATTTCCAAATTTCAAATTTGCCTAAGTTCAAACCTTTGTATATTCAAATTTGTCTTAAATTAAATCTTTTTAAACCAAGTATTTCCTAAAATATTACTTTCTTAAAATGAAACTTTTCTAATTAGAAACTTTCTTAAAATGGAACTTTCCTAATTCAAAACTTTCTTAAATCGGAACTTTTCTAAAATCTAACTTTCTAAAATCAAGTCCTTCCAATTCAATTGCATGCTTCTACCCTAGGTTACCAAAGTCGTAGGATGTCAAAGCCCAAGTTTAACCCTTAACCTTAAGTTAGAAAGCTTCAACTCTTTTCTAAAACTCAAGTCCAAACCAAGATGATTTTCAAATCCCAATCTAAGTCAAGATGATTTCAAAGTTCAATTCAAGCTTTTTAAATCAAAATTCCAATCAAAGTTTGAATCAAATTTTTTTCAAATCAAACTTTCTAAAGGCCTCAAAGTGTCTTTTCAAATCAAATCAGACCCTAAAGTGTCTATTTTCAATCGAACCTCGAGTTTGAACTATGACTGATCTAATTCTCAACAAAGGGATACGTAAGCAACCTTCATGGGTGCGGTCATAACCTTTTTCAAGTTTTCAATTCCCATAACCTCTTTTCAAACTCCAAATCCTTTCCTCAAATTTATTTTTAAAATCAAATTTTTTTCTTGTATTTGCATATCATGCATCATATAATTCTTTTCAAAGTGGATAATATTAGACATTGGATAATCAAAGATTCTAAATGAGTGAACCTAAGGTGATAAGACATGTAGGTACCGCAAGGGTGGAATAGGGTGATAGCCTCGTGCATCTTCCCTATACGTAACCAACCTCCGAACCGAGAATCACTGTTTTCGAAAGATCGAAATGGAATTATTTTCAAAAAGGGCTTAAATCTCTCCAAAGGTTTCGAAACAACTTGTTTTCCAAACAAACCCTCTCTTGAGGAAGTTTTCCAAAGTCTTTTCAAAAACCCTAAGTTTAATCTTCGGATTGCACTTAGTTTTAGGTGACCTAACTCACCTGAACAAAGTTAGGGGGTGACTCCAAATCTTTTCCAAAAGTCCTTATTCAAATCAATTTTCAATTCAAACCTAGTCACACTCATCCTTGTAGGAGGATGAGTTGTAACGAGAGAGTACCGTGTTTTTCTTACTTGTGTTTTCTCGAGTGCAAAAAATCTGGGCGTGACATTGGGGTGATGAATTCTTGCACCCTAAGTATGCCACAGCTGAGCAGCACCTATTAGAGAACCCTTGGGCTGTGACTAAATTCAATTATGAAGACATGGGTTGGAGTTTTAAGGAGGCAAAAACACCAGCAGAGTCGTTTGAGCTAAAAGGAGGTGAGCTGACTCACTTATTTATCGGAGAAGTCGATGAGGTAACGAAGGAAAGCAAGTGAGTCAATGAAGCTGATAAATGATAAAAGAAGCACCTGACGGTTCGAGGATTTAAATGACGGATGGAGCATTAAGGATGTGGGCGTTGTCGGGCCCTGATTTTTCGCACTCGAAAAAAATACACACAAGCGGGAAAAATGCGATACTGTTTCGTTAGAACTTATGCTTCTAGAAGGACGAGTGCGACTAGGTTTGAATTAGAAACTGATTTTGAGTAAGGGCTTTTGGAAAAGATTTGGAGTCGCCATCTAACTTGATTAAGGTGAGCTAAGTCATCTAAAACTAAGTGCAATCCGAAGATTAAAGTTAGGGTTTTTAAAAAGATTTTGAAATCTTCATCAAGAGAGGGTTTCTAAGAAAATAGATTGTTTGGTGACCTTTGAAAAATTTTAAAACCTTTTTTAAAATAACACCATTTTGGTCTTTGAAAAAAGTGATTCTAAGTTTAGAGGTTGGTGACGTATAGGGAAGACGTACTAAACCATTACCTTATCACACCTTTGCGGTTCTTGCATGTCTATTCACCCTAGGTTCACTCATTTAGAATCTTTGATTGTCCATTCTCCTTTGATTGTCCATTGTCCAATTCTATCTACTTTGAAAAGAATTTTGAAAAGAGATTTAACATGATGCATGATATGCAAGTGCAAGAAAAAGATTTGATTTTTAAAATAGGTTTGAAAAGAAGATTTGATTTTGAAAATAGATTATGGAATTGGAAATTTGAAAAAAGGTTGTGACCATATCTATGAGGGTTGCCTACGTATCCCTTTGTTGAGAATCAGGTCAATCATAGCTCGGATAAAAGTCCGATTGAAAATAAACACTTTGAGATTTTTGAAAAGTTTAACTTGAAAAGATTTGATTTGGAAAGAGTTTGATTTGAACTTTGAATATAGGATTTGAAATTAAACTTAGAATTGACTTTAATTTGAAATAGAACTTAAGGATTTGAAATTAATTTTGATTTGAAAAGATTGAACTTGGAAGAAGAACTTAGACTTTGATTGGAAAAGATTGAATTGAGTTTTGAAAACATTTTGACCAAGATTGAAGTTGGAAAACCATCTTGGTTTTAGAAAGGAGTTTTAGAAAAGAATTGAAGCTTCCTAACGTAGGATTAGAGTTGAACTAGGGTTTAGACATCCTAGGACCTAGGTGACCTAGGGTTGAAGCATGTACTTGAATTGGAAAGGTTTGGTTTAGACTTGAAAAGTTTGATTTTAGAAAGTTGGATTCTAGAAAAGTTTCGAATTAGAAAAAGTTCAAATTAGGAAGATTGGATTTAAGAAAGACTTGGGAAAGATTTGATCTGATTTAGAAAATACTTGGCTTGGAATGGTTATAAAAAATTTGACTTGAGTATTGGACTTGAAAAAGTTTAGAAAGTTAAGGTTTAGGAAAGATTGAATTTTAGAAATCTTTGAATTAGGAAAGTTTCAAAATAGGAATGATTACAAATTAGGAAAGTTTCATTTTGGGAAAGTGCCAAATTAGGAAAGTTTTGATTTTCGTAAGATTTGAATTTTGAAAAGTTTTGAATTTAGAAAGATTTGAACTTTGGAAAGATTTAGAATTTGGGAAGATTTGAAAAATTGAGATTTAGAAAGTTGAGATTTAGGAAGGTTTGAAATTAGGGAAGATTGAAATTAGGAAAGATTTAAATTAGGAAAGATTAGAATTAAAAAAGATATGACTCCTATTTCCTGAAGTTAAAGATTAGATTTTATTTTCAAAAATTGATGATTTGATTTCGTTTCCAAAATTGGAAGATTTGATTTAGGTTCCTAAATTGGAAGATTAGATTTGACATGGAATTGAAAGGTTAAGTTTTAAAAATCTTGGATTTGGACATCTATGATTTGGTGAAAAAAGAGATTTTGAAAACCTATGGTTTAATGTAGAAAGTAGAGGTTTTGGAAATCTTATGATTTGAGATAAAAGAGGAAGTCATGATTTTAAGAAGGGAACTAGGGTTTCTTAATTATTGTTTTTAGGGCTTGACTTGGACTTCAAGACAAAGAGTTTTTGAAAAGAAGATCTTTGAAAAAGAGTTTTTAGGAAAGAGATTTTGGAAGGGAGTTTTGAGAAAGTATATTGAAAAGCAATTTGGAAAGGGACTTGAATATAGATTTTTGAAAATTTTTTGAATATCTCACTTTTCCAAAACGATTCTACCAATGAAAAGATTAGAATCATTCTAGGGTTGTGATTTTGAAAACAACATGGATTTGAAATAGGGACCATAATGATCACATTGAATATCACACTTTCCTAAAACAACCCTAACCATGGAATGGCTAGAATCACCTTAAGATTGTGGTTTTGATTAAAACAAATTAGGAAAGTGATTTTGAAAACAATTTAGGAATCACCCAAAATTTGGACCTTGATGGTCACATTGAATATAACACTTTTCTAAAACAACCCTAACCATGGAATGACTAGAATCACTCTAGGATTGTGATTTTGAAAACAAGTTTGAAAAAGGAATTTTGAATACAAGTTTTGAAAAACACTTTGATGCAAGTTTGGAAAACAACTTCAAAAACAATTTTGAACGAATATATGAATATGATATGCACAATGCAATATGGTTGTGAACATACGAGGCTAGGCTTCACCACATAATCAAGGGAGCTGAACCCACACCATCAAGGGTTGAATTTGACGAAAGCTCCCAGTACGGTGACCTTCAATAATTCTTCCTGGGCATGAATTGGAAGTCCTTTGTTTAAGCATGCAAGAAGATGAGGTAGAAGATAGGGATTACAATAGAAGAAAACCCAAGTGGGTTAGGAGGAAGAAGAGAAAGGGGGGATTTCATAAAAGTAAATCGAAAGCTTACCTTGTCTTCTTCTTGCTTTACTTGCTTTGTTTGGTGTGCTTTACTTGAACTCTGAGAACCTTGAAGTTGTAGCACCTTGAGTTTTCAATGGATGCTTTGGAGGCTTGTGTTTAAGTGTATATGATGTGTGGAGGTTAGGGTTTGAGTGTATGGAGGCTAGGGCTTAAAAAGGCTAGAGAAGGCTAGAGTTTGGAGAGACTTCGAGCTCTGAATTTCAAGAGATAGAGTTTTTGGACTGAGTTTGCAGATCGCTTTTATGCATAGCTTTTTAGGAAATTTTTTAAGTCGGTAAGAAATAGATCTTTGACTCTTGGAATGCAAGATAAAAGATTTGAGCGCCTGTCCTAGTGATTACCATGCAATTTTTGGCTAGGCTTCACTAAGAATGACTTCGGGAAGTTCGAGAATGATCCAAAAAGTTTCAAGTAACCAGACTCGGCTGGGAATGGACGGGAACTCTCGAGAGAGTGTCCCAGAGATAACTGGCTTGAGAAATAATTCTAGAATAGTTGAAAAGGTTGATCGGCCCGCTAGGGGCAAAACAATCATTTAAATTGGGAAAACACCGGAATGGACCCAAAGTGACTCGCGAGAAGGCTAGAGGGTTAGAAACATTATTAAGAATGTTCCAAGAAATTTTTGATTTGATATCCAGAGCCGGTGTGGTTGGAAAAGACAATCGGCCCACTAGGGGCAAAATGGTCATTTTAAACTGGGCTTACCAAAATGGATTCAAAATGGTCTGGAAAGGTATTGCAAGGTTAAGAACACTATTAGAAGCATTGCCAGAAGGCAACCGGTTTGATATCCAGAGCCGGTGTGGTTCTTGGAAGCAATTGGATGCCTCAGTGCAAAATGGTCACTTGGCTTTAAGCGGGCCTATCAAAATGATTAGTGGACTGGATTGGAATTTAGGGTGGTTGTGAGTCTAAATGTGCATACAATGTTTGAAAGTGAGTCTGGTTGGGCTGAAGAATGCCAAGCGGGTAAAAATAGGGTGCTTACAGCTGCCCTTCTTTTTTTGTCTTTGCTTGTCGAAGACAAAAAACGATAAAGAGTCTCATGTTGACCATAAGGCGATCGAAGGGATTGGGAGAGTTGGAATCTAAAGAATAGTTACCTCAAGCCGATGGTCAATGTCTGGCGTTTTGTCTGGCAGAATGATACTCCTCTGGGGATATGGATGCTCCGTCTGGTGGAATGATACTCCTCTAGAAAAATTAATGCTTCTTGAACTGGCGCTCTGTCTGGCAGAACAATGCTCCTCTGGGGTAGTCCAAGGTTGATTGGGGAGGTCGAGGGTGGGCCATTTCCCTGTTCTTTGTTTCTTGTTGGCTATGGAAGTCTGAACTTTTTGAGGTTTATATCGGTGTTAGAGATGTCTGAAGTTACTTGGTTGTGGGGTGGCTTTAGCTTTTTTTTATGCTTTACCCCATTCCTTGTTTCCTATTTGAGAGAGAGAGAGAGAGAGAGAGAGAGAGAGTAAGTTTTATGTAAAAATAGTTTATTTATACCAATTCCAAAAATGTACATGTAATGGAATTGAATGCTTATCATATTTTTTTGATAAATGCACATACAATAATGGAATTGAATACATGTCATATTTTTTGATGAATGCACATGTAGGGTTGGAATTGAGTGCATGTCAAACTTTTTAATGAATGCACATACAATAATAGAATTGAATGTATGTCATACTTTTTTATGAATGCACACATTTTACATATGGATAAGAATGGATGCATGTCTCGAGTTTTCCCCAGGGTTCATGTTTAGTTATGAGTGTTGTATTAGGCAGCCTTTTGAACTTCTGCTTCTCTTTTTGAGATTTCCCTTTCTAATTTTGTCCTTTTCTTGTCAGGATGTGATAGCACTTGCACCATTCTCAGAGATTTAACTCATTGACTCACGTTGCCTCCTCTTTCTCGTTGGAAGGAAAACTCTCTGTAGTGGATCTTTCGGTTTCTTCTAAGACTCTTTTTTGGATCAGTGGGCTCGCTCTCTCGAGTGACAGCTGGCACCACCCTTTGGCAAAGCAAGAGGTAGCTTCCTTCCTTCATTAGTTTGAGAAGACCTTGAATGTTATCAAGAAGTGTAGGCAAGCACAGTTTTTGACAGAACCATTGAACTTTTCAAATTATAGGGACCCTATAGAAACATGATCAATCAATGAAGGGCAAATATAGTTTATGAATATTAAGATGCAGCTTAGCTTGAAAAGATCAATATCAAATATGCATGAAACCACACAAAATGAACGCAATTGGTCATGAGATGATCAAGACTATATTAGTGACAATGTAGTGGTGTAAGCATGAACTTCATTGAGACTAATGAGAATACAGACCCTAAGCATGATCTAAGATGACATACCATGTCTAATGGCTTACAGATTAGCACACCTAGAAGTCAAATCTGTTTCATCCTATGCTCTCGATTTTTTTTTTGGATGGAATTCCAACCCTATCTCTCCAATGATGGAAACATTGAAACATAAAGATTATGACGGCTTTCACACATATGAGTAGGTAGCCTTTCCCTCTTGTCATATAACAATGGTAGTTGCACTCACACTCACTGGTAGTTCTTTCCATAAGTGATGGGAGAAGGAATCAACAAAAGATCAATCTAGGTATGCGATATTCTACAAATATTTAACAATAGAGGAACCATTTAAAATAGACCATAAAGGCGGATTTCATATTCTAAGAAGTCTCGAGAAGTGTGCAGAAACCCCTTTTACATAAACATGCACATTCATTAAAACACACTCAAACAATCATCAAAATGCAAAAATGATCCCATAAACATGTTCAAAACATTAATTTTGACTATTCATATGCACTAATTAGACATCTATGTGAAGAAATCAACACAAAAAAAAACTCATGTTTTGGAGTTCTCAGGCCAAATCTTCTTCTCCAGCGACGGTGAACTTTTTTGGCAACTCTTCAGCATCTCCAAAGTCTGTCTCGGCCATGCCCAAGCAAAATCTCCCTAGAAATTTCAGAGAGAAATCTCAAAAATAGTCAAAACTCATGCAAGGAACGCCAAAAGTCACAGCTACTGGTGTTTTAAAACCCCAGAATGGCTTGGCACCGCTAGCAGAAACGCCTGGGCATTTTTATGCCTAGTGCCACTCCTAGTGGCAGTGGCACCAGGGCCAATTTCTATTCGTTTTGCCCCTTTTTCTTGCCAAATCTAGTTTTGAATGCACCTAAGCCTCAAAATTTCAAATTTCAAACTCCAAATTTCAAAATTCATCAACTTCAGTCCCTCTGATCGCCTCACCGCCAACATGGAACTCTTACTATATCGTTTTTTATCTCTGACAAGTGAAGGCAGAAAAAGAGAGGCATCTGTAAGCATCCCATTTTGCATGTTTAGTGATCTCTGCCATGATTAGACTCACATTCAAATTTCACATGCACATTCAAGCCCAAACTGGCTTCTCAAACTCCATTCCAATCAATCGACTGTTTATCGGGCCCATTGATTGAAGATGCCTCAAGGGTCCAATTCAATCTGACACGCTGTTTGAGGAAATACCTAAGTCCCTAGAGCGATAAGTCTATCCCTTCCAAGATTGTCCTCAGACAGCTCGGCACACTCAAAATGGCATTCAAACCAACTCCGGACCCGTTTCAGTAATTCCCTATCAAAATGACCATTTTACCCTCGGGCGCCCGATTGCCCTCGTCAACCACACCGACTTTGAGTATCAAACCGGTAAGTCCTTGGGGCACTCCCATGAGTATTCCTGATCTCCAAAATCTCATTCCAACCAATTCCGGGCCTGTTCCGAGGTCTCCAGTTCAAATGACCATTTTGCCCCTGGTGGGCCGGTCATCCTTTTCAACCACTCTAGATTTGGGGATCAAACTATAATCCCTAGGGAAATTCCTTGTCCCTAGCCTTCAAATCCCCTTCTATTCAATTATGGACCCGTTCCGATGCTTCTAGGTTTAAATGACCATTTTGCCCCTAGTGGGTCGATCATCATTTTCAGCCACACCAGCTCTAGATGTCAGACTGGTAATCCTCTGGAACACTTTTAATAGTGTTTTCAACCTTCGAATGCTATCCCATTCCATTCCAAGCCCATTCCGGTACTTCTCGATTCAATGACCATTTTGCCCCTAATGGACCGATCATCTTTTTCAATCGTTTCAGCACTAGGTATCAAACCGAAAACCCTTAGGGCACTCCCAGGTGCCTTTATCTCCTTTCTAGCTAGGCTCTATAACTCGACAACTCTTTAGATCAAACCGGTGCCACTCACTCTAGCTATTTTTAGTGGCACCTAAAAATGGCTAGGCGCCACTTTTAGTGGCGCCACGTCCTAAACAAAGCCCTGCCAAACTCTCTATAGCTCCCAAAATTCCTCAAAACCCTAGTTCTATCAAAAGCCCTAGCCCCCTCTAGCCCTAAACACTGAAACCCTAGCTTCCTTAATCCATTGAAGATCAAGTCCAGCCCTTGGAAGCTTTGAAGGCCATTGCAAGGTTCAAGCAAGTCCTCTATTGAAGCATTCAAGCTAACAAAAAGACAAGGTAGGGTTCTATCTACTTTTCTTTAATCCTCCTATCTTTCCTCTCTTCTCTTTCCTAGTCCACTTGGACTATTCTCCTATTTTACTCTCTATCTTCAAATCCTCTCTTCTTGCTTGCTTAAAACAAGAGGACTTTAGGTCCATGCCTAGGAGAAGCTTTAGGGAGATCACTGTGTCGAGGGTCTTCTTTTAACTTAACTAATCATGGTATGGTCTTAGGGCCCCTTGCAATGTGGTGAAGCCTTCAACCTTATATGTTCATGTCCCTATTTCATTATAGATGCCATGTTTATGCATTGTTCATCACCATCATGTTTTTAAAGCTGCCTTCAAAAGCGTTTTCCAAAACTACACCGCAAAGTTGCTTGTAAAGCTATTTTCAAACTCTTTTTTTCAAGAAATCACAACCTTAGGACGATTCTAGCCTTTTCAAGGTTAGCATTACCTTAGGAAGGTGACATATTCAATGAGACTTTCAAAAGTCCAAATTAGGGTTTCAGACCGTAACTTGCTTTCAAAATCACAACCTTAAAATGATTCTAACATTTTCATGGTTAGGGTTGCTTTAGGGAAGTGGGATATTCAAAGAGGCCTCCAAGAACTATATTAAGGTTTTGAACCCTAACCATTCTTCTCCAAAATCCAATTGTTTTAATCTCTTCCAAATCTCAATTTCAAGTGATTTCCAAAATGAGTCCAAGTGTTGTTATCTTGAAGCCAATGTCAAAACCCTATAAACTCATGCCTTAAGAAACCCTAGTTTTGTCCCTAACCTTCATTTTTGTTTTCATTGCATCAAAACATTTTTCAAATCATTGTTTTCTACAAAAGTGTATGGTTGTCTTAAGCTATTTCCAAACTAATTTCACATAAAATCATTTCTTTTCAAACCAAAAGATTTCACATAAAATCATACATTTTTCGAGTCAAATCCTTCCTATTTCAAGTCAAATCCAATCTTTTATTTTTGGAAACCAATCCAATTTTCTATTTCTAGAAACAAATTAAATCTTCCATTTTGGAAACGGGATCAAATCTTTCTATTTTGGAAACCAGATCAAATCTCTTTATTTTTGGAAACAATATCCAATCCTTTATTTTTAAAAACAAAAACAAAACTTTCCTAAAACAAAACGTCCATTTTTCAAAACTTTCTAAAAATAAAACTTTTATTTTTTAAGTAAAAATCATATATTTCCATATTGTATCAAATCAATTCTTTTCTATCTCAACGCATCTTTCCTAAACCCTAGATTACTTGCATCACAAATTATTCCAACCCTAGGTCAACCTAACCCTGAGTTAACCTAGTCCTAGTTTACCTGACCATAGTTTACCCAACCCTAATTAGGTGGCTTCAAGATTGTAGCTCTGTGATCCTTTGTAAAACCATCGTTTCAACCTAAAATCTTTTTCAAAATATTCAAAAGCCCTTTTTGGCTTGTCTTAGTTTAAAGTGGTTAGACACTTACCATTTTCTAAAAACCACTTTCTAAAATGATTTCAGAAACTTGCGCAACCCTAAGGCAATTCTAACAATTTCATGGTTAGGGTTTCCTAAGAAAAGTGACACATCAAATGAAACCTACAAGGTTCATTTTAGGGTTCTTAAACCTTAAACATCTTTTTCAAAACTCTTTTCAAAACCAACCTTCAAACACCACACTCTTGACACAATCCTAAACTTTCCTATGGTTAGGGTTGCTCAAAGTAAAGTGAGATATGCAAACAAGGGTTCTAGAACCCTAAAAGTCCAAAACCCTAGGGGAAGTGTCTACCTTCTTTCCTAAAAGTGTTTTCCAAAGCTCATAGCCTTGAAGGAGTTTAATTCCCACATAGCTAACCTCTAAAAGGCAATGAAATGTCGACATACCTTTCTTAAGGTGTTCAAAAACTGTTTTAAAAAACCTTTTTAAGACAAGTTCATAAGAGTTTTTACAAGTCCAAATCCCACCTTCAAAGACTTTCAAGTTCTCTTTTTCAAAACATGACCCCAAAGAGTCATCAAACCTTTTCAAAGGCCACAATGTGCCTATTTTCAATCGGGCCTTGAACCTAAACTACGACTGACCTGATTCTCGCTAAATGAGATACGTAGGCAACCTTCATAGGTGTGGTCATTACCTTTTTCAAACTCAATTACCCTTTTCCAAAATCCTACCCAAGTTTCTTTCAAACTTTCTTCAAATTGCATCATGCATTCATACATCCAAAAAGTGATGACAAACCCCTCTTCAAAACTTTTTCAAGTGGATATAAGTGGGCATTTAGGAAACGGAGATTCAAGTAAGTGAATATAGGGTGAATAGACATATAGGCACCGTAAAGGCGGGGCAGGGTTATGATTTTAGGATATTTTCCCTACACGTAACCAATTCTTAGACCATAAATCTCTATTTCAAAGACCAAAATGGAGTCATTTTCCAAAAAGGCTTAAACATTCTCCAAAGGTTGTCAACCAACCTGCTTTTCCAAAAACTCTTTTTTTCAAAACCTTTTCAAAAATCCTAAGTTTAGTCTTTGGGCTTTACGTAATTTTAGGTAACCTAACAAACTTTTATCAAAGTTAGGTGGCAACTCCAAACCTCTTTTTAAAATTCCTTAATCAAATGCATTTGGAGGTCAAACCCCGTCACACTCATCCTCTTAAGAGATTGAGTTCTAACAGACAGAGTATCGGGTTTGCTCCTTGTCATAACCCAGACTCGGGGCCTAAACTTGAGGCGCCACACGCACCAACCGTCATATTTAGTTCATAATGTCCGTGGTATGGATCCAAGAACCTTTGTTTTGTCCCACATTACATATGCAATGCTCCAATCGCACATAAATAGAAAAGAACAAATCCCATTATCTAATGTTGAAAATAAACAAACAATGCAAACAAGAGGCTTATAGAAAGAAATTGAAAAATGATTGAGTTGTCTATGACCAAATTAAGATGTGCTTCTTGCTTAAATTGAAAAAAAAAAACATAGAGTCCCACAATCATTTTATAAAAGTACCAAAATGTTTACAAGGGTTAAGTGGTTAACAAAGGGAAAAAAAAAAAAACAAATAAGAACAACCTTGTAACTTATATTGAATATTTAAATGCAAGGTCTCTCTTTGTGTGTATGAATGATGTAAAGCATAATCAAAATATTTTATTTTAAATGTTTGTAATGATAAAAAACTTTTGAAAGAGAAAAAAAATTTAGTGCATGACAGTATCCCAAATAAAAACCACTATGAGATAGCTGAAAGTTGTGCAATGACATCGTTGTACTAAATACACACCTACAATGAAAAACATGAAAAAATAATTGTACTAATTAGTTTATGTTAAATAAAAATAGCCATCGAGGTACAGTACAATGTGGGGTTCAAGTTACAAAAGCAAAATTTATATTTGTGTTATTTCAAGCATTACTACCCATAGTATTATAATGTATATATTATATGAAAGTAGTATGGTATGTATTATAATATATTATAATATTATGAGTAGTAATGCTTAAAATAGCATAAGTAGAATTGTAGCTAATGCAAAATTTGTACTTGTGTCCTCTTCTATGATATTGTTTGTAATATTACGACTATTGTGATTTTTAAATAACTATATATATATATATATAAATATATAATAGATAGAGCTTGGGGTTGAGTTGGGCGAGCCACTTGAGAGGGAGAGAGGGAGAATGAAGCTGCAAGTTTGAAGAGATGAGAAACTTGCAGCTGTATGGACGGCCAACAACTTATAGGATGATAGAGACTTGCCTTGTTTTTCGTTATGGACGATAGACATATTGTTCAATTTGTTTTGATCATAAATATAATATCGATATATGTTTATCTATAAATATATAAGTGCGGGTGTGTTAGAACTATTGTACGCATTGTAATAGTAGATAGCGACAAAATAATATTAAAGTCAATCTTAGTCTGAGTGTGTAGATTTAGTCAAACGAGGGAACACATGCCCTTTTGAAAATTCAGTCTCCTCTAGATGCAAAGTTGTCAATGTCATTAACTCCAAGATGAGTAATATTGTCAATGTTTGTATATCAATTGATGATGAATATATTTGAAGTTGATTAATCTTATATTTATAAGCATCTTACAGCAATCATGCTCATTTTTATTAATCTTTTGTTTTGCTTTGTGTTGTGTTTTCTCTCCTTTCCACATTCTCAAATATGTATAAACTATTTTGGAAACTTTGGTAAAATGCTAGTTAGATACAATAATGCAATAATATTTTATGATCACAGTTTGGCTGCAATTGAATCACAAGTTTCTTAAAATGTCATCGTACATTTAGAATTCAAGGTCTAAATACTTCAATTCTTCTGAAGTTGGATGAGGACATTGGACCATAGTCCTAACATTAAGTTCAATACCAATTCATTAGAGATTCCAAGTTTTCATTTCTCAGCTTGTGTTGAAAGTACTTTTCCAAATGATTCTGGAAAATTTCATTTCAAACTTTTAATGGAATGTTGCAAAACTTTCCCACCAATTGATTAATATAAGTTAAGGCTTCATATATAAGAATGGTATGTTCAATTATATTTGGTTTGTGTTTTCATGTGCAGATTCAAAAGTCCCTTAAATATGAACTATTTGGAGAGATGAAACATCAGCAAAAATGATAAAATGTAATTACAACAATAAATTCTTCCAACCATCTAGTAATATTATTTTAATACTTCCACTTGTTTTGGCTCACTTTGCATTTGATAGCACTAATTGGATGGAAGATTTAAATGATATGTGTCATGTAAATTTATTTTCCTAGGACATAAGTGCTCCTAATTCATGAGCTAATGAAAAACTATGCGTATGCCCTTCATCTATTAAGGACTAAAGAATATGTTACTCCCAAAATTGTCCTTTTCATAAGAGATCAGGGCCCCATTTAGCAAAAGTTTTGGGGATTAGTCCATCAATTTTCTAACATTTCCAATCTACTACTAGCTTGAGAAATGTAGAAGTAGAGAAACCAAATAGAACCCACCAATTAATATAATCTATTTTCAAGGAGATTTGTGTTAAATAAAGAATTAAAGAATCTTAAGGCAAGAATGAAATCAGATATTCCAATCCATTCCTTTAATGTTCAATTATTTTGGTGAGTTTTTTGCCAAAATAATATTTTATTTTTAAAAAATTCTCAATCTAACACTATCTTGAAATTAATTCCCAAACTAACACTTTTAAAGCCATGTCAATTGCTATGATAAACCTTTGCCGCATCATCTTTTTCAAATGTTAGAAAACAAAGGTCTAACATGATTTTCTTTCTCACTCGATTCATATTCTCCTTTAAAAGTTCCTTTACCACCCACACATTGCCATAATTTAGTTACCTGCAGACATTAAAACTACAACCATTGCCATTAAACACCCACCATTGTGAAGTTTAACCACCACTGTCTGTAGATCACCATTTCTATTTATCTCTCATTGTGCGAAAAATGAGAACCCCACAAAAGTCTAGTGGTTAGATAGTACTAAGTACTCGGTACTCATTTCTATAAAATAATGACACTTGGCATGTGAATACATCACTAACCCGAATTTATGGCCGATGGGGAAGACTTTTAAAGAAAAAATATCACGTGGTAAAATCTGATAGGATGTTGCCTTAAAAATTTTTTCACTATCCCACAAATTTAGTTTAGTGGTGTTTTCACATGCCACGTGTCATTATTTGATAGGAATGAGTACCGAGTACTTAGTACTATATGACCACTTGACTATTTTCCCAACATATGCGACTACTACACCTTTTTGGCCTTTTTTCATTCTACCTAGATTCTACCACCACTTACTTCATTGAACCACCACTTAATTGTCAAATCATCATCTCGGACCTCAATCTCTACCCATTGAACTCACCTCTATCCAAGGCAAAGCTACGTTAGAGGCCCAACTCCATATTCAAATTTTTTTAATATTCAAGTTTAGCCCACCTCAATATTACTCTAGCCTACCTACTGCCTCCACCCTTTTTGTAACCCTATTAACTAATACAACCCACCTTACCTTTAATCCTAAATCCGATAAAAATTAAACCAGGGCAATCCAACTCAAATATTCAACTTCATTAAAATACAAAATTTATGGCACAATACAGTTTATTCCCAATTTTAAGCCGACTATGTTTTTCAACGATGATGCCTCCCTAAGTTATACAACTACGATTGCAACGCCAAGGCCAATGATCTTCCAGTCTAAGGCAGTAAGCGCGCCCCCCCCCCCCCCCTCCCCCCCTTCTCTCATTTTTGGTGTTTCTTTCTATATGAGTCATGTCTTTTGAGATATTACTCTTTAGATCTTTAGATTTTCGTTATTATTCTTGTTGCTTGTTAATATTGTTATCGCGGTTGTGAAACTACAAATTCTTGATGAATAGTTTAAAGGGAATTCCATGACATTATGATAGGTTGTGTGGTGTGTGCTACTATTTTGTGTTCTGTATATTTTCAAGTTGTGTGTGTGTATTAGTATATACATAGCTGTTGGTTCCCTTATCAAATATGCATATACATACATATTGTGAGACCCAGGCAGCTGCACATGGGCGGGAACGAGATCTTGGCAGGTTATAGCAGTGGTAGGCTATCTCCAAGTTTATGTGCTGCAATTCCACATCGCTTGGGAAAGGAGAGGGGAAGTGTTATATATATAGGCACTTGTATCTCCTTGGTACAACGTGTTTTAAAACCGTGCAAGCCAAGGCCTAAAGCGGATAATATTGTACCATGTGGATCCTGGATCATGACAGAATGGTATCAGAGCCAATCCCAACGGGTAGTGTGCGAATCCAATGCGAGGATACGTTGCCCGTTGCGGGTGGATTGTTAGACCTGAGCGGCTGCACGTGGGCGGGAACGAGATCTTGGCAGGTTACAGCAGTGGCAAGCTGTCTCCAAGTTTATGTGCTGCAATTCCACATCGCTTGGGGAAGGAAAGGGGAAGTGTTATATATATAGGCACTTGTATCTCCTTGGTACAACGCATTTTAAAACCGTGCGAGCCAAGGCCTAAGGCGGATAATATTGTGCCATGTGGATCCTGGATCGTGACAGAATAGTATCAGAGCTAATCCTAGCGGGTAGTGTGCGAATCCAATGCGAGGATACGTTGCCCGTTGTGGGTGGATTGTGAGACCTGAGCGGCTGCACGTGGGCGAGAACAAGATCCTGATAGGTTATGATAGTGGCAAGCTGTCTCCAAGTTTATGTGTTGCAATCTCACATCGCCTAGGAAAAGAGAAGAGAAATGCTATATATGTAGGCACTTGTATCTCCTTGGTACAATGCGTTCTAAAGCCGTGCGGGTTAATACTCAAAGCGGACAATATTCTATTATGTGGATCATGGGTCGTGACAAATATATATATATATATGTATATATAGGTACATACATGCATATATATATATATATATATATAAATAGGTACCGGTTGAAAGTGTTTTATGCATAGGCCAGAGCAAATCAAAATGAGATCATTTTTCACCTTGTCATAACAACAAAAAATAATTATAAAAAAACACACTAAAAATAGTACTCTTGCAGAGAAAATATGATTAACACAATAGATACTTCTAGGATTCTTGATGATCCACGTTTGGAAAACATGCCTGCAAAAATAATATCTTGTAGTGCTCGTCTCAGTGCTGTAGTGATAGATGACAGCAAAGCGTTCTGCTAGGGATGGAATGGAAGAAGTATGGCTAGCTTGGCTTGAGCAATGTTATGTATTCTTATTTTTGTATTCACTTCTAGATCTAATTATGAATAATTAATCCTTATAGTCCCAAATTAATTTGGTGAAAATGTAATTTGGTGTGTGGAGTTGGGTGCATTCTCTGCAAATTGATCATTGCAAGGTGCTTTCACCAAATGCCTTACAGGAGGAAGAGAATAACATTTTACTTACTTTTTATAAAAGATGACATGGCAGCCTTTTACTGTGGCAGTTCATGTTGCACAAAAAGTATTAAATTGGGAACTAATTTGGAGAGAGTATTAGATTGGGAATATATTTTTGAAAAGAATGTTACTTAGGCAAAAAAAACTCCATTTCTGTAGGCATGAAGTAAAATAAATGTTATGTAATGTGTGTGTATAAGTGTGATTGTATTGCAGTAATCAACTAATATATGTTATGACACAGTTAAGCAAGAGTTTAAAGTAAGTTCAACACTATCTCGGAGTTTCAAGCGATGTGGGGGGGGGGGGGGGGGGGGGGGGGGGGGGGTGGAGTTTTCAAAAATGATTTAGGTGCATCTCAAGAAATTAAAAGTTTAAATTGTATTTAAAAAATAATCAATTTTTACTTATTCATATGATTATTATATAAAAAATTCTTCTCGTATTTAAATTTTATAGAGAAAAACTCTACTAAAATGATATGACAATAGCGTTTTTAAAATTATGAGTAAAAACTCATCATACTGTACAAAAAATTATATTTGCATAACTTTACTCTCATTATATGTTAATTTTTCTTTGTACATATTTCTAAATCCAAGTATGAGAAATATATTAGCATGTAAGACTTAATTTCCACATAGAAAATAAGATAACTTCTATTGTGCCTCATAGTTTAATCAAAAGTTGGGGTGCCATGACACCCCTCCTTAAAGGGTAGTTCCGCCCTTAGATATGGTATACATAACTAAACACAGAAAAGCTATGGGCAGCATCTTGAGTGCGTGTTATGTATTCTATAGTGTCCATACAACTATTGAGTAATACATGTATTTGGGTTGGGTTGTGGGAATTGATACACACTGAGAAATTTAATATATATATATATATATATATATTTAGAGTTTTTCTAATTATACAAGGATTAGGATTTCGGTTTGCTTATAAATAGTAAACTCGTGAGAAGTCTAGGGATTAGATAGAGAGAGGATGGTTTGTAAAGAGAAGGGATTGGAAACTGTACTCTTCTATCAATGTACTAATTTTTGTGTCTTTCTTTGTCTTTACAAAAGAAAAAGGAGTAAATTGTGATATTAATTTAGTTATGGGCAAACGAACGGGCCTTTGGTCCACTCATTTTAGCACTTCTAATCAGGCCACGCTGTTCTCTCACACATGAATTTAGGTAGATTTGTAGTTTACCAAACCACATAAATTCTCTCAATCGTTCTCTTTGGTATGTGCACACGTACAGTTGGACTTGAAAAATTCAAACCCGGACACCCCACCTCTAATAGAAATGGCTTGTGGTATAAATAAACAGGTTAAAAATGAGATATGAGAAAGAAAACATAGGCCAGTGCAAGTTGAGATAGGGTAGGGTTTAATTCACTCTACCTTAAACTTTTTCAATTATATTATGAAGCCACTAAATACTAATATTATATTCGCCCCATTGCCATCCCTACACTTGGGGTTGAATTTCAAGACATAAGCGTAATATATAGATATATAGATACTTTAATTTTAATGCACTAACAGTGTAAAATTTTTTTGCACAAGCGGACACTAGAATACAACATGTGTCTATAAGTTTTGTTTCTTTATGTTGTACTTAAATTTTAAAAAACACGTGTCGTACTCTAATACTCTGCTTGTATAAAAATATTTTACATAGTGCATCAAAACTAAACACACACTAAACACACACACACACACACATATATATATATACATAAGAATCACATATGGACAAGTTACGTTTTGGTGTCAACTGCAATATTCATTTTCTTAATCTGCTGGGTTCAAACTTGTATACCTAACATAACTGTACATTGAACAAGTTCAGTCTATAGGATTCCTTAGGTCAACACCTAAGCGGTGTCCCGTATGGGTCAACTTTGACTTTCATACACAATGATGTAAATGTTTGTGGTCATTTCATTTTAAACCAAAACACTCATCATTTTAATTTACAATTTCAAAAATACCACTGTCACTTTATTTTAGTAGATTTTTTACATAAAAATTAAGTAAGAATAGGTTTATAATAAAAATTATGTAAGATAAAATAGTGAAGGTAATAGAAATCAATATCAAATCACAAAGAAATAGTTGTTTCACATACCCATTCAAATAATTGTGAATCAGTCATCTAATTAGGAATTTTATATTGATAATCTCAAGTCTAGGGGTTACTATCTTTGTTTTTGTTTGATATCAAGTAATTAAAAAGTGTTGATTGCATCATCTTCTATACCCGGATCCACCGAACGTTGGCCTTCCAAGTTCCAACCTATGACTATTTGCCACCTCTACATATATATAACTAAACCACCACCTTACATTAACCAAACCAAACCACCCCCCCCCCCCCCCCCCCCCCCCCCCCCCCCCCCCCCAATCTCTCTCCCCGTTTTAAATGACCATTTTTTTTTCTAAATGAAACACTTTGATTTGGTGGTTGACTTGAGGTACCGCAAGAAAGAGGCATGCTAGCCACAATTGTTGGTTGATGACTAACATCTCAAACTCAAACACTTATGGTAGACTTCCTCAGTTGTTAACCATCATCGATAACTGATTATTATGCCGCGACTGTAGTTAACAGTTTTTTTTCGGGAGAGGGAGAGAATGGTTGGCGTGAAATACCACAAGAAAAAGAGAGTTTCTGTGTGAGAGAGGGAGGACGAAGGGGGACTTTTTAGAGAGAGAGAGAACTTTGGAATCTAATGCTTGCCCTGGTGCCCTAGATTCCAAAGGATCCGGTCATCCCCCTTCTTTAAAAGCTCAGTCCGTGTATCATTTGTCCACCACCCCATGACCCACCAATAAAGTCCTTTTGACATTCCTTGGTTACCCGAATGACCATATTATCCTCATGAACCTTCTAGGTTTTGTATCACTATCATATGCAACCACATAATAGCAATACAATAATTCTTTATTAATGACTTATCAAAGGGGTTATACTATGCAATGGCAGCATAATTCTTTGTTGTGACATTGAAATTAGTTCAATTCTATGAAGTAGCTGTTGAGAGATCTCAGCTCAAATAATTATTCAAAGTTCTTTATGCCATTAATAATATTGGTTAGGAGACATTCATCCAACAATATAGAATAAACACATATCATATAAAAATAAGTGGAATTGCTTGCTTTTCTCAACTAGTTAGCCAAGGGTTTTTTTTACTTATCTTTTTTCTTTTCTCTAAAAACGAAAAGAACGCACATGGAACGAAGGCTATTTATATATTCAAAATGATAATACGTAATATTTTTTTAGGTAATTGAGAGATTTATGGCCAATCTTCACCAATTCATGTGTAACTACTTGTTTTTTTGCTAATCGAGTGTTTTGGACCAGCTTGCGTGTATTATCTCAATTCTTAACATTCTAAGTTATTCGAATTACCAATAATCTTGCATGTGGATTGGAAAAACAAGTAAATTCATTTGTTCCACAATTAATAGGGATCGATGCATAATTAATATTGTAACTTGGAAGTAACAAAATGTGAGATCATTATATTTGCTGATTCATCTACCTAATGTTTCTACTATTATATACAATTTGTTTGGGCGGTTCAATAGATATTATAACTAGGAAATTGTAAAATATACAATCAAACTTGATGCCTGCACAACTAGAGATGAAAACAGGATAGGTTTGAGACGAGTTAGGCTAAACCATATCCCTCTTCTAATGAAAAATCTTTACCTCGTATCTCGTCTCAAACTTGTGAAGGGTTGAACTTTCACACTTAGCCTGCATCTCGTTTAAATTAATCAGCTTTGGGATAAACCCGCATAAAAACTCAAAATAAAAATAGTTCTCCAAAATTAAAAATAATACAAGTTATAGAAGCATTAGCACAATATAAACTTGAGAAAAAAAAGATAAATCCTAAAAAACAAAAAATAACATAAAAACCCGAACATTTATTTCTATAAACAAAGTGTATTTTGTATAAATAATATATAATAAAGGTACTTAATGTATTGCACAAATAATCAGAGCGTCGTGACCTAAATTCTATCTAGCCCCAAATTGCTTTCAACTTTATTTTCTTTTTCGTAATTTGCCCCTAACACATTTATACATACCCCAAACACATACTATTAGGGGCAGAGGGAAGAGGGCTTTAGAATTTTTTAGATCAAATTGTCATCTCTATGCACAACCCTCTCACTCACATAGTGGCCTTATACGAGGGGATGACTATGGAAGCATTAAAAAAACTCATTTAGCATGTAAATTTTTAATGGTACAATAGTATTGACTACTACCACTTAAATTTAAACTTTTTAGTTGAGACCCATCATACATATAAGAGGTACAAATTACATCAGAAGTTGTATGTACCTAAAAATAAGGGTATTACCTTCTTACTTTAGTAGCCTCCTACAAGTAAGCTGTGAAATTATTAATTAATTGGTTTGGTCCATGAAATGGAGGAATGTGAGTGGGATATTTACTAAACCATTGCCATCTCGTACGTCTTTTTGGTAATTCTTTTCATTGAAGTAGCAGCAAAGTTGTTAGATTGAGACCCCTGATAGGCCACCCATCTGCATGGACTGGAATACTGATCACCATAGACTGGAATACTGATCTCCGTTCACTTGCAACAATATATCACTCATATAATATATATATATAATATTTATTATACAATCAGGGTATCCAAACCAGTTTATTCGCAATCACTTTCATATTTGAGTCTATATTACACGAGCCAAAAAACAATGCAAGTGGGTCAAACATTTTATCTCTATATATGCGAGTGGCTCAAGTATTAGATGACTTTGGCTAGCTCTTGAAGCTGAACATTTATGTGGTTCATGATATACATTAGTACATAGAAGGACATTTTTGTCCATTCACTTCTTTTTCAATTAGGGTAATACATGAAAGCGTCCTTTGAGACCTTTATTCATTGGCAGCAAGGGCTTAAAATATAAGGAGACTTTAAGTATTTTTTAGTCTTTTAATAATATCTAGAAACAAATATGAATCTAGGGAGACCTATATAGTTACATATTTTCAATCAAGAACCAAGTGGCTTCAATATAACGAGTACAAAACCAATGTGGAAAGGGGCCACATTTCATTGATATAATTTAATTACATAACGTTTGGCTAAAATGTATTAAATGGTGAAGAAAACTTGTACCTATTCCTCAATAGCTAGTCAAAGGGTTGAGGTTTATTAGGATTTGAGTTAAATGTTTAATTTGTTTGTGTGGATTATTATTATGCTATAACTTAATTAGATGGCAAGTTATATATCTATACTATTATAAAAAATAAACACTTGAGATTTAGTGAAGTATGTTTGCTGAAGTCTGTCACAAAGAATATACTAGTAATTTTAATATAACTCAACTAACTTTGAGAGTATAAAGTTAATGGGGTAAGTAAGAGTTGTGGGTGCATACATTATGTGTGTGTGTGACCACTTCTAGTATATATATATATATTTTTTGATACATGGGAGTCCAAAACTTGAGAAATGAGGCCGAGGCTAGAACCCTGTATATATGAGCAGGAGGCTAGATGGCCAACCATTGGGCTCGGTAGGTTAGATTTTTGGTCCACTTCATTTACACTAACAAAACCATCTTTCACTGAGTTTTTTGTTTTTTTTTTTCAACTCTCTGTGTGCTATCTGTAGAAGTAGTAAAGGTTTAATAATACCTCAAATTCCATCACACTTTTGTCTTTATATTAGCCAAGTGCATTCACACTGATAAAGTTAACTCTATGTTTGGGTCTTACATGTTACACTATTTAAAGCTTACCACTTATTACCAAAAAGAAATAGTAAAAAAGAACTATAGACGAAATATAAGTTTTTAATAGCTTACAACCTATTAAACAAAAAGGAAGACTTTTACGACTTCATAGAACAACATTAAAGAGACATCTCAGTCCATTTGGTTGATACAAGTAACTCAACTCTATTGCTTGTAATTGTAAAATATACTTTTGAAAAAACAAATATTCATGACATAATTAATATTGAAAAATTATGTGCATACCTCTTTTTTTTTTTTTGGTTTTTGAGCTAATGAGATAACTCACATATTTTAATATCATAGTAATTTCTGTCCCCTTTTCCCTTTTCCTTTTTTCTTTTCTTTGCTTGGTTGTATGCCGTTTTAACAGACGAGCATTTATTACATTTAGGCCACAAAATATCAAATAAACACATGATAAAATAATAAGACAAAAATAAAATCATGCATTTTAAAATAACGTTAATGGATACCAAACGATTTAAAAATTAACATTAAATGCGAGATTCAAAATGGAAGGATATCAGTGTACTTTCTTTCTACTGGAGGGGTAGTTTCGGTAATAGAATCACCGGATTCACACATTTGCTTAGCTAGTTGCTCCTCTTTTTGTTTTTTTATTGATTTCTGAGCATGGCACCATTTGGTAATCTCTCTCTCTCTCTCTCACTCTCACTCATCAATCAAACCCTCTCTCTGTAGTTTAACAGTCTCTCTCTTGCTTTAAAAAAGGGTTATTTTTTTGTTGATCTTCACAACTCTCTCCCTGTCTTTCTAAGTCAAATCCTCTCTGCTGATTAGCAGGGAGCTAGAGCTCGAGTCCCTGGATTAAGTCCTCCAAAGCAGAGTTTCTATATTTGGTAACTAAACCTCCCCTGATGTACAAATCGTTTTTGTATTTGTATCTATACCTTCTATTTATAGTAAAATTCTATCTCTCTCCAGAAGTTTTGTTTTTTTAGTTCAGAGATAGCCGACTTTCGATGTCAAGTTATATGAAGGTAGTTAGGTCGGTGTTGGAAACTTATCAGTAAAAGCTAGGGCTAGGGTTTTGCATTCTTGATTCGCTTATCTGGGTAAAGTCACTCATCTGTATCTGTTCATGGGTTCCAAAGTTTGGTTTATTTAGAATAAGTTCCAGCTATTTCCTGAATTGAATTCTGGTGGTTCGTTGTTGGTTTGGCCATTTGTTGGCCTTTTCTTGACAAATTTTATGTGGGTTTATGTTAATTGAAAGTTCTGATTTTTGTTGCAGTGACTCGTGGGTTGCTTCGGAGATTGCGAATTTTGTAGTTATTATCAGTTTGAAGGTCAGTGTAAAGCTGTTTTTTTTTTTATTTGTTCTGTGGTTAATTAAATGTCTAAATAATTATTTGGTTCTTGATTAGTGTTATTTTTATGCGACATATGGTGGTGTGGCTATATTGGATATGGAAGTGATAGGAAGTGTGATTTTCATTTTTGGGTGGTGCAGGGTTTGTGCTGTTTCAGTTTAGGAAGCTGGAATTTTGTTGGTAGGTTGGTTGCTTATTCAATTGGGTAGACGAATTAGGACTTCCTTTGACTGAAGATCAGAAGAGAGCAATTTGTCGTGGAGAGATTTGAGCGTAAAAGAGTGATAGATGAATTTGAAGTTGAAATATTGGGTTCTTGGTGTGCAAATGGGGGAGGATTTTAGGGATGGAACACTTGTGGTGTGCGAATTTTTTTTGAAGGAACTCTAGTGTTTATTAGTTCTGTTAGTTGAAATTTTGCTTCATTTTTGAATATGGAATATCCCTTTTCTTCTAAAGAAAAGGGAGTTGGTTATTGGGCTTCTCCAAGAGCTCCAATGGAGGGTGTACCATTGGATTGTGGTGCAAGGAATTCAGGTTCAGAGGAACCATTTAATAATGTTGCAGAGCTCATGAATTTTGATACATATGCTGGATGGTGCAGCAGCCCCTCAACAACAGACCAGATGTTTCCCTCTTATGCTTTGTCGCCCCTTCAGCCAGTGACCACAAGTTATGCTCCCTTTGATGCATCAAACTTCACTGAACAAAGTACTTGTGCCTTCCCTGTGCCTGATGGGGGTGTCATGGGGAGTTCTTTCTGTGGCGGAGACAAGATGACATTTCCGCAGATGAATACCCAGTTTGGTTTTTTAATAGATTCTGCTGGTGGGGATGACTCTGGTGCTAAAAGAGGTAATGGTTCTTTTCAGCAAAACATGTCAGATACGGGGAATTTTTTCATACCAAGGCCACTTGCACAAACTCTTGCTGAGAAAATGCTCAGGGCGTTGTCCTTGTTTAAAGAGTCATCTGTAAGTCGCATTTTGGCACAAGTTTGGGTTCCAATTAAGCACGGTGATCAGTGTATCTTGAGCACTTGTGAGCAACCCTACTTGCTTGACCAGATACTTGCAGGATATCGTGAAGTGTCAAGGGCATATACCTTCTCTGCAGAGGTAAAACCAGGTTCTTTTCTGGGTCTTCCTGGCCGAGTATTTATCTCAAAAGTTCCAGAGTGGACCTCAAATGTAGTATACTACAACAAGGGTGAGTACCTGCGGGTGCAGCATGCAGTTGACCATGAAGTCCGTGGATCCATTGCTTTACCTGTTTTTGAGGATGATCCCCTTGAAAGGTCATGTTGTGCCGTGCTGGAACTTGTAACTACAAAAGAGAAACCCAATTTCGATTCGGAGGTGGAGAATGTTTGCCGTGCACTCCAGGTTAATCTTCCTTTCCTTGTCTTTATCGTGGAAAACCTTCCTTCCCTCCTGCTTACAATGTTTCATTTTTCTCAATTCTGTTTTGAAAACATTTTGTGTTAATGACTCAGTCACCTGCTTAATTTATGGGACGCCCCTTCCCCTCTAAAATTTTATCACATTGTATCTTGTTAAGCAATAAAAAGAAGAAGAGGAAAAAATTATGGTATAAATGCTCATGAAAGAGTCAACAAAACTTGCTGAAAGTGGGTTTGGAAATATTTTTGGTGTCTATGGAGATCACATAACATACATGAAGTTAAATGGGCAGTTGCTGTCATTCCCTTTTGGCTTATGAGGAAGCATTGTCATCTTGCTTAAGCTTTCCTGATAAATGAATGATACCAATTCAGAGTGTGAAACTGTTTTCTGGCATTTGTAAACTAGGATATGTTGCTTCTCAGGGATAAATAAAGCTCTCCATTTTGCCAATGGAGTTCATTTGTTGTATCTACCTGTACTACAACATGTCTTGTATTTATAGATAGCTCCACAACTTGCTCAACTAAGGAGCTCGTAACAGCTTTATTTTGGGGCAGGGCTGGGCATCGGCATCATTTATCATGGTTCCAGTCCAGGAATCCTTCGACATCCGTTGGTTAGTCAGTTTTTCGGTGGATGCATACATATAGTATATATATATGTATAATATATATGACTCCTTTTGTGGCTACCAGTCTTCCTTAGTTACGGAAGTTTTTTGTGCTTTTAGTCGACTTTTTATGCAGGACTTCTCAGGATCTGTGAATCGGTAATTCAAGGTGCACTAGGTGTCTTCTTTTTCACATTTGTTGTGGCTGCTATTTGAAGTCAAAGGATAAAAATGACATCCATGCGAACTACACTTTTCTATTTGCACAGTCCATTGATTTATTCTAGAATAAAATTTCTATTGCATAGAGTTGTTAGTTCTGCCTTAACTCCTTATACTTAATTTTTTTACAGGCTGTGAATTTAAGGAGCACTGCACCTCCCAGGCTTTATCCCCAGGTAATAACGAAATGAATAAATTTTATTTTTCTGATTCAATATTAAAAGCTTAGAAAAAGAATAGGAGGTGTCAACTACTGTTTTAGGCAAATATTTCATTGTATTAGGATGTTCAGCTTCTCTTCTAAGCTCATCTGTCATTTTGCAGTGCCTGTCAACTAATCAGAGGGCCGCATTAGCTGAGATAACTGATGTTTTACGAGCTGTATGTCATGCACATAGATTGCCCCTTGCTCTAACATGGATACCCTGTTGTTACAATGAGGAAGTTGGTGATGAAATTATAAGAGTGCGTGTTAGAGGGGGTAATGCAACTTTAAATGAGAAATGTATACTATGCATCGAGGATACAGCTTGCTATGTGAATGATAGAGAGATGCAAGGATTTGAGCATGCATGTGCAGAACATCATCTCGAGGAAGGGCAAGGTATAGCTGGAAAAGCTCTGCAATCAAATCACCCCTTCTTCTTCCCTGACGTAAAGGAATATGATATTAGTGAGTATCCACTTGTCCATCATGCACGTAAGTGTGGCCTGAATGCTGCTGTCGCAATCAGGCTAAGGAGCACTTACACTGGTGATGATGACTATATATTAGAGTTCTTTCTCCCTGTAAATATGAAAGGGAGCACCGAACAGCAGCTCTTGTTGAACAACCTCTCAGGTACTATGCAGAGGATCTGTAAGAGTTTGAGGACAGTTTCAGATGCAGAATTAGTTGGTGCAGAGAGTTCTAAAGTTGGGTTTCAAAATGGATCAGTTCCCAACTTTCCACCTGAAGCATTTTCAACAGGAATCTCTCAACAGTCATTAGATAGTAATTTAAACACTATTGATCAGATGCCACTGGATGTATCTGACCCGAGAACTATTGGATTAGAACCAGATGGTCCTCGTGAACGGGTACTATATCTAACCATATGTTTTTCTTACATCACGTATGAACTTATTCTTCCTAAAATTAAGACATGGTGGTTATTTTGGATAATTCCATGATTTCATGCCATATTATTTTGTTAACTATGGGCCAGAGGATTGTTGATGTCCATCGCATGGGGGATCCATTGAGGTTATCTGTGTCAAATATATAGGTCGGACACTTGTCCATTTGAGAAGCATTTTTTTGGAAAGCTTTTCATTCCTTTGGTTTTTGTTAGACATTTTTTTTTAGTGTTTCTTTTCTTCCCTATCTTAGCGATGGCATCTCTTTCAGAGATGAGGAAGATGGCTCTGTGACTGGATTTTACTTGCATATGAATCAACTTAGGCATAAGAAGCACGAACACGACACGAAACACCAATACAATATGATATGGACAGAACAACATGACCACTTAAAAAGAAATCAGATATGAAATGACAATTGTTAAATAATCAGGCACGATATGATAGGGACACGACAACAAATATATATATATATACACTAGAAAATAATAACAATGTCATCGTTTTTAAGTTGCAAATACATTTACATTTTGTTATATCAAAACAATAAGAAATCATTTTCTACATACTATAAATTGGAAAAGAAATATGAATGAGAAATTTTAAAAGTTTTAGGCTTTATAATTCCTAAAATTAAAAAATCTAAAGGAGGAGGATTAATATATATAAATTAACATTCTTTTGATTTTACTAGTTGGCTCTCAAGTTAGTTTCTTCAAACTCACAATGTGTTTCATGTGTGTTTAAGCAATAAATACGTGTGGTCCTTAAGTGGCTGAAACATGTCCTGTTCAAACTCATTTGAACGCATGTTCGACACGGACTTGGCACATTCTTTCAGTGTCCGTGTTGTTTGGACTTAGGCCTTAACATTTGGTAACAAGTACTATCTAGGACCTACGTGTTAGAATTATTAAGGAAGGCTTGAGTTACTAAGCTCGTTGTTCAACTTAGTGGGCTTGGCTAAGGGTTGCCATTCAGAACGATTAAACTTAAGTGCAATCCAGTAAGCACTACTGAACAGGAACCATACAAATGATGAAGCATGCCGGGATTTCTACCTTGCTTTCTGCAGGAATTAGCTCTCTAATTGATTCGTGGTAACCAAGAGAAGCTGCAAGGCAATCCTAGAAATAGTCTTTCTCTGTTCTAGGATCTGCTTGTTAGAATTAGTGCTGAAGCATTGTGATTACTGATTGATGATCAAACCTGCAAACATGCTAAAGTAAGTTGAGTTTCGCTCAATTAAGTAGGCTTGGGTTTAGTGTGTTTCTGTCAGAACCCATAGAGCAAATACAAATACAATGAAAATACGGCAAAATAGGTAGCAATGTAAAGTCCCTTAATTATACAATGGACCATTTCTTTGAGCCCCATCAAGAGAGGAAAAACTTTTATTTAACAGAAACCAATAATATAGTTGGTCACCCTAATCATAACAAAAATAATGTGGACTTAATAAATCTTGCTCATGAGCCTAGGAAAACCTGGGAACCTTATTTTTTAACTTATGAATACCAAGGAGCCCTATTTGTTTGCATGCCAATTAAGTTTAGTGAAAAGAGAGAAGGACGTCATTGGGACGTCATGCACATAATTGGTTGATTAGATATCTTCATGATGCTTTCAATTTTGAAACTTATGGTTGGGACTATTAGAACACCACTAATCCGAAAAGCTTAAACTGTTTGGTAAGGGGTCAACAATGCATATCAAGCTCTTCAACACCCTTTCTCACTCGCAATCTCGTCTTGCACATGGTGTTGCATCCTCAAGAGATAGAGAGACATAAGGCAATTAAGAACAAAAGTAGACAGAAAGAGTTGAACCCAAGACCTCTTAGCTATGATACCATGTTAGAAGATCATTACTTCCAAAAGCTTAAGCTGTTAAGGGGCCAACAATACGTATGAAGCCCTCGAACAAGGATAGCTATTTACTATTCACAAAAGAAGTATCAAGAAGGTAGCTTACTACCATTGGATTCATAACACAACATGTCTGTTCTTCATAATTTACTAGGTAATATTTTTTTGGATACTGAAGATATGCAAACTGAACCTTATATAATTTAAGAATTAAATTGTACTTTTAAGCCTAAAAAGAATTTGTTATAAAAAGGAAAGGAAAATGTGAAAAGAGGCATGTCCGTATCCATTGTAGGGCTTCTGTACAAAACAAATGATGTTATTCTTGTTGCAAATTATATGCATTGTTTGTTTGGATGATCACAGTGTGTAGCTTTAAATGATTTGTGAATTGATTTCTGAACCGTTTCTTTATTTTATGTAGATGAGTGGATCAAGGAGATTGATTGAGAAGAAACGAAGTACAGCGGAGAAGAATGTAAGTTTAAGTGTTCTTCAGCAGTACTTTTCTGGGAGTCTTAAGGATGCTGCCAAAAGCATTGGTGGTAAGACCTCTTCTTAATATGCTTATTTCTCAAAAATGTTGACTTGATCAGTTGATACCATGGGCATTTGTTGACAAATAAGCTGACTGGTTCCTAACCTTATGTTCAAAGTGCAAAATATGAAGTTTAAAGAGAGAATTTATTAAACAATTTCTGTCAGAAAATAGCTCGAGATGTAAAACATATTTCCTCTCTGACTAATTTTTAAAAGACTTAGTAACGGATATCCTTTGATATATCCAACCATCGCTAAGGCGGTGTTGAATTATTTGCCTTTTCAACAATATCGTTCATTTACTCCTCTCTGAATTTTTATTTTTTGTTTTGAAGTTTGGAAGTGTGTTTATTGTTTTTATTTATGGTTAAAGGTTCAGATGTTTTCAGAGACTTTATGGGGTGTTTCCAATAATTGTGATATCATTATATTAAGAAATATTTGCAAATTTATTTAAAACAGTAGCATGTGCTTTTAATTTATTGCCTTTTTTTGTAGTTTGCCCTACAACACTCAAGAGGATATGCAGACAACATGGGATCTTGAGGTGGCCATCCCGCAAAATAAATAAGGTGAATCGCTCCCTAAGGAAAATACAAACTGTGCTTGACACTGTTCAGGGGGTGGAAGGAGGGCTGAAGTTTGATCCAACTACTGGGGGCCTTGTGGCAGCAGGTTCCATTATGGAAGATTTTGATGCACAGAGAGGTATTCTCTTCCCTGGCAAAAACCTTTCTATTAAAAACTCCAAATCGCTTACCCAAGATACAGCATCAGTTCGTCCAACCTCTTCTATTGATGGTGAGAATTCTATAGTGAAATTGGAAGATGAGTGTTACATAGGTGGAAACCAAGTAGGGCCACCGAGGAGTCTGCTCATGTCAAACACTTACAAAGCAGAAAATAATTTCAACATTCCCTTGACTAATTGTTGTGATGACTCCAAATCAGCTGCATTAGATGTTGGGCCATTGCAGCCGGCCAGTCTTGACACTGTAGCTTGGACCTGTTCCAGGAATGCCTCAATGAGTTCAGGATGCAAAAATGAGAGTTTAAACAAGAGTGTTTTGGAATTAGAGAATTCAGAGACAACCTATGTTTCGCTCAGTTCAAGCCCCATGGTTGCTGCTCGTGAGATGTGTACTGGAATGAACGGTGATACTGGGATGGAATCTGATGATGGGATCATTGAACATAGCCAGCCTACTTCTTCAGGCATGACAGACTCATCAAACACATCTGGTTCAATGATGCATGGCAGCTCGTCGAGCTCTCAGAGCATTGGTGAACAGAAACGTGCCAAAATCCAAACTTGTTCTGGAGAGAGCGGATCAAAAATCACTGTGAAAGCTACTTACAAAGAAGATACAATCAGGTTCAAATTTGAGCCTTCTGCAGGGTGTAACAAGTTGTATGAAGAAGTTGCAAAGAGGTTTAAATTACAAACAGGGACATTCCAGCTCAAGTATCTAGACGATGAAGAGGAATGGGTGATGTTGGTAAGTGACTCTGATTTGCAGGAGTGTCTTGAGATATTGGATTTTGTTGGCACTTGCATTGTGAAGTTTCTTGTTCGTGACGTCCCTTCTGCCATGGGCAGCTCTGGCAGTAGCAATTGCTTCTTGGCAGGAGGTTCTTAGAAGTCTATATATATGAAAACTGGCAACCTTTGGATATTGCGTTGTGTTTTGTTGGATTGTTGAGGCTCCTTGCCAGGTTAACATGGGAGGCAATGGCATTCTCTTTAGATTGGTGCTTTTTGCCTTTTTCTTTCTCGGATGGGATATTGCTTTTTTCTTTTCTAGTTGTTCTTGCAGTTAACCGTCATAGCTCGGAACATCACTACTCTTTTGGTTGAATTACTGTTGCTCAATAGAGCTTCAGATAAGCATACCGTGTTATGCTATGATTGGTTCTTGTAGGAATTACAAAAGGAAAGGAAAAGTTAGAAGAAAATTTATGCCAATGATAGATGTGAATCCACAGGTATGTCGATGTATAGCTCTGTAAATGCTTGAAGCAGCAATAGAAGTTGTACTAGTTGAAAGGATTACGGCTCCGGTCTTCATGGTGCTCTAACCGTAGTTTGTAAAAAAATGTTATGTACGTTAATATAGCTTCAGGGCATGATGCTTTTGAATTTCTGCTTTTTACTGTGTGCTGATTCGGATGGAAGTTTTCCAGGAGTATATATATATATATATATATATCCTTGCTATATCCCAAATTTGTATTGTATTCATTTCTTAACTGGGAGAGTGAGTGTATTGCAACTTCATTCTCAATTATTAAGCTACAGTTCTCTTTTCAGTCAGGAAGAATACACATGATATAATATAAGATATTGTCTAATTATTTTATAACAATTCCAAATATTCTTGTCAAAGCAGCGGTATATATATGTGTGTGGGTGTGCTTTCTTTTTCTTGAATTAAATGTGAACTTTATATGGGAACCAACGTAAAGGAATGCGCGTGTTTTGAATCTTTTCAATCCAAACAAGTTTTCCAAGGTAGTAGTTTGAGAACGGGCTTCGTTGTTTGGTGGATTCATTGTTAAAATTCATGTCAATGAGAGTGCGTAAAGAATATTGAGTGTTTATCAAAACTTGTTGCATAATTTATTTTAACTGTTGAAAGGGCTGCGCATTATAATTTATATATAAGTAGATTGATTAAGGGCATAATCTTCAATCTTCAAACAGTGATCCATTTAGGAGTGAAAATTGCATTTCTTTGTTGACAGCACAATCTATGAATCTATGCTTAAAACAGAGTAACGTAGTCCCCAAAAAAGAAGAAACTAAAAGGAACAGAGCAACATGATATGGCCATAAATTTATACTGGGAAACTATCATGAAAATAAAAATAAGACTAAATTTGCTAGAGCAAAAATAAGAATTTATACTGAGAAATCTATAGAACATTATAAAATTTAAAAAGAAGCATGTTCTTTTATTCACAGTTGATTTACTTCAAATTTGAAATGCAAATGTCGAAACAAGGGTAGATTAAAGTGAAGACCTAAGAAAAATTTATTCAAATTGTCAAAGTTTAGAAGTGAATTGTTATTGTAAAAAAAAAAAAAATAATAAATTAGTTTATGACAAAAAACCTAAAATACTAGGAGGCCAAGTGGCAATTCCAGCTCTCCACTGCAAATATATGAAATTTTTAAATATTTAATGCTACAAAAAAAAGTTGAGTTTAAAACCTAATTGGTCGAAAAAAATGAACTTATCCCTAAAATCTCTCTGTATTTTGAATTTTTTAAAATATTTAAATCTTTTAAAAAAATTGAGTGCTAAAATTTGATTGATCAACAAATCCTTAAATTGATCGTATTCCGAAAATCTCTCTTTAATCCCTAGAATCTCCCTTTAATTGATTGAAAAAAGCTTCGAAAAATAAGACGTGCACATGCATTTTATCTCTCTACTCCTGCTTCAGATTCCCTACCACGACGGACCACCCAATGTTGCAAACTCTCCCGGAGGTCGTCTCACATTCAATCTTCATAGTTATTGCTTTTTTCTATTGAGTAATGTTATATTAAGTCTGTTATATTTTTTTTCCGTATACATGATTATCATGAATTTGAGTTTCCTCTGTTCCTTTTTTGGGCATTTTCATTGCGTTTGTATAATCTACTTCAATTTTATGAATGTTATTTGTAAATTTTATCACAGTGTTCACTTTATCTAATGAAACCTCCGTTTTAGTTTGTCATTTACTGAAGTTCATAACAAATTATGAACTTCTAGGAGTTTTAAGAGTTATTTCAAGGAGTTTAGAAGTCGTGGAACAGCTAAAAACCACAAGTAGTTGGGTCTTTTATGTTTATTATTCCTTTCAACTTTATTTTTCTTTTCACCCGTTGATCATCAAGGAATTTCAACAATGTTTTGCTCTAATATTTTTCATTGTCTTCTTTTGCAGGAATTTTGCAACATTATGCCATACGCAAACATATGAGTAATTAGAAGTGCTAAATCATACTTCAGAACTTTCTATTTTACCACTTTTCATGAAATACAGTTAGCATTATCCATGATATCACCGAAGAAAAAAGTGTGAGTTGAATTTCTGCCATCATATGAAAATTTCACCTACAAAACCGTATGATTGATAACGTGGGAGATTACTAGACATAACTTTATGACAATGTTATTTTTTTTTAACACAAACTAAAGCAAAAATATGACATTTTGAAATTTCTGATCTACTTGGATTTATAATCATTTGGAGGCGTGCTTGATTAATCCTTGTTAAACAATTTAATCAATCACACACTAATAAAATCGCATGCATGAAAAGTAAAGCAAAATCACATGATAGACACGATTTTTGTCGTGGAACCCAAATCGGGAAAAAACTACGAGACCTAGTTCAGCCCAAGTTCCAAGCACTATCAACAATCGAACAGTTTACAAGAACACTTACAATTATACCAATCCGAATCCCCCGAATCTAAGTTGAAGTCGAACCTTACTTGCATATCCCACAACACACTATTTTTCCCGTACTTGAACCACGATGAACACCACGCCGTGTATCCTTGCCTTGATGTACCACCAAGACTCTTTGAGATCAATAAAGATTTAAAGTTCTTCAATTTGCTAAGGAAACTCTAGGGTTTTTCTTTGGAGGCTCTCTACATTTCTGTTAAGTGTACTTTCTCTAGAAGTCAAAGTCTTTAAGTTTATATAGGCATTGAACCTCTTTGGAAACAAATAGGAGTAATTCTCTAAAAAATACATCCAGGAGTTCGTTGGGGCAAGAAAGCGGTGAGACCACCTTCGCAATCTCGTTAGGGCAAGAAAGTGGCGAGAAGGTGGCGACAGCCACTGTCCACAATCTTTAGGTCTCACTGGGGTGAGAGGGTGGCGAGACCTTAGCGAGAAGGTGGCAAAGTCTGCTGAAATCTCTAGTTTTGAACTCCTGTGTCCCTGAATAGATGTCCAAGCCCTCCTTAGTATTGGTTTGAACATACATGACATACTAGGACGCAAATATATATTTTTTGATCACACGATTGTGCCAATTACAATATAGATCTTACAATCTCCCCCTTTGGCCAATTTGTAACAAAAATCCAACCCCTATTACAACTCAAACTTGACAAACACAAAACCACCCCCTTTGTTCCAAGTACAACTCAATCAAGACACAACATCAATCCCATTACCGCTAATCTCAAACCAATGCCAACCAGGGTCTCAATAATCTGAAAAACACAACATCTATATATATCCAAAATAGTCATAACCATTAAGAAAATAGCATCAATAGACATAGGCAGTAAACCAATGGCAAGATAAGAATAAGATAAGATGAATATACAAGATATCTTCTCCTTTTTGTCATAAGTGGACAAAGGGTACCACAACACCCACCATGAAGCTAAATGTCAAGAATTTCAACCTCAGATAAAGAACAAAGAAAACGCCCAATTTCGAAACCCTGGGGCATGAAAGCTAGAGTTTGAGAGAAATACAAGCAAAATCAATCAGTGAAGAGGAAGATTACTTACCTTAGAGAAGATTAATTGAAGCAAACTCAAAGAAATCACCCTTGGAAGATCGAATCACAAAGCCCTAGGTCCATGGAGAAGTTCGCGGCAACGAAGAGAGAAAATGCAAACTAAAGTGTCTCGCAGCTATGCTGGGTTTAAAACCCAGATCTGGATCTTGCGGCAGCGAGAAGGTAGCGAGAGCTTAGTGAAATCCTTTTTTTAAAAATAAATTAATTCAATAGAAGGAAGGAAAACAAGTTTGAGAGATATGCAATGACCACAAATTGAATTTACCATCTCACAAACACACATATTAAAAGAGATCTATCTAAAATGTTAGAAAACCATTGAAGCATCCACTTTAAACAAACTATCAACTCCAATGGCCATGAAATGACACAAATTCATAAAGATGGGAAATATCAATGTGTAGGGTGAAGTGCCAAATGCTCACATGAGACAAGATGCATGAAGAAATCTCACGGTCTACCCTCACCCAAAGTTATGAAATTCAATGAACACTAGAAAGCGGACCAGTTAGCATCCAATTGGAAAGCAAGAATATGCCTAGTACTTTGCTCCCCCTCAATCTCAACACTATTCTTTTTCAGTTTTCTTGCTTGAAAGCATGGTAGCCCTTTCTATAACTAAACTCGAAGGGTGCATATTACGTTCACAGTGGCTTTCACACAAGCTCAATAGATTTTGTTTGACAAACATAGTAGCCTTTTCTATGACTAGACCCGGAGGGTGCATATTACATCCATAGAGGCTTTTATAGACAAACTTACACTAGTCAATATGAGAGAGAGAGAGAGAGAGAGAGAGAGAGAGAGAGAGAGAGAGAAATATTGTCAACATTGTGCATATCTAACCATAGATCAGTCCAGCATGAACGAATCTCAAACAATAAAGAATGTAGAACCTAGCATGATCTCAATTGCATTAAACCACATGTAAGACTTAGCACTCGTGCACAAAATGTGATACCCATAACCATGAAGATTGTCATTAAAGCTATCAGTTATAAAGCAAATTCAAAGTGTAGCCCTAAAATCAATCAAGACATAATAGATCACAATCAATATTTGAGTACAAGATATGCAAATAGATCTATAAATCAACGAATACAAAAGATAATTAAGATAATCAAAAATCTTTTCGGAGTTTTGAAATATTTTATTTATTTATAAATAAATCAAATAAACAAATACACAAGAGATCATAGCACTAGGAAAAAGATAATCACAGTGCACGTCCTAGGCTATGATACACTCATACCTCATCCAAGAGAGTCAACCCTAAAAAATTTCTTAGGGGTATTAAGTGACTCTAAATTTGACTTTTTAATCCAAATGGTTCTACTCACATGGGGCTTAGGATGAGATCTTGGTGAAGTTTTGAAATTTCGATTCACATTTATCCTATTCTTATTCAATTGAGCTCTCCTTTGTTATAGTGGTCTTTTGAACGCAAAATTTTGACCACGAGAATTCCATTCAAATACATCGAATCATTATACATAAGTCTATTGTTTCTTTGTGGTCTAGCATGTCTATTAGCATGAGTCTTAGCATAATTCCAATGTAGTCCATGCAACTTATGACAGAATGGTCTAATGTGTCCTCTAATACCACAGTGGTGATAAGTGGGAACAAATTTTTTTGTACAAGAAGGATAAGACTCATAATAATTATCATAACCATTCTTAGAAGGAACATACATGCTCTTACCTTTATATGATGATGTTTAAGGCTTAGCAACTTTGGGCTTTTGCTTTGAATATGAAGTTAATTAGAATATCCAATTCTGATCATGTCGGTAGTACGCCTCTGAGAATTCCAGATTTCATCAATCATATTTGAACTTGCATTAAACTTCTTGAAAATATCATCAGCTTTAGCACTAGAAGCTTCAAGTTTTGCAACCTTCTCTTTAAGTGCCTTTTCAATTTCACTACAAGAATGATGTTCTTTCTCAAGCATGACAAGTTTATCAAATAACGTGACTCGATGCGTTTTCAATTGACTAACAAGAGATTAAGCTTCAACAACCTCCTTTTCCAGTGTCTTAACTTCTTCTAAAACCTTTTTCAACTTGAGACTAAGTTTTTCATTAACTTTGGTCAATTTAAAATATTGTGAGTACAACTGATTATAAGCATGTTGAAGATCACCCTTCTCATTAGCATCAGATTCAATTTCGTCAAACTTAGCAGAATCATTTGACTCATCTAAACTAACAGTTTCAGGCAAGACAGGAGATGTATCATCATGCATAGATGCAGTAAAAGCAGTAAAATTACCTAAATCTGGCTCAGTTTCTGGCTCAATGTCATCCTTAAGATCAGAATTATCCCAAGTTACAGTAAACCCTTTTGCCTTTCTTTTTAGTCTATTTGGACACTCTTTTGCAAAGTGACCATGCCCATGACATTCAAAACACTGAGGTTTTTTTAGACTGTTTACCTCCACTTTTATTGGGATTCTTTCCATACTTGTTCTTATCAAATTTTTTCTCTTTAATTTTCTCAAACTAAGAGATTGGGCCTTCTTATTTTTGAAAAATTTTCTAAATCTTTTGACAATAAAGTCCATCTTGTCTTGACCTATTTCAGAATTATCATCGGAAGTATCATTTATGTCTTCTCTAACAGTTTTAAAAGTAAGATCTTTATTATTTTTAGGACGACGTAGATTAGCCTCATAAGTCTGTAAAGGATCAACTAACTCCTCTACTTTCATAGAATCAACATCCCTACTTTCTTCTATAGCAGTAACCTTGGCTTGGAATCTCTCTGGTAAAGATTTCAAAATTTTTTGAACAATTTTTGAAGAAGAGATCCTTTTGCAAGGTTAAAACTTGAGTTGACAATATCACTTAGTTTTATGTAAAACTGATCAAAGGTCTCATTGTCTTCTGTCGCGCCCAGATTTTTTGCACTCGAGGAATACTCACACAAGTGGGAAAAATGCTGTACTCTCTTGTTAGAACTCACCCTCCTAGAAGAATGAGTGCGACTAGGTTTGAATTGAAAATCGATTTGAATAAAGGGCTTTTGAAAAAGATTCGGAGTCGCCACCTAACTTGATTAAGGTGAGTTAGGTCACCTAAAAACTAAGAATAATCCGAAAACTACACTTAGGGTTTTGGAAAACGATTTGAAAATATCTCCTCAAGAGAGGGTTTTTTTAGAAAAACGGGTTATTTGGCAACCTTTAAAAAATAATTAAGCCCTTGTTGGAAAATAACTCCTTTTTGGTCTTTGAAATCAGTGATTCTAGGTTTGGAGGTTGGTTACGTGTAGGGAAGACGCACTAAGCCATCACCCTACCCTGCCCTTTCGGTACCTATATGTCAATCTACCCAGATTCACCTATGAGAGTCTTCAACTAACTATTGGCCAATCCTATCCACTTTGAAAAACAATGCTTAAAAAAAAACTAAAATGATGCATGATATGCAAGTGCAAGTTAAGAGAATTGAAAAATAGATTTGAAAAGAGATTGATTTGATTTGAAAATAGATTTGAAGAGATGGAATTGAAATTGGAAAGTTTGAAAATTGAAAGTAGAAATTTGAAAATAGAAATTTTGAAATTGGAATTTTGAAAATAGATTGGAATTTGAGATTTGAAAAATGTGGAGACCGCATCCATGAGGGTGGAATTGAAAGTTTGAGAAGTGTTGTGACCGCACCTATGAAGGTTGCGTACGTATCCTTTTGGGGGAATCAGGTCAGTCGTAATTCGGACCGAAGTCCGATTGAAAATAGAAGAGTTGATTTGAAGAAAGAGATTGAATTAAAAATTGGATTTGATTTGAAATTAGAAGAGGAGATTGGAAATTGAAATTGAGAAGATTGGACTTGCTTTGGAAAGATTGATTTTGGAAAGACTTGGTTTTATGAAACCTAGACTTAGGAAAGATTTGACTTGACTTGGAAGGTTTAGAGAAAAATTAGATTTAGGAAATGTTTGAATTAAGAAAGGTTCGATTTAGGAAAGTTTCGAATTAGGAAAGTTTCATTTTTGAAAAGTTTCTAATCAGGAAAGTTCAAATTAGGAAAGTTTTGAGAATTGGAAAGTTTCAACTAAGGAAAGTTTTGAATTTGGAAAGTTTTCACTTTAGGAAAGTTTTGAAATAGGAAAGTATTGAATTTAGAAATGTTTTGAATTAGGAAAAGTTTAGTTTAAGAAAGGATTAGAATTTAGAAAGTTTCAAGTTAAGAAAGTTTTGAATTTTGGAATGTTTTGAAAAAGGGAAGTTTTGAAAGTGGAAAAGTTTAGAAAACAAGGAAGTTTTGAAAATAAGAATGTTTTAAGTTTAGAAAATTTTAGATTTGGAAAGATTTGAAGTTTAGGAAAGTTTAAGATTTAGAAAGTTTTAGAGTTTGAATTTTAGAAAATCTTGAAATTAGGAAAGGTTTGAATTTAGGAAATGTTTGAAAACTTAGGTTTGAAAAGTTAAGATTTGAAAAGAGGGTAGAATTAGGAAAGATTTGAAAAGTTGAGTTTTAGAATTTAGGAAAGATTTTTATGTGCAAGTTTTGGAAACTTAAGATTTAGGAAAGTGGAAGTTTAGGAAGGATTTGAATTATGAAAGGTTTGGATTGGGAAGGGATTGGATTTGGTGTCTAAAAGCAAATGTTTGATTTTGTTTCCAAAAACGGAGGATTGGATCTAGTTTCCTAAACGGGGAGATAGGATTTGGCAAGGATTTTGGAAAGGGAGATTCTAGAAACCCTAGATTTGGCAAATTATAGTTTCGACGTAGAAAATAGGTTTTGGAAACGTGTATTGTTTGGATGTGAAAACAAGAGGTTTTGGAAACCTAGGTTTGGGGCAAAGTTTGAAAATCATGTTTCTGGGAAAAAAATTAGGGTTTCCTAATTGTGGGTTCTACGGCTTGATTTGGGCTCTAAGGAAAGAGGATTTTTGGAAAGTGCATTTTTGGAAACGAAGGTTTTCTAGAAGGGAATCCTAGGGAGGAGTTTTTGGAAAGTGAATTTGAAGATGGAGTTTTTGGAAAGAGATTTTAAAGAAGAGGAGTTTTTGGAAAGTGTGTTTTTTAGAAATGAAGATTTTGGAAGGAAAATCTTAGAGGAGAGTTTCGAGAAGGAAAATTTTGGAAAGAGAGTTTTTGGAAAGATTTTTGGAGAGAGTTTTTCTAGGAAGGTTTTTGGTTGAAGATTGTTGAAGAGAGTTTTTGGAAAGATTTTTGGGGAACGTTTTTAGAAAGTGGATTTTGGGGAGAGGATTTTGGAAAGGAGTTGAAAAAGGGAGCTTTGAAAAATAGATTTGGGAGGGAGTTTTTGAAAACAATTTTGGAGAGGAGAGTTTTAGGAAAGTATGTTGAAAAAGAGATTTTAGGAAGAAAGACTTTTTGAAAAGAGAGTTTTTAGAAGGTGTAAAAATATCTCACTTTCCTAAAGCGATTCTAACCATGAGAAGGTTGGAACCACTTTAAGAAAGTGGTTTTGAAAAACAATAAGATTTGAAAATATGGACCATAAAAGTCACTTTTAATGTAACACTTTCCCAAAATAACCCTAGCCATGGAAAGGCTAGAATCACCCTAGGATTGTGATTTTGAAAACAAGTTTTTGAAAAGGGAATTTGATGCAATTTTGAAAACAAGTTTGAAAACGAGTTTGAAAACGAATTTTGGAAGATGCAAGACTATGATATGCACAATGTAATTTGGGGTCGTGAACATACAAGGCTAAGGCTTCACCACATAATCAAGAGGGCCGGACCCACGTGGTCTCTGGTTAGACTAGAAGAAAGCCCCCGACACGGTGACTCTCAATAGCCCAATCCTACACATGGATCGGGAATCCCCTTGTTTCAAGCATGCAAAGAAAGGGGAGAAAAGAGATGGGGGATTAAAATAGAGAAAACCCAAGTGGGTTAGGAGAGATAAGAGAGAGGGGGGAAGTGCGAAAATTTAAATAGAAAGCCTACCGTATGTCTTCTTTATTTTGCGCGCCTTGCTTGTCTTCGATCTTCGGTTTTTGTCTTGATCTTCGTCTTTAATCTTCAAGAGTTGTCTTCAAGCTTCAAACTTCAGATTACAACTCTTCAAGTCTTCGAAGGAGGGTTGAAGGTTAGTGTATGAGTGTATGAGGATGTATAGGAGTGTATAGGAGGCTAGGGTTTAGTGTATAGTGGCTAGGGTTTGGAAAACCTAGGGAAGCTAGGGTTTAGAAGGTGCTCGAGCTCTGTATATCGAATTATATGATTTTTAGGTTGAATTTGCAGATCCTTTAAACGCTGGAGGAGGCTCTGTATTTATAGAGGTTGGACAACACTGGCGCCTGCTGCAGTGGCGCTAGGTCAAATTTTACACTGGCGCCACTTCTAGTGGCGCCAGGCTAATTTTTGGCTTGGCGCCACTACTAGTGGTGCCAACCATTTAGGAAATATTTAAGGTCGGCAAGCAACGTATCTTTGACTAGATTTGGGCGCTTGTACTAGTGACTACCATGCAAATTTTAGCTTGGCTTCACTAGGAGTGACTCCGGAAAGTCCGGGAATGATTTAAAGAAGCCGGGAATGACCCGGAAGGCCAAAAAAGTGCAAGAACACTTAAAATAGTGTTTTGGAGGTATTTGACTTGAAAAGTGAGTATAGGATGTGTTGGAAGGGTTGATCGGGCCTTTAGGGGCAAAACGGTCAATCGGATTGAAAAGCTACCGGGACGGACTTGGACTGTCCCGAAAGAAGACTTGGGATTTGGAAACATTATTCAGAATGTTCCCAGAGGTTGCCGGTTTGATTCCCAGAGCCAGCGTGGTCAGAAAAGGAGACCGGCCCACCAAGGGCAAAACGGTCATTTTGTACTGGGTTTGCCGAAATTGACTCGGAATGATCCGGAAAGGTAAAGAAAGGTTTAGAACACTATAAAAAGTATTCTCAGGAAGTTACCGGTTTATACCCAGAGCTGGTGTGGTTCCCGGGGCGTTCGAATGCCCAGGGACAAAACGGTCATTTAGCCTCAAGTGGGCCCTACGGGCCTGAGAAGCGACTGGTGGACTAAATTCAAGTTAAAAAGGCGGGTTTAGAGTCTAAATATGCGTGTGATGTGTGAAAGTGAGCTTGGTCAGCTCGGAGATTGCCGAGCGGGCAAAAATGGGGTGCTTACATCATCCATTTTCAAGTTCTCGAAGTTTGTTTTCAATTGCTGGAGTTTAGAAATTTTCACAATAGTAGTTTCCTCATGTGTAACTTCAAGTATATCCTATGTTTCTTTAGCAATCTCACACGTTGACACACGTCTGAATTCATCAGGTGAGAGAGCGTTAAAGATAGCATTGATACCCTTACTGTTCCAACCACTATTTGCATAATCAATTACACCCCAATCTTTTGCATCTTTTATTGTAATGGATGTAATAGAAGGGGTAGTAGTAGATGTACTTGTGGTTGTGGGGGAACTCCAACCATGAGCAATTGACAGCCGTACTCTTTCATCTATAGATTTAAGAAAAGCTCTCATGCGAACTTTCTAGTAGGCATAGTTGGTTCCATCAAATAATGGAGGTCTAGTGGTAGAGCCACCTTTGTGTGGTAAATCTTTGTAATCAGATTATCAGGACCTCACTCTTTGAAAAAAAAAAAAAATAGTTTTGAGTGTTTTGCTCTGATATTAATTGAAATTTCTAATTTACTTGGATTTACAATCACTTGGAGGTACGCTTGATTAATCCTTGTTAAACAATCTAATCAATCATACACTAATAAAATCGCATGCATGAAAAGTAAAGTAATCATAAGATAGACACACAATTTTTGTCGTTGAAACCCAGACTGGGAAAAAACCACAGGACCTAGTCTAGCCCAAGTTCCAAGCACTATCAATAATCAAAGAGTTTACAAGAACACTTACAACTATACCAATCCGAATCCCTCAAATCTAAGTTGAAGTTGAACCTTTCTTGCATACCTCGCAACACACTGTTCTCTCGTGCTTGAGCCACAACGAACACCACGCTATGTATCCTTGCCTTAATGCACCACCAAGACTCTTTGAGATCAATGAAGATTTGAAGTTCTTCAACTTGCTAAGGAGACTTTAGGGTTTTTCTTTGGAGGCTCTCTATATTTCTCTTAAGTGTATTGTCCCTAGAAGTTAAAGCCTTAAAGCTTATATAGGCATTGAAGCTATTTAAAAACAAATAGAAGTAGTTCCCTAAAAATACGTCTAGGAGTTTGCTAGGGCAAGAAGGTGGTGACAGTCACTGTCCACAATCTTTAGGTCTTGCTGGGGCGAGTGGGTGGCGAGACCTTAGTGACGGACATTGTCCAATTTTTCCAAATCTCGCTAGGGCAAGACCTTAGAGAGAAGGTGGCGAAGTCAGCTGTAATCTCCAGTTTTGAACTCCTTTGTCCCTGAATAGATGTCCAAGCCCTCCTTAGCATTGGTTTGAACATACATGACATACTAAGACACAAATATATTTTTTTTGATCACATGATTGTGCCAATTACAATATAGATCTTACACTTTTGTTGCCTTTCCCATTGTTTCATCAGCAAAGCCAATCTATTTAAGAAGTTTATGTCTGTGTGTACAATACATCTTTTAGATTTTCTATTCTGAAAGTAATTATAGAAAAGATTCACCTATCTGATTTGCTTGACCTAAGTAATTTATTTTTGCTACACTAATTCCTATGCTTCATTTCATGTAATTTTTTTTTTTTACGTGAGCGAACCTATTAAAGCAGGGTTTTTTTGGATAGCAAATATCCACAATCACAAATCTCAGGTAAGACACAAATTGCGTTGGCAGACAGCTGCCCTGTCTAATAGTTAGCTTCCCTATTTCCATTAATTTTTTAAAAATTTTTACAACTTGATTGGTGTACATTTCTCTCATTCTTTACTTGAAGGAAACACTAAGATAAAAAATAGTGGGAAAATCTGTACTCAATGGATTCCCATTCTATCCTCTTATTCTTCTTCCTTAGAATGCTTTTCATGAGTTATGTTTAAGGTTCTTAGTTGCCATGTAACATTTTTTGATTCACTCAATTAAATAGAACATAATTTTTCAGCTTTCAATATGCAAATGATGGGCCCCATAATGAAACTTACATGCATCTTAGTGGATTTCATAAACCTTTAGCTTGCTTTGTGCATGGCTTCAAAGAAGTAACTTGCATATAGAATTCTCTTGACTTGATTGTCTTTATATTTTTCAAAAGATTGCCTCTGAAAGCATTAAAATCTATAATGCTATCACGCATTACAATCTGTGGGTCAAAAACCCCAGCCCAGCCCAATAGGGTAGGCCTAATAAATACTAAGAGGATTCATGTGGGCCAGCAATAGCCCAGACCTTATCAGGGCCATTCAGGCCTACACTCCAGGTCAGCCTAAATAGAAAGACTACCTGGCCCCAAAGAACCGAGTCACTCGAGTCAGTGATATTAGAGTATTCAATGCTCTATTGTCAGCATTTAATGTTGAACGGACCCATATTCAATGCGGAGGAGATACAGTATGCGACGGCGATGCTTATATCGGATTAGTCAAACTCAAGCATGGTGGTAAAGGTGTGTTCCTATCCGATTAGCCCACTTTAACTAGCATAAGCCTATAAGGTAGTCTATGATTACATGAGTAGGCTCGACAAAGAACACTACACTATAAAACGTAGCAACTTGAAGAAGCAAGGTATGGACAATTGATTTCTAAGCATTCACTGTCTGTATTTCTCATTCTATTCTCGATTAAGATTGCTAACTTGATCGTCGGAGTATGATAGGCCCAAAGAGGGTCGACCCATTCTAACTTATTTGTCTCTTTATAGCAAATTGAAAACTCATCGATATTGGTTGGAGTGATTGGCCAGGCCTTACCAGAAAATCCATTTACAATTGGCGCTGTCTGTGGGAAGCTCTAAATAAACATGAGTACCAGCTTTTTAGGGAGAAGAGGAGTTTATGCCACCGGATGAGAGAAGACGAAACGGGAGGCTGAGCAGCCAAGGCTGGAGGCCCCCTTGTAGTAAAAAGACAAAGCTGAACTGGTCCGGGTGATCAACGTGCTACATGGATCGACGGAATCAAAAGCTATCAACCGGCACAGATACCGGGCTGATATTCAAAAGGCCGTGCATTTGAGCGAAGTGATGCAGATAGGCCCCCCTCCCAAGAAAGTCAAGGTCAACAGTGATACTGCAGCCATAACCTTTACTAATGAAGATCTTGTGGGAGTTCAAACTCCCCACAATGACGCACTGGTCGTGACCCTACGTATGACAGGTTGTGATGTGAAGAGGCTGTTCAATGACCAGGGGAGCTCCTCTGAAGTTATGTACAGTGACCTATTCAAGAAGCTAGAGTTAAAGGATGCCGACCTCCAGCCCTCGCTCATTCCATTGATCAGGTTTAGCTCCGACCCAGTTTGGCCACTTGGAAACTATTCCTGTAACGGCTGGAGGGATTACTCTGTAGACAGAATTCTTGGTGGTCAATGTACCATCCCGATATAATGCAATCATGGGCCAAACATGGTTGCACCTCATAAAGGCTATCCCATCCTCCTACCTGTAAGCACCCCATTTTTGACCGCTCGGCAGTCTACACTTCGTCCAGACTTGTTTTCAAGTCATTGTGGGCATATTCCAATCGAAACCAATCCTCTAGGTCCAAATTCCGTCTTTCCATCTCTTCACGGGCCTGTCAGTCTCAAATAGAGGCAAAATGACCAAAATGCCCTTAGGGGCATTGTCCTTTCTTATTCTAATTCCAATCCTTCTCTCGAGACAGTTTATTCCTCGAGACGGTTCGAGTAGCAAAACTACTCACAAAACCGTTAGAGTGGCGGAAACACTCACAAAACCGTTAGAGTAGCGGAAGTACTCACAAAACCGTTAGAGTAGTGGAAACACTCACAAAACCGTTAGAGTAGCGGAAACACTCAAAACCCAGGCATGTCTCTTCGGAGACGGTAAGACCCCTTTCCAATCCCTCTCTCGAGACAGTTTATTCCTCGAGATGGTTCCAATCCAGGCACGTCTCTTCGGAGACGGTAAGACCCCTTTCCAATCCCACTCTCCAGACAGTTTATTCCTCGAGACGGCTCCAATCCAGGCACGTCTCTTCGGAGACGGTAAGACCCCTTCCAGTCCCACTCTCGAGATAGTTTATTCCTCGAGACGGTCCGAGTAGCAAAACTACTCATAAAACCGTTAGAGTAGCGGAAATACTCACAAAACCGTTAGAGTAGCAAAACTACTCACAAAACCGTTAGAGTAGCGGAAATACTCACAAACCCGTTAGAGTAGCAGAAATACTCACAAACCCGTTAGAGTAGCAGAAATACTCACAAACCCGTTAGAGTAGCGAAAATACTCAACGCCATCCGAGTAGCGGAAATACTCCCAAATCATCAACCCCGTCCGAGTAGCGGAAATACTCAACCCCGTCCGAGTAGCGAAAATACTCACAAATCATCAACCCCGTCCGAGTAGCGAAAATACTCACACCGTGAGAGTGGTGGAAACACTCAAAACCCAGGTCAACACCAGTGTCTGTTAGCTCACTTCGGTGAAAAATGACCAGACTACCCTTAGGACCTTTTCCGAGACTTTTCGGTCAAGATGACCATTTTGCTCTTAAGCATCCGAATGCCCTGGGAACCACACCAGCTCTGGGTATCAAACCGGTAACCTCCTGAGAATACTTTTTATAGTGTTCTCAACCTCCCTTTACCTTTCCGGATCATTCCGAGTCAGTTTCGGCCAACCCGGTACAAAATGACCGTTTTGTCCCTAGAAGGCCGGTCTCCTTCTTCGACCACACCGGCTATGGGTATCAAACCGGTAATGTCCCGAGAATACTTTTTATAGTGTTCTCAACCTTCCTTTACCTTTTCGGACCATTCCGAGTCAGTTCCGGCAAACCCGGTGCAAAATGACCGTTTTGCCCCTGGTGGGCCGGTCTTCCTTTTCCGACCACGCCGGCTCTGGGAATCAAACCGGCAACCTCTGGGAACATTCTAAATAATGTTTCCAGATCCCAAGTCTTCTTCCGGGACAGTTTGAGTCTGTCCCGACAATTTTTCGGTCCGGTTGACCGTTTTGCCCCTAAAGGCTCGGTCGACCTTTCTGACACATCCTATCTTCATTTTTCAAGTCAAATACCTCCAGGACACTATTTTAAGTGTTCCTGCTCCTTTCCGGCCCCCCGGGTCATTCCCGGCTCCTTCAAATCATTCCCGGACTTCCCAGAGTCACTCCTAGTGAAGCTAGGCTAAAATTTACATGGTAGTCACTAGTACAGGCGCCCAAATCTAGTCAAAGATACGTTGCTTGCCGACCTTAAACCTTTTCTAATTGGCTGGTGCCACTAGTAGTGGCGCCAAGCCAAAAAATGGCCTGGCGCCACTTCTAGTGGCGCTAGTGTAAAGTTTGCCCTGGCGCCACTGCAATAGGCGCTAGGTTTGTCCAACCTCTATAAATACAAAGCCTCGTTCAACATGAAAAGGGTCTGCAAACTTAACCTAAGAATCCTATATTTTGATATACAGAGCTCGAGCACCTCCAAAAAACCCTAGCCTCCCTAGGTTTTCTCAAACCCTAGCCACCATACAACCCTAGCCTCCTATACACTTATACACTCCCCCATACACTCATACACTAGCCTTCAACCATCCTTTGAAGACTTGAAGAGCTGCCATCCAAAGCTTGAAAATAACTCCTAAAGATTGAAGGTGAAGATCAAGACAAAGACCGAAGACCAAAAACCGAAGACCGCACGGCGCGCAAAATAAACTAGATACAAGGTAGGCTCCCTATTTAATTTTTTGCACTTCCCCCCTCTCTCTTCTCTCTCCAACCCACTTGGGTTTTCTCTATTTTAATCCCCCATCTCTTTCCCGCCCTTTCTTTGCATGCTTGAAACAAGGGAATTTCTGGTCCATGTGTAGGATTGGGCTATTGGAGAGTCACCGTGTTGGGGGCTTTCTTCTAGTCTAACCAAAGACTACGTGGGTCCGACCCCCTTGATTATGTGGTGAAGCCTTAGCCTTGTATGTTCACGACCCCAAATTGTATTGTGCATATCATAGTCTTGCATCTTCTAAAAACCGTTTTCAAAGTTGTTTTTCAAAACGTTTTTAAACTTGTTTTCAAAATTGCATCAAAAGCTCTTTTTCAAAAACATGTTTTCAAAATCACAATCCTAGGGTGATTCTAGCCTTTCCATGGCTAGGGTTGCTTTAGGAAAGTGTTACATCAAAAGTGACATTTTGGTCTATATTTTCAAATCTTGTTATTTTCAAAACCGCTTTCCTAAAGTGGTTCTAGCCTTCTTATGGTTAGAATTGCTTTAGGAAAGTGAGATGTTTTTACACCTTCTAAAAACTCTTTTTAAAAATCTCTTCCTAAAAATCTCTTTTTCAACATACTTTCCTAAAACTCCCATCTTCAAAATTGTTTTCAAAAACTTCCTTCCAAAATCTATTTTTCAAAACTCTCTTTTTCAACTCCTCTCCAAAATCTTTTCCTCAAAATTTACTTTCTAAAATCACTCCCTAGATTCACTTTCCTAAAAAAATCTCTCCTAAAAATCTTTCCAAAAACTCTCTTTTCTAAAATCTTCCTTCTAGAAATTCCCCTCTAGGTTTTCCTTCCAAAACTTTCGTTTCCAAAAACACACTTTCTAAAAATCCCTTTTCCTTAGAGCCCAAGTCAAGCCCTAGAATCCACAATTAGGAAACCCTAAATTTTCTTCCCAAAAACATGGTTTTCAAACTTTGCCCCAAACCTAGGTTTCCAAAATCTCTTGTTTTTTTACATCAAAACTATACATGTTTCCAAAACTTATTTTCTATGTCAAAACTATAATCTAGGGTTTCTAGAATCTCCCTTTCCAAATCCTTGCCAAATCCTATCTTCCCTTTAGGAAACCAAATCCAATCCTCCGTTTTTGGAAACAAAATCAAACATTCTCTTTTAGAAACCAAATCCAATCCCTTCTTAATCCAAACCTTTCTTAATTCAATTCCTTCATAAACCATAAGTTTCCTATATTTAAACTTTAAACCTTTCCTTAAATTTTAAAATCCAACTCTTTCTTAATTCAAATCCTTCCTAATCTTTCACTTTCCTAAATCTTAAGTTTCCTAAACTTGAACATAAAAATCTTTCCTAAGTTTTTAAAACTCAACTTTCAAATCTTTCCTAATTCAACCTTTTCCTAATTCTACCCCTTTCCAAAATCTTTTTCAAATCCAAGCTTTCAAATCTTTCCTAAACTCAAACCTTTCCTAATCTCAAGATTTCTAAAAAAACTTTCTAAAACTTTCTAAATCTTAAACTTTCTAAATTTCAAATCTTTCCAAATTCAAAACTTTCTAATTTTGAAACTCTCCTAAGTTAAATCTTTCTAAGCCTAAATCTTTCTAAACTCTAAACTTTCCAAAACTTCAACATCTTTCCAAATCTAAGACTTTTCTAAACTCAAAGCTTTCTTAATTTAAGACTTTCTTAAGTCGAAACTTTCTTAATTCGAACATTTCCTAAACTGAACATTTCTTAAAACGAAACTTTCTTATTTTCAAAACTTCCTTGTTTTCAAAGCTTTCCGAATTCAAAACTTCCCTTTTTCAAAACATTTCTAAATTCAAAACTTTCCTAATTTGGGAACTTTCCTAATCTGACAACCTTTCCTTTTTCAAAAACTTTTTGAACTCGAAACTTTCTAATTTCTAAACTTTCTTAAATTCAAAACTTTCCTAAACCTAAAACTTTCCTAAATTCAAAACTTTCCTAATTCGAAAACTTTCCAAAAATAAAACTTTCCTAATTCGAAACTTTCCTAAATTGGACCTTTCCTAATTTGAACATTTCCTAAAATCCAATCTTTCCAAATCTTCCAAGCCAAGTCAAATCTTTCCTAAGTCTCTTCTCTTTCCTAAGTCTAGGTTTTCTTAAACCTTCTCATTCCAAAACAAGTCCAAATCTATCTTTTCAAATCAAAGTCCTCAATTTCCAATTTCCAATCTCCTCTTCTAATTTCAAATCCAATTCAATTTCCTTCTTCAATCCAACCTTCTATTTTCAATCGGACTCCGGTCCGAACTACGATTGACCTGATTCCCCCAAAGGGATACGTAGGCAACCTTCATAGGTGCGGTCATAATATTTTTCAAACTTTCAATTCCACCCTCATGGGTATGGTTTTCAAAATCTTTTCAAATCTAAAATTCCAATTTCAAATTTCTATTTTCAAATTTCTATTTCCAAATTTTCAAACTTTCCAATTTCAATTCCATCTCTTTAAATCTATTTTCAAATCAAAGTAATCTCTTTTCAAATCTATTTTTCAATTCTCTTTCGTTGTACTTGCATACCATGCATCATATTTTTCAAACATTATTTTTCTAAAAGTGAATAGGGTTGAACCATTAGTTAATTGAAGACTCTCATAGGTAAATCTAGGGTAGATTGACATGTAGGTACCGAAAGGGCGGGGTAGGGTGATAGCTTAGTGCGTCTTCCCTACACGTAACCAACCTCCGAACCTAGAATCATTGATTTTAAAGACCAAAAAGGAGTTATTTTTCAAAAAGGGCTAAATGTTTTCCAAAGGTTGCCAAACAACCTGTTTTCCTAAAAACCTTCTCTTGAAGAGATATTTTCAAATCGTTTTCCAAAAACCCTAAGTGTAGTCTTCGTATTATTCTTAGTTTTTAGGTGACCTAACTCACCTTAATCAAGTTAGGTGGCGACTCCGAATCTTTTTCAAAAGCCCTTTATTCAATCCAATTTTTTCAATTCAAACTTAGTCGCACTCATTCTTTTAGGAGGGTGAGTTTTAACGAGAGAGTACAACATTTTTCCCGCTTGGGTGAGTATTCCTCGAGTGCGAAAAATCTGGGCGCGACACTACCATCAACTAATTTGATTCCCCTCCCCAGAGGGGGTGCAAGAGATAAGAGGGGACCAAATCGCTACCAAACAGTGCTTCTTTACGGCATGTGCAACAAAAGCAAAAGCTGGTAAAGTGCAGATGATGGAGCTTCACGAGGACACACCCATGATTCATGACGTTGGGCAGATACCAGAGAAGAAAGCCGTTGATGACTTGAAGAAAATCCACATAGATCGGCAAAAGGAAAAGTACTTTGTGATACGTGCTTCACTATCTAAGACTGAAGAAAATTCGTTGATCGAGCTCCTAACAAGCTATATTGAAATCTTTGATTGGACTCTTTACGATATGCTAGGAATCGACGCGAAGATCGCCTGCCACAGATTAAGTGTGGACCCTCAGTGCCGACCTGTGATCCAAAAGGGCAGGAGAGCAACCACGCAACATGTGGATGCTGTCATAGAAGAAGTTGAAAAGTTCCTTGATGCTGGAGCGATAAGGGAAGTCTATTACCCGTGGTGGTTGTCAAACACCGTTGTGGTGAAGAAAAATTACGGCAAGTGGAGAGTCTGTGTTGACTTCACTAATCTGAATAAAGCATGCCTCAAAGATCCTTTCCCTCTTCCCAAAATTGACCAACTAGTGGATGCAACTGCTGGTTTTGAAAGGATGAGCTTTCTTGATGCTTATCGTGGGTATCACAGGATCCCACTCCATGAAGATGACCAAGAGAAAACCGCTTTTATAACCCCGAGAGGTATCTTCTGCTACAAGGTAATGCCCTTTGGACTGAAGAATGCCGATGCCACTTATCAACGACTGGTCTCTAAAATGTTCAAAAACTACATTGGCAACAACATGGAAGTTTATATCGACGACATGGTGGCGAATAGTAAAATTGGCACTTACTATTTGGAAAACTTGACGAGGGAATTCAACATTCTAAAGCAGTACAAAATGAGGTTTAACACCTCCAAGTGTGTGTTTGAGGTTAGCTTTGGGAAATTCTTAGGATTCTTGGTTATACACTGTAAGCACCCCATTTTTACCCGCTCGGTAATCTTCGGCCCGATCGGGTTCACACTTAATCTATGGCAGGCGATCGGGACGAGTCTTACAATCTCTCATCCAACCAACTGGTCGCTTCTCGGGTCCACAAGGACCCACTGGAGCCATAAGTACCATTATTCCAGGCAGCTTTCCGGACTGGACGGTCCTGGAAACCAACACCATCCAGGTAGCTTTCCAAGATCGGGCGATCTCGGGGACTAACACCTCATGAAATTCCAAATGGTTCACTTCTGGCGCCTGCAGCCAGCCAACTTAGAATGTCCGTCATTTGGTAGTTCTGCCAGACCAAGCATTCTCAGAGACCAACACCACACTTCCAGGTAGCTTTCTAGGACTAGGCGTTCTCAGGAACCAACACCACCCCTATAGGTAGCTTTCTAAGGCCGGACGTTTTGAGAGACCAACACCACACAGGTAGTTTTCTGAGACCGGGCGGTCTCGGGAACCGACACCTAGGTCAACACCGGCGCCTACTAGCCCGACTCGGTGGAAAATGACCAAACTTGCCCCTAGGCCTCCAGGCACGTTTTGAGAAAGTTTAAAATCCCTCAAAATGATAAGTCCATCCTTCCAAAATGTTGTCGAACCATTAGGCGTCCAACGCGCGCCATTTGGACCAATTTCAATCCTATGTTGGCTCAATCTGGTTAAAATGACCGTTTTGCCCCTGAACGTCTTGGCACGGCACAAACCCCGCTGAATGGTACAAGACTCTTTTAAAACCATCCCTGAACAACCTTACATGCTTGACACAGCACATCAAGCTATTCTTGACCATTTCTAGCCAACCTTGGTCAAAATGACTATTTTGCCCCTAACAATCCAAACATGCCCCGAAACAACACCGGTCTTGGGATTTCGAACGAGGGGTTTCACCATACACCCTTGTTTAACCCGAGGAGGACCCTACGACATTAAACGCTCACGACTCGATAAAAGTTCCTCGGAGCGTCTCGCAGACGCTTCGCCTAAATTGTCTTTTCTCCCGATTCCCTGGTTATAACTCACTGTCGACTGACTTGAGAAATGCGTAAATCAGGGAATTTTTGAAAACTCGCTCATAGATCTTTTCATCGATACGGCTCGATCGAATAGATCACTTCTTGAAGCCCACCATCGTACGGTGTGAAAATTGTAACTTTCAGCAACCCCTGGAGCGTCTCGTAGGCGCTCCGCCAAGGTTGACTTTTTCTCCGATTCCCTAATCAAAACGCATCGTCAAATGACTAGAGAAATGTGTAAATCTGGGAATTTCCGAAAGTATTTTCAGAATACTTTCCATTGGTACGGTTCGATTGAAGAGATTGCTTCCCGAAGGCCTTGATCATGCGATATGAAAACCACTACTTTCGAACACCCTCGGAGCGTATCATAGACACTCCGTAAAATTGTCCTTTTACGCACATTTTCCAAGACGATATCTCTCACTTCCAAACATATTGCAAACTTTTCGAAAACATGAAAGTTCACGAGAAACCTCGAAAGAACACCGTGGGCACAATCAATTCCCCCGAAACCCTCTCGGTTGACTCAATTATCGAGACAAAGTTTGGACGAACCTTCCCGGTGATGGAGCATATGCTACACGCGCTCAAATTTTGACCAGATTTCGATCCATTGAAGACTACAAGGGTGTTGAAGGCAAAAGGTGGTATCCCTTTTACGTTTGTGTCTTTCCCCACTCTTCTCTTCTCCCTCCTAGCCTACTTAGACTATTCTCTATTTTAATCCCCATCTACAGCCCCCATTCTTGTATGCTTCAGCCAAGAGGGCTCTTAGATCATGCCTAGAGGAAAACAAGTGAGAGCCACCACGTAGGGGGAGCTCTCACTAGCCTACTTTGAGATGGTATGGCCTAGGAGCCCTTTGTTTATATGGTGAAGCCTAAAAGCCTTGTATGTGATCATAACCCCTTGCATATTACTATTCTGATCATGTTTTGTATGATTGGCTTCATTTTGTGCTCATTGTCATGTTCCACAATGTCTACATTGCTCTTATTTTTATGCCATTTCCAAGCTTCATATTTCTTTCAAAGATTGGTCCTAGAGTTGGCCCCTTGAAGTTTAGGATGAGATTTTAGAAATCATGTCTTAAAAGACCCCCTACTAACCCCCTAACTCTCATTTTGGCATCATGAAATTTTAATTTGCATAAGAGTTGCTTTCTAATTCTCTAACTTTCAAGGTTTCCATTCTTTTAAGTGTAGTGGTTGGAATGGCCCCATGGAACTCTCTCTGGAGCGGTCTCCCTTTTGATTGGCCATAGGAACCCTCTTTTGATGGAATGGCCCCCTTGAAAAATGGTTTTCGAAAATCTTTCTCAAAGATGATTTTCAAAAATGCATGCTCCCTATCTTTGCCTTAAAAATGGTGTTTCAAAAAGGTTGATTAGTATGATGATTTTTTTTTGAACCCCCCATTCTTGTCAAGATAATGGTTATAATGGACATAAAGGAGCCTCCTTTGGAATGGTCTCCAAGCATCACCCATACAAACCATACTCTTGGCTAGAACCAAATTTTCATGAAAATGATCTTCAAAGGGGTGGCCTACCAAAGTCCATCACACAACATGCCTTTCCAAAACTCTTTCCAAAATGTGCATCAAGCAACCTTTCAAAAATCATATTCCAATTTAACCCTAAGTTAACTTGATCTCAGTTGACCCACCCTAGGTTAACTTGACCCTAGTTATCCAACCCTAGGTTAACTTGACCCTAGTTCACTCACCTTAGGTTAACATAACCCTAAGTCATCCTAACTTTAGGTTAACCCTACCTTAGTTAGCTAACCCTAGGCCACCTTTATCTTAGGTTAACCCAACCTTAGTTAACCATAGGGCATCTTAAGCCTTGGTCAACCTAACCCAAGTTAGTTAACCTTAGGTCACCCCTAACCAAAGGCCAACCCAACCTAGGTTAGTATACTTCAAGGTTCCAACTCTTGAACCCTTTTTAAAATGATCATTCAAATTTCAAACTATTCTCATAACTTATTTTTCTAAAAACCCCCTACTCTCACGATTTCAAAAATCTAACTCCATAAACTCTTCAAATGTCCCTACACTCCATCTTTAAAACATTTCCAAAAATGTTTTCAAAAGGTTACAAACCTAAGGTGTCCCTAGCCCTCTCATGGTTAGGGATTCCAAGGAAAAGTGATAAATCAAGAACAACCTCCACGGTTGCTCATATTAAGATTCCAAACCTTTAGCCATTTTCAAAAACCACTTTCACAAACTAATTCATCAAAACATTCTAAAGTGATGCCTCCAAGGTTTTCAAAACAAGACTTCAAAAACACTTTCAAGTTCTCTTAAGCCATACCGAAGCATTTTTCCAAAACTCCCTTAGGTTGATCTAAAAACATTTTCAAAATACTCCACCATCCAATTCCAAGTCAAAACCTCCAAGACCACAAAGAGTCTTTAACTTCCAAGACCACAAAGTGTCTTAAACCTTTCCAAAGACCACAAAGTGTCTTAAACCTTTCTAAAGACCACAAAGTTTCTTAAACTTTTCCAAAGACCCCAAAGTGTCCTAAAATTTTTCACAAATCTCAAAGTGTCTTTAAACTTTCCAAAGGCCCTAATGTGCCTATTTTCCATCGGGCTCTTGCCCGAACTACGAGTGACCTGATTCTCGCCGAATAAGATATGTAGGCAACCTAAAATAGTGCGGTCATAACTTTTATTTCAACTCCAATCCCCCTTTTATAAAACCTTCAATCAATCCAAAGTTCTCAATTCAAACTCCTTCAAAACTCCCACATTTTCGAACTTCTTCCAAAACATGCATCATGCATCATTCATCCAAAAAGCGATGATCATATCCCATTTTCAGAACTTTAAAGGTGGATATTAAGTGGACAATGGTAACCAGTTATTCTAGTGAGTGAACAAAGGGTGATTAGACGTGTAGGTACCGAAAGGGCGGGGTAGGGTGATGATCTTAGGATATCTTCCCTACACGAAACCAACCCCTGAACCATAGATTTCTGTTTTCGAAAGACCAAAATGGAGTTATTTTTCAAAAGTGCTTAAATCTTTCCAAAGGTTGCTAAACAACCTATTTCCTTAAAAACCCTCTTTTGAGGGAGTTTTCAAAATATTTTCCAAAAACCTTAAGTTTAATCTTCGGATTAACACTTAGTTTTAAGTGCCCTAACTCACCTTAATCAAGTTAGGTGGCGACTCCTATTTTTCTGAAAAGCCCTTAGTGTCGCGCCCAGATTTTTTGCGCTCGAGGAATACACACACAAGTGGGAAAAATACTGTACTATCTCGTTAGAACTCACCCTCCTAGAAAAATGAGTGCAACTAGGTTTGAATTGAAAATAGATTTAAATAAAGGGCTTTTAGAAAAGATTTGGAGTTGTCACCTAACTTGATTAAGGTGAGTTAAGTCACCTAAAAACTAAGTATAAGCCAAAGACTACACCTAGGGTTTTTGAAAAATGATTTTAAAATATCTCCTCAAGAGAGGGTTTTTGAGAAAACAAGTTGTTTAGCAACCTTTGGAAAACATTTAGCCCTTTTTTGAAAATAACTCCGTTTTGGTCTTTCGAAAACAGTGATTTAGGTTCGGAGGTTGATTACGTGTAGGGAGGACGCACTAAGCCATCACCCTACCTCACCCTTTCGGTACCTACATGTCAATCTACCCCAGATTCACCTATGAGAGTCTTCAACTAACCAATGTTTAATCCTATCTACTTTAGAAAATAATGTTTAAAAAAAAAAAAAGACATGATGCATGATATGTAAGTGCAAGAAAAGAGAATTGATTTGAAAATAGATTTGAAAAGAGATTTGAAAAGATAGATTTGAAATTGGAATTGAAAAGAGATTTGAAAAGAGTTATGGAATTGGAAACTTGAAAAATGTTGTGAAATTTGAAATTTGAAAAATGTGGATGACCGCACCACATTTTGGAAAAGGATTTGATTTGAATTTAGAATAGAAGATTGGAAATTGAAATTTTGAATTTTTGGAATTGAGAAAATTGGACTTTGATAGAACTTGGAAGAAGAATTTAGACTTGTTTTGGAGAGATTGAGGTTTAGGAAACCTAGACTTAGGAAAGAGAAGAGGCTTAGGAAAGATTTGACTCGACTTGGAAGGTTCAGGAGATTAGGAAAGATTGGATTTAGAAAAGGCGCGAATTAGGGAAGTTTCAAAATAGGAAAGCTTCGTTTTAGGGAAGTTCCGTTTTAGGAAAGTGTCACTTTAGGAAGGTTTCATCTTAGGAAAGTTTTAAATTAGGAAAGTCTTTGAATTAGGAAAGTGTTGGACTAAGAAAGCTTTGAAATAGGAAACATTTCGTTTTAAGAAAGTTTTGAATTAGGAAAGTGTTGAATTTAGAAATATTTTGAATTAGGAAAAGTTTAGTTTAAGAAAGGTTTCGAATTTGGAAAGTTTCAAGTTAAGAAAGTTTTGAATTTGAAAAGCTTAGAATTTTAGAAAGATTTTAAATTAGGAAAGATTTAGAAAATGTTTGAATTAAGAAAGTTTCAACTTAAGAAAATTTTGAATTAAGAAAGTTTTGAGTTTAGAAATATTTTAGATTTGAAAAGATTTGAAATTTAGAAAGTTTAGAATTTAGAAAGGTTACAAGTTTAGGAAGATTTAGCTTAAGAAAGTTTTGAATTTAGAAGGCTTTGGATTTAGAAAGATTTGAAATTTAGAAAGTTTTAGAGTTTTAGAAGATCTTGAGATTAGGAAAGGTTTGAGTTTAGGAAAGATTTGAAAACTTAGATTTGAAAAGTTAAGATTTGGAAAGGGATGGAATTAAGAAAGGTTGAATTGGGAAAGATGTGGAAGTGGAGTTTCAAAATTTAGAGAAGATTTTTATGTTCAAGTTTTGGAAACTTAAGATTTAGGAAAGTAAAAGATGAGGAAGGAGTTGAATTAGGAAAGATTTGAATTAGAAAGGGATTGGATTTTGTTTCTAAAAGAGAAGGTTTGATTTTGTTTCCAAAAACAGAGGATAGGATCTAGTTTCCTAAAGGGGAAGATTGGATTTGGTTTCCTAAAGGGGAAGATTAGATTTGAGAAGGATTTAGAAAAGGAGATTTTAGAAACCCTAGATTTGGAAGTGTATAGTTTTGACGTAGAAAAATAGGTTTTGGAAATACGTATAGTTTTGATCTAGATAATAAGAGGCTTTGGAAACCTAGGTTTTAAGGCAAGTTTGAAAACCATGTTCTTGGAAAGAAAATTAGGGTTTCCCAATCGTGGCTCTAGGGCTTGACTTGGGCTCTAAGGAAAGAAATTTTGGAAAGTGTGTTTTTGGAAACGAGTTTTTTAGAAGGGAATCCTAGATAAGAGTTTGTAGAAGGAAGATTTTGAGAAGAGAGTTTTTAAAAAGATTTTTTTTTGGAAAAAGATTGTTGGAGAGAGTTTTTAGAAAAGAGATTTAGGGGGCGTTTTAGAAAGTGAATTTTGAGGAGAGTGTTTTGGAAAGGAGTTAAAAAAAAGGGAGTTTTGAAAAATAGATTTTTGGGGGGAGTTTTTGAAAACAACTTTTGAAAGAAGAGTTGTTTTTTTTTTTTTCCTTTTGGAAAGCATATTGAAAACGAGGGTTTTAGAAAGAGAGACTTTTGAAAAGAGAGCTTTTTAGAAAGTATAAAAACGTCTCACTTTCCTAAAGCGATTTTAACCCTAAGAAGGTTAGAACTACTTTAAGGAAGTGGTTTTAAAAACAACAAGGAGTTGAAAATATAGAACATATCAGTCATTTTAAATGTAACACTTTCCTAAAGCAATCCTAGCCATGGAAATGTTAGAATCACCCTAGGATTGTGATTTTGAAAACATGTTTTGAAAAAGAAGATTTTGATGCAACTTTGAAAACAAGTTTAATGCAAGTTTTGAAAACGAATTTGAAAACGAATTTTGGAGGAATGCAACATAATGATATGTACAATGCAAACTGGGGTCGTGAACATACAAGGTTAAGGCTTCACCACATAATCAAGGGGGCCGAACCCACGTCGTCTCTGGTTAGACTAAAAGAAAGTCCCCCACACAGTGACCTTCCAATAGTCTAATCTTACACATGGATCGGGAGTCCCCTTGTTTCAAGCATGCAAAGAAAGAGGGGAAAAGAGATGGGGAATTAAAATAGAGAAAACCCAAGTGGGTTAGGAGAGAGAAGAGAGAGGGGGAAGTGCGAAAATTTAAACAAGAAACCTACCTTGTGTCTTCTTTATTTTGCTTGGCTTTGCGCGCCTTGCTGTTCTTCGGTCTTCGCTTCACTTCAGTTGTGATCTTTGAGGGCTCGTCTTTAGTCTTCAAACCTTCGTAGTTGCAGCAATCCAAGTCTTCAATGGAGGGTTGGAGGCTTGTATGTAAGTGTATAGGGGTGTGTATGAGTGTATAGGAGGCAAGGGTTTGGTGTATGGTGGTTAGGGTTTGGAAAACCTAGAGAAGCTAGGGTTTAGGGGGATCTACGAGCTCTGTATGTCGAATACTAGGTTTTTCAGACTGAGTTTGCAGACCTCTTTCACACTAGAAGAGGCTTTGTATTTATAGAGATAGGATAGACCTGGCGCCTGTTATAGTGGCCCTAGCCAGTTAGGAAAGTTTGTTAAGTCGGCAAACAATGTATCTTGGGAAGATTTGAGCGCCTGTACTAGTGACTACCATGCAATTTTTAGCCTAGCTTCACTGGGAGTGACTCCGGAAAGTCCGAGAATGATTTGAAGAGGCCGGGAATGACCCGGAGAGCCGGAACAGGGCAGGAACACTTAGAATAGTGTCCCAGAGGTATTTGACTCGAAAGATGAGGATACGATGTGTCGGAAGGATTGACCGGGCTGTTAGGGGTAAAACGGTCAACCGGGCCGGAAAGCTGCTGGGACGGACCTGGAATGTCCAGGAAAAAGACTCAAGATTTGGAAACATTATTTAGAATGTACCCAGAGGCTTGCCGGTTTGATACCCAAAGCCGGTGTGGTCGGAAAAGGTGACCGGCCTACCAGGGGTAAAACGGTCATTTTGCCTTGGGTTTACCGGAACTGACTTGGAAGAATTCAGAAAGATAAAAGAAAGTTGAGAATACTATAAAAAGAAATCTCAGGGGGTTACCGGTTTGATACCCTGAGTCGGTGTGGCTAGAAATGGCAACCGGCCCTCCAAGGGCAAAACAATCATTTTGCACCGGGTTTGCTGGAACTGACTCGGAATGATCCGGAAAGGTAAAGGAAAGTTGGGAATACTATAAGAAGTATTCTCAGGAGGTTACCGGTTTGATACCCAGAGCCAGTGTGGTTCCCGAGGCATTCGAATGCCTAGGGACAAAATGGTCATCTTCACCGGAAAGTCTCGGAATTGGCCCAAAACTGACTAGAAGGTACCTAATCATGCCAGATTGCCTTTAAGACAATCTTGGAAGGCTAGACCTACCGTTCTAAGGATCTAGATGTGTTCTCGAGAAACGTGCCGAAAATGGCCCTAGGGGTGTCGGGCCCCGGTTTTTGAGGTTCCATGGTCCTTTCGACTCGGAGACCCTAAAGCACGAAATTCTGTCACTAGAACTCGTCCCCCTAGAAGGACAAGTGCGACTAGGTTTGAAAATTGATTTGACTAAGGGCTTTTTAAAAAAATAGGAGTCGCCACCTAACTTGATAAAGGTGAGTTAGGGCACCTAAACTAAGCGTTAATCCGAAGATTAGACTTAGAGTTTTTAAAAATGGTTTTTGAAAACTCCCTCAAGAGAGGGTTTTTAGGAAAATAGGTTGTTTGGCAACCTTTTGAAATGTTTAAGCCCTTTTTGAAAATAACTCCATTTTGGTCTTTCCAAAATAGAAATCTAAAGTTCAGGGGTTGGTTACGTGTAGGGAAGATATCCTAAGATCATCACCCTACCGCGCCCTTTCGGTATCTACATGTCTAATCACCCTTTGTTCACTCACTAGAATAACCGGTTACGATTGTCCACTTAATATCCACTTTAGAATTTTAAAAAATGGGGTTTAGTCATTACTTTTCGGATGGATGATGCATGATGCAAGTTTGTGGAAGAAGTTTGAAAATAGTAAAGGCTTTGGACGAGTTTGGAATAGGAATTTTGAATTGATTCGAATTTTTGAAAAAGGGATTAGAGTTGGAATAAAAGTTATGACTGCACCATTTTAGGTTGCCTACATATCTCATTTGGCTAGAATCAGGTCATTCGTAGTTCGGGCAAGAGCCCGATGGAAAATAGGCGCATTAGGGCTTTTGAAAGGTTCGAAGACACTTTGGGGTCTTTGGAAAAGCTTAAGACACTTTGAGGTATTTGGAAGTTGAAGACTCTTTGTGGTCTTGGAAGTTGAAGACTCCTTGTGGTCTTAGAAGTTTTTGACTTGAGATTGGATGATGGAGTGTTTTGAAAATGTTTTTGGATCAACTTAAGGGAGTTTTGGAAAAAGCTTTGGCGAGACTCAAGAGAGAGTTGAAAGTGTTTTTGAAGTCTTGTTTTGAAAACCTTAGAGGAATGTTTTGATGACTTAGTTTGAAAGTGGTTTTCGAAAATGGCTAAGGGTTTGGAGTCCTAATATGGACAACCTTAGGGTTGTTCTTGTTTTATCACTTCTCTTTGGAATCCCTAACCATTAGGGGGCCAAGAACACCTTAGGTTTGTGACTCTTTGAAAACATTTTTGGAAAGGTCTTGAAGAGAGAATGTAAGATCATTTGAAGAGTTTATGGAGTTGGGTTGAAGTCATGGGGTAGGAGGTTTTGGAGGAATAGGTTATGAGGATAATTTGAAAGTTTGAATGATCATTTGAAAAAGGGTTCAAGAGTTAGAACCTTGAAGTGTATTAACCTTGGTTGGGTTAGCCTAGGGTTAGGGGGAACCTAAGGTTAACTAACTTGGGTTAGGTTGACCTAAGGTTAAGAAGACTTAGGGTTAACGAACTAGGGTTAAGTTAACCTAAGGTGAGTGAACTTGGGTCAAGTTAACTTAGGGTTGGACAACTAAGGTCAAGTTAACCTAGGGTTTGGTAACTAGGATCAATTTAACCTAGGGTTAGGTAACTAGGGTCAAGTTAACCTAGGGTTGGTTAACTAGGGTCAAGTTAACCTAGGGTTTGGATAATTAGGGTCAAGTTAACCTAGGGTGGTCAACTAGGGTCAAGTTAACCTAAGGTTGGTCAACTAAGGTCAAGTTAACCTAAGATGGGATTGGAAAATGGTTTTGAAAGTTGGTTTAATGCATTCTTGGAAATAGTTTTTGAAAATCAAAACATGTTATGTAATGGACTTTGGTTGGCAATCTTTTTAAAGATCATTTCCATGAAAATTTTAACTCTAGCAAAAGGCATGGTTTATATGGTTGGTGTTTGGAGACCATTCCGAGGAAGGTTTCCTCAAGGCCATTATAACCTTTGTCATGACAAGAGTGGAGGTTTCAAAAATCAACATAATGATGGCAATTTTTGAAAAATTATTTTTAATGCAAAGATGGAGTGAGTACATTTTTGAATGTCATCTTTTAATAAGGATTTTGAAGGCCATTTTTTAGGGGAAACCTTCCATCAAGAGAGGGTTCATATGGCCAACAAAAGGGAGACCACTCAAGAGAGGGTTCCATGGGGCCATTACAACCACTACACTTGAAAGAATGGAGATCTTGAAATTAGAGAAATGGAAAGCAACCTTTATGCAAGTTAAAATGCAATGATGCCAAAATGAAAGTTAGGGGGTTAGTACGGGCTCTTTTAAGGCATAGTTCTAAAATCTCATCCTAGACTTCAAGAGGCCAACTCTTGGAACTATTTTTTGAGAGAAATGGAGAACTTGGAAATGGCATAAAATTAAGAGCAATGTAAGCATTGTGGAGCATGACAATAAGCATAAAATGAAGCCAAGCACACAAGACATGATCAAGATAGCAATATGCAAGGGGTCATGATTCACATACAAGGCTTTTAGGCTACATCACATAAACAAGGGGCTCCTAGGCCATACCATCTTAAAGTAGGCCAGTCAGAGGTCCCTCTACATGGTGGCTCTCACTTGCTTTCTTCTAGGCATGATCTAAGAGCCCTCTTGGCTCAAGCATGCAAGAAAGGGGGGTTGAAGATGGGGATTAAAATAGAGAATAGCCTAAGTAGGCTAGGAGGGAGAAGAGAAGAGTGGGGGAGAGCACAAATGTAAAAGGGATACCACCTTTTGCCTTCAACACACTTGTAGTCTTCAATGGATGTCTTGATGGGAGCTTAAGTGACTTCAAGAAGGTTTGAAAGGCCAGAATGGAGTGAATGAGTGTGTATGAGGCCTTGTATATGGAGTGTATAGGCTTAGGAGGGGTAGAATCTAGCCTAAGTGTTGGAAGAGAGGAATATATGTAGAGGTTCGAGTTTCTGGAGTGATTTTAGTAGAGTTTTGTATCAATTTCGGACCTTGAATATGCAAGGGGGGAGGCCTCTATTTATAGGCAATCTGGAACAGGCCTTGCGCATGTGCTACATGCGCATGGCCAAATTTTGGCTTTGCGCATGTAGGACATGCGCAGGTACTGTTCCATTGCCAGAATAACACGTGGCACCCTGTGTACTGGTTAAATCTCGACCGTTGATCGAAAGTCGGTCAATCTGATCAAAATTTGAGCGCATGTAGCATACGCTCCATCACCGGGAAAGTTCGTCCAAACTTTGCCTCGATAATTGAGTCAATCGGGAAGGTTCCGGGGGAATCGGTCGCACTCGGGACGTTCTCCTAGTGCCTCTGATGAACTTTTATGTTTTCAAAAAGTTTGAATTATGTTTGGAGGTGAGTGATATCATCTTGGGAAGTGTGCCAAAAAGGACACTTTTACGGAGCGTCTGTGATACGCTCTGTGGGTGTTCGAAGGTGGCTGTTTTCGTTTTGTGTGATCGAGGCCTCCGAGAAGCGTTCTACTCGATCGAACCGTACCGATGGAAAGTACTCTGAAAATACTTTCGGAAATTCTTAAATTTACGCATTTCTTAAGTCATTTGACGGTGCGTTTTGATTAGGGAATTGAAGAAAAAATCAACCTTGGCGAAGCGTCTGCGAGATGCTCCAGGGGTCGCTGAAAGTTACAGTTTTTGCACCGTACGATGGAGGGCTTCGGGAAGCGATCTATTCGATCGAACCGTATCGATGGAAAGATCTATGGACGAGCTTTCGAGAATTCTCTGATTTACTCATTTCTCAAGTCAGTTGATGGTGCGTTATAACTAGGAAATCGAGGGAAAAGACAATTCAGGCGGAGCGTCTGCGAGACGCTCCACGGGTTAAACAAAGGCGTGTGGTGAAACCCTTTGCTTGAAATTCCAAGGCCAGTGCTGCTTTGGGGCATTTTTGGGCTTCTAGGGGCAAAACGGTCATTTTGACCAGAGTTGGCTGGAAATGGTCAGGAATGGTCTGGTATATTGTGTTAAGCATGCAGGGCTATTCAGGGATGGTTTTGAGAGAGTCTTTTACCATTCAGCGGAGTTTGTGCCGTGCTAAGGCGTTCAGGGGCAAAATGGTCATTTTGACTAGAGTGAGCCGGAATAGGACTGGATTTGGACCAAATGGCGTGCGGGGGATGCCTGATGGTTTGAAAACATTGTGGAAGGATGGACTTATCGTTTTGAGGGATTTTAAACTTTCCCAAAACATGCTTGGAGGCCCAAGGGGCAGGTTTGGTCATTTTTCACCGAGTCGGGCTAGCAGGCGTCGGTGTTGATCTAGGTGTTGGTTTCCGAGACCGCCCGGTCTCGAAAAACTACCTGTGTGGTGTTGGTCTCTAAGAACGCCTGGTCTTAGAGAGCTACCTGTAGGGTGGTGTTGGTTCCTGAGAACGCTTGGTCCCAAAAAGCTACCTCGAAGGGTGGTGTTGGCCCCCGAGAACGCCTGGTCTCGGGAACTACTGAATGACGGACATTCTACGCTGGCGGGCTAGTAGGCGCCAGAAGTGAACCATCTGGAATTTTGATGAGGTGTTGGTCCCCGAGATAGCTCGATCCCAGGAAGCTACCTGTATGGCGTTGGTTTCCGGGACCCACTGGTTCGAAAAATTGCCTGAAATAATGGTGCTTAAGGCTTCAGGGGATCCTTGTGGACCCGAGAAGCGACCAGTTGGTTGGATTGGAGATTGAAAGGCTTATCTTGAGCTTACAAGTGTTGTGATATTGGAAACCGAATCTGGTCGGGCCGGAGATTGCTGAGCGGGCAAAAATGGGGTGTTTATAAGGGGCAGTTTGGTCATTTTTCACCAAAGTGGGCTAGCAGGCACTGGTGTTGACCTGGGTTTTGAGTGTTTCTGCCACTCTGACGGCAGTCGTGTGATACAGGGGTTTGTTGGTAATTCCCTATATTGATCTGTTTGCAAGTATTTCTGCTACTCTGACGGTTGCGATGTTTGCGAGTATTTCCGCTACTCTGACGGTTTGCGATCATTCCCGAGACTGCCTGATCTCGGGAAGCTGCTAACGGGGCTTAGCGCCTGAGAATCAACTTTCTCGAAGGGCGTGCCTAAACGGACATTTCTGTATTAGCGGGCTAGCAGACACCCAAGGTGGACCGTTCTACCATCTAAGGGACTTGGGGTCTCATCCTGGTCGATAGGTTTAAAGGGACTTACCATTTCAAAGAGATTTTCTTCGAAAAACGTGCTAGACTGTCTAGAGGAATAAACTATCTCGAGAGAGGGATTGGAATTGGAATTGGAATTGGAAATGGAAAGGGGACTTACCGTCTTCGAAAAGACGCGCTTGATTTGGAATTGGAAAGGGACTTACTGTCTTTGAAAGGACGCGCCTGATTTGGAATTGGAAAGGGGACTTACCGTCTTCGGAAAGACGTGACTGATTCAGAATTGGAAAGGGGACTTATCGTCTTCGAAAAGACACGCCTGATTTGGAATTGGAAAGGGGACTTACCGTCTTCGGAAAGACGTGCCTGATTCAGAATTAGAAAGGGGACTTATTGTCTTCGAAAAGACGTGCCTGTTAGAATTAGAATGAATGATGCCCTCAGGGGCATTTTGGTCATTTTGCCTCTATTTGGGCTCGGTGAGGCCCGTGAAGCGATAAATTGATGGGATTAGACTTAGAAAGTCGTTTTGACTCGAAATATGCCCACAATGACTTGAACACAAGTCTAGACGGAGTGGAGACCGCCGAGCGGTCAAAAATGGGGTGTTTACACTTAATCAAACAGATATTCAAACCTAGTCACACTTGTCCTTGTAGGAGAATGAGTTCTAGTGACAGAGTTCCGTGCTTTTGGTGTCTGAGCCGAAAGGACCTTGGACACCCTAAAAACCTGGGCGTGACAGCTAGTGACTCCATTGGGGAAACTTAGAGGGTTAGGCCATTAACATGTTCCTTTACCCTTCGCTCACCCAGAATCTCCGGTTACTTTGTGCAATTTTGTCCACTCTTCGAATTTTTCAAGTTTCCAAAGCAAACCTTATTTTTGAAAATAATTTTCAAATAAGTGTCATCACTTGCATTCATGACTCACGTTCATGCTCGTACATTAATCATCCATTTTATCTTGCATTGAGTTTCTCGAAAAGTACTAACCCTTTGTATTTGTCTTTTGTAGGTGGACTTTTGTTCACATCTTTATTTCATGTCTTATTTATTGCCATGTATGTGAATGAATGGACAGGATGTGATGTGTGTTGTTAGGTCATTTCCTCCATTTTTTAAAATTCCACACACAGTGCGCTCACTTGCATTTGCATCTTGCATATATTACCTAGTTACTATCCTTCTAGATAGAAGGGGGAACAATATATTGACTGTGGGTGGATGCTATGGCAGTTTCTTAGCCTACGGTCTCTTGATAGTTCCCCCGCTCGAACCACCAACCAAAGATAGAGTTCACCCTTTAGGGGGTGGACGCCAGAGGTTTGAAGGTTCGGAGACCGAGCTTTTTAAAAAGCATTAGTAAACCCCCAACCTCATGCTCATATAGCACCCCATGCATAGCCGAAACCCTGTCGGATTTAGGACACACGCGTCAATTTCAAAATCGAGGAGGAAAGGGCGACCCCTTTATTTTTCTCTTATAAACTTTGTTTAATCCCTGCTATTATGCTATCTAATTCTTGTTGCTTCCATGAACATGCATCATAACTGCTCATGCATCGGAATTCACTTCAAGACAAGAGTTCTCAAAGTAACTCAAGTCATTGCATCTTCATGCATCCAATCAACCCCTAGAGAAAGGCTCAAGGAGCTTCTCGTCTAATTCAAGCCAACCTGAAACCCCTAAGGGTACCACGAGACCCTAAGGATTCATGGCATGCATCAAAGTCATCTCATAAAGAGGGGCCCTAATCCCTCTTCGCTCATGGAGATAAGGTTGCCAAGAAGACAAGGAAGCAATTCAAATTAAGGACTCCTCCCAACAAGGTGAATCCGGAGGCTAAAGAGTAGTTTAGAATTCTATGGTGTAAATATAGAATAGGTGGAACTCTCGAGGAAAATGTTCCCCCTCCCCATTTTTGTGTATTTTTGAGAAAATTTTATATGTAAAAAAGAATTCATCTTAATAAAATCATTCTTATTGTCAAATGAATGTACGAATGAATGGATGAACAGGGGCAGGTATAGTATTTGTATGCAGGGGCAATCTCTTATCTCCAAACATAAGCCAAAGCATTATGCTTAGTTCCCCTAAAAAAGCAGGGACATCCTTAGGCTATGCATTGCATAAAACCTTTTCAAATCAAGAACCTAACATGTGATCTTGTTGTTTTGTTTTTTGTTATTTGTTTTCTTCTCCCCCATCTCACTAAAAGACTAGCAATAGTTTTTGGCGGGACTGCTTGTATTGTAAGTCACCATTGCTCCAAGAAAAGGAAGAAGAGGAACACGCGTATCCCCTGTACTGCGAACCCCAATCCTTACTCGTTGATGAGCGGCGCAAATTTCAAGCGAAGGAAACACTCCGGATCAACCGAATAGCTCGGTAACATGTGAAGAAGTAAATGAAATGAAGGCCAAAATAGACAAAATGTTCAAGCTCATACAACTAATGGCTTTTAAAGGGCCTATTATGAATCCGTCGGTATCCACATCCTATCCCAAGGAAACTGAAGCAATTCCACCAAGGGTCGTCCTGTGAACTAATAGGATAACAAAGAGCAAGAAGATCCCTAAAGCAGTACACCTCGAGGAAGGGGAGGAGGACAACCCTGAAACCATCTTGCTAACTGCCACCTCAAAGAAAGAAGGCCCGGACCCTCTCGATCTCAAGATATAAGGCCTAGAGGAGTCCCTGTGCAGCTTACAAGGTCATGACACCTTTGGTGGGATGTCCTACGACGAACTCTGCTTCTTCCCCGACCAGCCAAGGCCGCCCAAATTCAAAATGCCCGACTTCCAAAAAGTACTTGAGAATGATCCCAAACTTCTAATGCAACTGTTTCAGTGGGGACCCTGTTGCGCACAACTGAGAATGAATTAGTCATAGCCTTGTACGCCGGGGCACTAAGTGGACTTGAGAATGCGAGTTAACCCCCCGCTACTCCCAAACTTCTAATGCAACTGTTTCAACACAGCCTATAATGCGGGGAAATGATCGAGAGTGGGCTAAAGACTGCTTTACAATGGTTTGCTCTCAACCACTCGCGGGCAAGCCATATTACCCCCAATACCAAGCTTGACCTCCACCGCTTGCTCCCATCATCAACATCCCTGTTACTGCTACCCAAGCACCCCCAATTGGACCTGCTGTAGCCCGACCATACTTCAACCCCAACAAAAACAACAACCGTTGGAACCGAGAATTCACACGTTTGGTATGCACCCAGACAGAGGCCTATTATGAACTCCTCAAGGCCAAGCATATAAACCCTATTCCCCCGCGGCCATTACCAAGCCCACTGCCACCAACTTTCAACCTTGCCATTACCTACGAGTACCATTCTGGGGGATAGGGGCATGACATAGAATCCTGTTTTTCTTTGAAGCATAAGATTCAAGACCTCATTGACAACAAGGTCATCAACACCCAAGAAACAAAGCCGGTCCCCACGGCCAATGTCACGGCAAATCCCTTACCAGATCATGCTGTCAACATCATCACCGAGGATGAGGCGGATCCTGATGGCATCATAACTACAGAGTACTTCGAGGGTGAGTCAGACACTGAAAGCGATTGGGAGGAAGAAATGCCGCCTAGCCCTATCTATCTTTACAACACAAGTGGAGAGCAAGACTCTTTCGATTGGCCCGTGGATAAACCCGTTGCAAAGATTCCCAATGATGTTACACCTATAGATGGCTGGGGAGAGGAGTTCCTACATCCTAGATATGCTGAGTCCAAGGCTCGCCTGAAAGAGGAACTTTTTGACTATGAGGACATGGGTTGGGGCATTTATGAGCCGAAACTGCAGAACCCACCATTCGAATTCAACGAAGGTTCCACCATTCGAATTCAACGAAGGTGATTTGGATAGCCTATTTGTAGAGATTGACAAAAAGGAAGCTAAAAAAGGGGAAGCCATGGAAAAGTCGTCGCAAGCCTCTGAAGAAAGACCAGGTATGAAATCCTAAGAAGCCGAGCAAAAGAAAACTGCCTAACCCAAGGAGAGCCAGCAGGGGTCCCAAGATGGGACGTGCAACCTCATTAACCCCACTAAAGAAGAAGAAAGAAAAGGAGGAAGCCCTGGTTACACAATGACTGCTGATCTCTGCCACTCCACAGCTGATGCATCAATTCGCGCAGCACGACCAAGTGAAGAAGCTGATAAATGGAGCATGGAAGAGGCAGACGTTATCCCAAAGCCTACCTGAAGAAGTCATTGTCAAAGGGATGTTCTTTTACCAAACTTTGTCTTTACTTTCCATTTAATTTTTGCTTCATTAAACCTACTTTCATCTTTTGCTAATCAAGAGCTCATCGTGTAAACAGAACTTTTGAAATGAAAGAAGTTAAAATTTGCATTTATCACCTTTGGTATTTGCTCTTTCTCAGAATTTTTCTTTCTTGTTGTTATGCCCTAACTTGAAAGGAGGGATGGTACATGCATCCTCACCTATGGGGACCATTTCAGATCTGAAAAATAAAAGAGAGAGAGATAGCGAAAGGAAGGAAAGAGAGTGGATCACAAAAGGGTGTTCTTCGAAGGACGCCATGGCAAAGCAGTCGGCAGTTAGACCCTCGAAAGGAAGAGAAGCCCTCATTTCAAAATCCCTGTATTAGCCAAAGTAATTCCCTTGGTCAGCCCACTTAAGCCTCAAGTGATTTTCATTCAAACACCTTAACTAGGAACCACCCCCCACACTGTGGCAAGAGCAAGTAACAAAACAATTAAGCTAACCCCTATTTGTTTCAAAGGATGATGCCAAAAGCTCTAAAGCTGAACTTCATAGGCTAAGCAATCTTGTCTGGAAGGAAGAGGGGCCATCTATCCTGCTACCATACAGTTAAAAGGATCCTCTTTGGAAAAACCCATTTTGAGCTGAATTATATTCCTTTGAAAAACCCACACTAGTGATCACTCCTTATAATGGGCGAAAGCAAGTTCGGAGGAAGAAGTGACAAAAAGGGAGCGTGGAGAGAAAGGAAGCCCCCTCCTACATCGAAAGGGGCAAGAAACAAGGCAAAACCCCAAAAAAAAAAAAAAATGAGAGAGAAGGGTGGAAATGACAGTTGATGCCACTTGAGAGTCAATGGATTGTGCAAGTAATAATACTGGGGCAAAACCTAAAAGAAAATGACAAGCCCTATATGGGTGTGAGTTCGTACAAAAAAAGAGAGAGAGAAAAAGGGAAAGATAAGCCCACAAAGATCTGGAAAGGTGATCACCAGTAAACCCCTGAAACCACATAGCACTTTGAGCCTTCAATACCCTTCCTTTCAAAAACCCGCAACCTAGCAGCACCACAACCCACAAATAGTCCCCTCAGATCAGGGAAGATTGCTTTGTCTAAAAAAGTTCGAAAGTAAAAGGCGATATCCAAAAAAGAAAAGGGAACCAAGGAGCAAAAGCTTACTCAAGGTGGTTCTGGTTACTATCCCAAAAAAAAAAAAAGAAAAAAAAAATCGTTCGAGCCTGAATACCCCTTCATTCCTCGCCCTTAACTGAGCCTACATTACGGTCCAAAGTAAAGCCTTCTCGGATTGAGGATGGAAACTGTCTGCTTCTTTGGTAGAGGCCACTTTGCTGGCACCTAGAGAGATTGCTAGGCCCGTGAGGGAAAGTCAAATGAGCGACAATATCACAGATAAGAGAGAGGGGACTCGGATTAGAAAATGGAAACCCTAGGAAGGGGGCAGCTACTATCTCATCCTGGCAGGAAAGGGCCATAACAAGAGAAAGAAACCTTCAAGGGAGAAGCAAAAGGCCAAAATAGGGGTCCCTGGTGAACACCGAGGAAATTGGGATCTACCTCCAGATCTATCTTCATAAAGTCATATGCACGCCTACGCACTCTACCTGAACATGTGCAATAACACACCCACCTTCTTCACATCTGCTTAAAGCTTGCACGCATCCACTATTGCTTATACGTACCCTGATTTCTGTACCCCAGTGTTTACATTTATACCTATCATAGATCCACATAACATGTATGATGAGATAAGAAGGGAAAAATAATCATCATTGCACAAAAGAAACGAAAAGATAACATAAATGATGTACATAAAACCATCATACAGTCATCATCCACGAGGGCCAACATGCAGCCCCGAAAATATAAACAATATAGCCAATCTAACCGAACTACAAATGTGTCAACAGATAAGAAGGAGCGCCTCAAGGAGTAGGGTCATTGTCCAAGTCAAAATCATCCAAGTTCGGCACGTACGGGGAAGGCTGGCTGGAGGAAGATCCTGTGTCAAAGGGACCCTGACCAAAGAAAAAGGCAAAAAAAGAAGAAAAGGTGGCGCCAGAACACAGGGGATGTATAAAGAACATGAAAATAATGAGCCATAAATAACATACCCAGTGGGCCTCCATCAGAGATATACAGGCAGTCAGGGCCTCCACCTTAGCACGGTACTGATCTCATGCCTGGCAAGCCGCTAGGTACTCCTCAGAAACAAAGCCCTGAGCTCAACACCAAAGCTCTACCACCTCATGGCTAGCCACCTGCCCTCCCAATACCAGATCCAACTGGGTGAAAGCGCCAATGGCGGGAGAAGGAACCGCTCACCAGGAACCCCGACTATATAAGGGATCTCTACCCCGACCCGATAAAGTCCAAACATATATTGAGGAGGATCCATAGCAGCGTGAAAATTAGTATGAAGCTTCATCCAGTGGCGCTCCCCGAGGTACGTCTCCCATGACACGGGCCCCTGAAGGTGATCCGCGACCTGGATAACAGGATGACGTCCCTCATGCCGGCATACTGGGTGGATTGGTGATAAGGTGCCCAGGTCACATCTCGAGGCCTCAGCAACTCTAAGTTAGCCATGAGGGCTACAAAATTTGTGAGCAAGGATCGCTGTACTACCTGTTGCTTGGCCCACCTCATGGCTCACGGGAAGGCATCGCCCGCTAACACCTCCGGTCGGCGAACTGGCAAATACTCATAGCTCCACCATACCAAAAATGGCCAAAAGCTTGTCAAGCTCCCCCAGGTGCCGAATGTCCTCACTCTCATCCCTCGTAAGGAGCAGGCAAAGGTAAAAGCACCCCAATCGGCATAGTCTAGAGCATCCAGGTCCGTTACTAGGCTCACCAGAGACAAAGGGACCGTTGACCTATTATTGTTACAAAAGCAACTAAAGATGACGTACAACACTAATCGGCGTCTCATAATAATCTGGTCATCTGGAGAGGGCTCAAAAGCAAAGGCTGTCTCTACTGAGCATAAAAGCAAAGCGGGAAAACTCGAACCTCCAATCCCTGGCAGCCCCAAAAAGAAGAAGGGCCTCCTCCAGAGGCACATCCCGCAAGGAAATCGGAATCCCTCCAAAGGATAGTCCGGTAATCATAGCCCAGTTGACAGGAGTAGGCCCCAGCTCAAAACCACCAAGTGAATGGTCCCTATCTCCCCAAACCACCACTCTAACAACCCCGTGGCGATCCCGTGATCAAGTCTTTCTGTCTGTAGGGTCATAAAAGCACCGAAACCAATTCGATGCGAAAAGTCCTGCTAGGATGGCGCTGACGCCTGCATAGCTCTCAAGGCCGAGATATTGGCCCCTCTAAAAGAAGTGTGGGTAAACGATGGCATTCGACAATACCGTGAGTACAGGCTCGGGTGGAAGGCTAAGTCATGTAGTAGCGGGATATTTGGAATCGCTAGCTGGTCGTCCGTAAACGAAGTATCTCTCTGCCTGTCCCGAATGGAGGCCATACCGTATCCTGTCTGGGGGTCCACAAACGAGTTAGCATCATCCTCCAATCTCTCATTGGGAGCCGCCGAAGGCTGTCTCATCACGGAGCTCCCACTAGAAGCTGTCCGACTCGAGGATCGTTAAGACCCATTGTGGCTGCCCCGAGGATAATCAACTCTACCACTACTCCGTGTAGGACCACCCCTACTGCCTCCTCGCGCTGGGCCGCCCCTACCGCTGCTCCGAGCTGAGCCGCTCCAGCTACCAACCCTAGCCGAGCTACCCCGGCTGCCGCCGCCCTCCTTGATCTCTATCCGCGGCGCCTTCCCATGGCGCCTCCTATCCGGACTGTCACCTCCAGCCTTCGACATCCTGAAAGAATAACAACATTTAAAAGAATCAATTAGTCACTACGTGTGAAAAGTGTAAAGATAAATGCATCAATGTTTATGTACAAAAAAAAAGAAGAAAAAAAAAGAGAAAAAAAAAAAGAAGAAAAAAAAAAAAGAAAAAGAAAAAAAAAGAAAAAGAAAAAGAAAGAAAAAGAGAGGAAAGAAAAAGTGGAAGGGCAAGGGCCCCACCTATCACCGTTTAGAGATTTTCAACGATTTTCAAGCTTTCCCCACAAAAGTTGGGTACTTAAGATTTTCTAACGGTTTTCCGGGCTTTTTCCTCAAAAAGTCTCATTTCAAAATTTCAGACCGGTTTCTCGGGTTTTCTCCTTCAAAAACCATAATTCAAAAATTTTCTAATGGTTTTCAAGCTTTTCCCTCAAAAAGTTTAGTTTCAAAAGTCCATGCCGGTTTCTTGGGTTTTCTCCTTCAAAAACCCTAGTTTCAAAATTTTCTAGTGATTTTCTGGGCTTTTTCTTCAAAAAGTCTCATTTCAAAGCTTCAAACCGATTTCGTGGGCTTTCCCCTTTAAAAGCCCTATTTTAAGATTTTCTAACGATTTTCTGGGCTTTTTCCTCAAAAAGTCTCACTTCAAAATTTCAAACCGGTTTTGCGGGCTTTCTCCTTTAAAAGCCCTATTTCAAGATTGTCTAACGGTTTTTCGGGCTTTTTCCTCAAAAAGTCTCGCTCCAAAAATTTCAACGGTTTCTTGGGCTTTCTCCTTCGAAAGCCTTGGTTCAAAAGTTCTCTAACGGTTTTCAAAGATTTTTCCTCAAAAAAAAAAAAAAAATTTTTTTTTTGTTTCAGAGTTTCACCGGTTTCCTGGGTTTTCTCCTTCGAAAACCCTGGTTCAAAAATTTTCTAATGGTTTTCAAAACTTTTCCCTCAAAGAAGTTTCATTTCAAGGGTTTAACGGTTTCCCGGGCTTCCACCTTTAAAAGCCCTGCTCCACAAGTTTTCTAAAAATCAGTTTCTCGGATTTTTCTCCTTCAAAATCCAGCTCCAAAAAATTTCTCTAAAGTTACGATTTCTCTGGGCTTTCTCCCTCAAAAGCCCTTTTCTCAAAAGGACTTGCTTCATCGAAAAGTTTTAAAAGTGAAGTGTTAAAGTTTTTGAAAATTTTGGTAGAGTTTCATCTTCAAAAGTCACCACCGCGATGTTCCGCAAGCCCCAAACACAACCCAAAACAATCTCAAACCTTCCACCACATCAATCAAAACATTCTCGTACTCCACGACACACGTCCCTTCTTAAACACAGTTTTTAGGACGGTTCTTTCAGCTTCCAAAATTTCTCGGTCTCAATTTTATCTCCAAAAAAAATTCGCAAAAATTCCTAGAACTGTCAAGCACATCACCACAATTTTTTCAAAGATGTTTTATGATTTTTCGACCACCCATAGGATCCTTTTTCTAATTTTCTTTAATTTTTCCTATTTTTCATAATTTTCAAAAATCCAAAAATTCAAAATTTTTCAAAAAATTACAAAATTCCATACGTTTGTTCTTTACATTTTTCTAAGACGTCCGGTGCAAAAATCACACATAAACACATAATACCCAGGCTTGTAGAGGTAATTTTTCAAGTCCCGCAGGAAACCCACTTTCATAAACGTTCAAAATCATTTGAAATGCATTCAAATCTCCATCAAATCACAAAAACAATCCGATCATTGTGTTCTAAACATCCTAAAACATAGGGTTATGCAGATCATTTGCAAGAAATGGAGATATATACATCAAAATTGAAGAAATTATCGAAAACTAACCTTTGAAATTTTTCGGTGAAAACCAAGCTTTTCAGAGAGAATCTGGTTACAATGACGATCCTCAGCACGTGCCCAACGTCTCCCAACACTCTTCTAACGATTCCCGAGCAAAATCCTTTGAAATCCTTTAGAGAGAATGGCAGAATCGAACTAGAACTCAAAAACGCAACACTGAAAACGCAAACCTGCATTGTTTCTATGCCATGGGTTGGCGCATGTAGTAGACGCACTAGCACAAAACTCAAACTTGCGCATGGATTACATGTGCAAGGCTTAAAACACCAAGCGCGCATGTAACACATGCGCCCGACGGATCAACTTCTCGCCAAAACCAATTTCAAACTTCCCGAGGTCCGAATTTGTTTCCAAGGTTTTCAAGAGCCGAATATCAAGCTTTCAACATTCACTCGCAAGAATTGAATGTCCTGAACCAAGCCATATCAAATCAGCAACTCGATCCTTGACCGGAATGTAAAGCTTTTTGAATTCCAAAGCTTTCCAAATCGGCGACTCACAATAGGTCCCAAAGCATTTTAAATTCATCGGTACATCGTCCCTCTGATTGCCTCGTGACTAAAAAGGGATTCTTACCTTGTTATTTTTCTGCCTTCGGCAAGCAAAGTCAAAAAAAGAGGGGCAGCTGTAAGCACCCCAATTTTGCCCGCTCGGCAATCTACGGCCCGACCGGGTTTGGTTTCCAACATCACAACACATGCAGGTTCGGACGAGCCTTACAATCTCCCATCCAACCAATTGGTCGCTTCTTGGGTCCACAAGGACCCACTGGAGCCATAAGCACCATTATTCCAGGCAGCTTTCCGGACCAGGTGGTCCCAGAAACCAACGCCATCCAGGTAGCTTCTCGGGATCGGGCGATCTCGGGGACCAATACTTTATCAAATTCCAGATGATTTCTGGCACATGTTAGCCCGCTAACGTAGAATGTCTGTCATTTGGTATTTCTCCTAGACTAGGTGTTTTTAGAGACTAACACCACCCTTCCAGGTAGCTTTTTGGGACCAGGCGTTCTCAGGAACTAACACCACCCCTATAGGTAGCTCTCTAAGGCCGGGCGTTCTTAGAGACCAACACCGCACAGGTAGTTTTCTGAGACCGGGCGGTCTCGGGAACCAACACCTAGGTCAACACCGGCGCCTACTAGCCCGACTTGGTGGAAAATGACCAAACAGGCCCCTGGGCCTCCAAGCACGTTTTGAGAAAGTTCAAAGTCCCTCAAAATGATAACTCCATCTTTCCAAAATGTTTTCGAACCATTAGGCGTCCCCTGCGCGCCATTTGGACCAATTCCGGTCCTATGTCGGCTCAATCTGGTCAAAATGACTGTTTTGCCCCTGAACGCCTCGGCATGGCACAAAACCCGCCGAACGGTAAAAGACTCGCCTGAAACCATCCCTAAACAACCCTACATGCTTGAAACAACACATCTAGCTATTCTTGACCATTTCTAGCCAACCTTAGTCATAATGTCCATTTTGCCGCTAACAATCCAAACACGCCTCGAAATAGCATCGGTCCTGGGATTTTGAGCGAGGGATTTCACCATACACCCTTGTTTAACCCGAGGAGGACCCTATGACATTAAACGCTCATGACTCGATAAAATTTTCCCGGAGCGTCTCGCAGACGCTCTGCCTAAATTGTTTTTTCTCCCGATTCCCTAGTTATAATGCATCGTCGACTGACTTGAGAAATGCGTAAATTAGGGAATTCTTGAAAGCTCACTCATAGATCTTTCCATTGATATGACTCGATCGGATAGATCACTTCCTGAAGCCCACCATCGTACGGTGCGAAAACTGCAACTTTCAGCAACGCCTGGAGCGTCTCACAGGCGTTTCGCCAAGATTGACTTTTTTTTTCGATTCCCCAATCAAAACGCACCGTTAAATGACTTGAGAAATGCATAAATCTGGGAATTCCCAAAAGTATTTTCAGAATAATTTTCATTGGTACGGTCTGATCGAAGAGATTGCTTCCCGAAGACCTTGATCATGCGATACGAAAACCACTGCTTTCGAACACCCTCGAAGCGTATCACAGACGCTTCGTAAAATTGTCCTTTTATGCACATTTCCCAAGACGATATCTCTCACTTCCAAACATAATGCAAACTTTTCAACAACATAAAAGTTTATGAGAAACCTCGAGAGAACACCGTGGGCACAATCAATTCCCCCGAAGACATCCATTGAAGACTACAAGGGAGTTGAAGGCAAAAGGTGGTATCCCTTTTACATTTTTGTCTTCCCCCACTCTTCTCTTCTCCCTCCTAGCCTACTTAGGCTATTCTCTATTTTAATCCCTATCTACAACCCCCATTCTTGCATGCTTGAGCCAAGAGGGCTCTTAGATCATGCCTAGAGAAAAGCAAGTGAGAGCCACCGTGTAGGGGGACCTCTTACTAGCCTACTTTGAGATAGTATGGCCTAAGAGCCCCTTGTTTATATGGTAAAGCCTAAAAGCCTTGTATGTGATCATGACCCCTTGCATATTACTATTTTGATTATGTTTTGTATGATTGGCTTCATTTTGTGCTGATTGTCATGTTCCACAATGTCTACATTGCTCTTATTTTCATGCCATTTCTAAGCTCCATATTTCTTTCAAAGATTGGTCCAAGAGTTGGCCCTTTGAAGTTTAGGATGGGATTTTAGAAATCATGCCTTAGAAGACCCCCTACTAACCCCCTAACTCTCATTTTGGCATCATGAAATTTTAATTTGCATAAGGGTTGCTTCCTAATTCTCTAACTTTCAAGGTTTTCATTCTTTTAAGTGTAGTGGTTGGAATGGCCCCATGGAATCCTCTTTGGAGCGGTCTCCCTTTTGATTGGCCATAGGAACCCTCTCTTGATGGAATGGCTTGCTTGAAAAATGGTTTTCGAAAATCTTTCTCAAAGATGATTTTAAAAAATGCATGCTCCCTATCTTTGCCTTAAAAATGGTGTTTCAAAAAGGTTGATTAGTATGATGGTTTTTTTTTGAACCCCCCCATTCTTGTCAAGATAATGGTTATAATGGACATAAAGGAGCCTCCCTTGGAATGGTCTCCAGGCATCACCTATACAAACCATACTCTTGGCTAGAACCAAATTTTCATGGAAAAAATCTTCAAAGGGGTGGCCTACCAAAGTCCATCACACAACATGCCTTTTCAAAACTCTTTCCAAAAAGTGCATCAAGCAACCTTTCAAAAATCATCTTCCAATTCAACCGTAAGTTAACTTGACCTTAGTTGACCCACCATAGGTTAACTTGGCTCTAATTGTCCAACCCTAGGTTAACTTGAACCTTGTTCACTCACCTTAGGTTAACATAACCCTAAGTCATCCTACCTTTAGGTTAACCCTATCCTAATTAGCTAACCCCAGGCCACCTTAATCTTAGGTTAACCCAACCTTAGTTAACCATAGGTCATCTTAACCCTTGGTCAACCTAACCCAAGTTAGTTAACCTTAGGTCACCCCTAACCAAAGGCCAACCCAACCTAGGTTAGTATACTTCAAGGTTCTAACTCTTGAACCCTTTTTTAAATGATCATTCAATTTTCAAACTATTCTCATAACCTATTTTTCCAAAAACCCCTTACTCTCATGATTTCAAAAATCCAACTCCATAAACTCTTCAAATGTCCCTACACTCCATCTTCAAAACATTTTCAAAAATGCTTTCAAAAGGTCACAAACCTAAGGTGTCCCTAACCCTCTCATGGTTAGGGATTTCAAGGAAAAGTGATAAATCAAGAACAACCTCCAAGGTTGTCCATATTAGGATTCCAAACCTTTAGCCATTTTTAAAACCACTTTCAAAAACTAATTCATCAAAACATTCTAAAGTGATGCCTCCAAGATTTTCAAAACAAGACTTCAAAAACACTTTCAAGTTCTCTTAAGCCATACTGAAACATTTTTCCAAAACTCCCTTAGGTTGATCCAAAAACATTTTCAAAACATTCCACCATCCAATTCCAAGTTAAAACCTCCAAGACCACAAAGAGTCTTCAACTTCCAAGACCACAAAATGTCTTAAACCTTTCCAAAGACCACAAAGCGTCTTAAAGCTTTCTGAAGACCATAAAGTGTCTTAAAATTTTTCAAAGACCCCAAAGTGTCTTAAAATTTTTCAAAAATCTCAAAGTGTCTTTAAACTTTCCAAAGGCCCTAATGCGCCAATTTTCCAACGGGCTTTTGCCCGAACTACGAATGACTTGATTCTCGCCAAATGAGATACGTAGATAACCTAAAATGGTGCGGTCATAACTTCTATTTCAAATCCAATCCCCCTTTTCAAAAACCTTTAATCAATCTGAAGTTCTCAATTTAAACTCCTTCAAAACTCCCACATTTTTGAACTTCTTCCAAAACATGCATCATTCATCCAAAAAACGATGATCAAATCCCGTTTTCAGAACTCTAAAGGTGGATATTAAGTGGACAATGGTAACCGGTTATTCTAATGAGTGAACAAAGGGTGATTAGACGTGTGGGTACCGAAAGGGCGGGGTAGGGTGATGATTTTAGGATATCTTCCCTATACGTAACCAACCCCCGAACCATAGATTTCTATTTTCGAAAGACAAAAATGGAGTTTTTTTTTAAAAGGGCTTAAATCTTTCCAAAGGTTGCCAAACAACATAATTCCTTAAAAACCCTCTCTTGAGGGAGTTTTCAAAATCTTTTTCAAAAATCTTAAGTTTAATCTTCAAATTAACACTTAGTTTTAGGTGCCCTAAATCACATTAATCAAGTTAGGTGGCGACTCCTTTTTTTTCTGAAAAGCCCTTAGTTAGACCGATTTTCAAACCTAGTCGCACTTGTCCTTCTAGGAGGATGAGTTCTAGTGACAGAGTTTCGTGCTTTTGGTGTCCAAGCCGAAAGGACCTTGGACACCCTAAAAATTGGGGCGCGACACACACAGGGGCATTGAAGCAGATCCGCAGCAGGTCAGCGCAATTCAGAATGTCCAAGCTCGGAGGAACAAGTGTAAAAATTAACTGGCATGGCGGCAGCTCTTAATAGATTCATCAATCAATCTTTGGACAAGTGCTGACAATTCTTTTAGCTTCTCAAAAAATAGGAGCGCTTCAGGTGGACCTAGGAATGTTATTAAGCCTTGGTAGATTTGAAGAAATACCTGAGCCAGCCTCCCTTATTTTCCACCCCATCGTAGCATGAAGAGCTCTTTATTTACCTCGCTGTGTCGAAGCATGTACTCAGTGCCGTGCTACATCAACAGTAAGATCAGCAATAGAAGCCGGTCTACTAGATTAGCAAAACTCTCTTGGGGGCAAAAAGCATATATCTACCGTTAGAAAAACTGGCCCTTGCACTGATAGTGGCATCGCGCAAATTGGTGCACTAATTTCGAGCCCACAGCATCAACGTGCTCACGGACCACCAGCTAAAACCAATCTTGAGAAGGGCCAACTTCTCTGGCATAGTGGCCAAGTGGGCCGTTGAGTTGGGAGAATTTGACATCAAGTTCCAACCACGAATGGTAGTTAAAGGCCAGGTATTGGCTGACTTTATTGCTGAATTTTCTGTTGAACTTCCACAGGAAACCAATCCAACCTCAATTCCCGATACGCAACATGATGACCTTTCCTTGGACCTATGGGAGAAAGCTGATCATTAGAAGTTGTTCGTTGACGGCGCATCTAATGACCGGGGGGCAGGTTCAGGGATAGTCCTCATCATGCCAAACGGTGTGGCATCAGAACAGGCCATTAAGCTGGAGTTCACTGCTTCAAACAACGAGTCAGAATATGAGGCTTTGATCGTAGGGCTGCGCAGAGCTATTGATCTTAACATTACTAAAATTGTAATCTACTCAGATTCCCAACTAGTAGTAAATCAGATCACCGGAGAATACGCAGCAAAGAAAGATAGAATGACGTAATATCTAGCAAAAGCAAGAGAATTACAGTCAAAATTTAGCAAGTACAAGCTCCACCAAATCGGTCGTGACAGCAACGCTCACGCCGATGCCTTGGAAACACTTGCCACAATCTTGAAGTCAGGCTCGAAGAGAACAATTCATGTGGAGACACTAGCTAGCCCAAGCATATTTCAAGAAGAAGAGCAAGCCTTGGCTGTCGAACAATTGGGACCTTCCTGGATGGACCTAATCATCTCCTATCTGGACAAAGACATACTCCCCGAGGATAAGAATAAGGCCAGAAAGGTCAAATATAAATCTCTGAAATACTGGCTCTCTCCCACCAAGGAGCTCTACAGAAGGTCTTTCACTAGTCCCTATTTATATTGTGTTCATCCTAACAAAATGTAGGCCATTTTGTTTGAAATTCATGAAGGGATCTGTGGAAGCCATATCGGCGGCAGGTCTATCGCTTACCGAGCGTTGTCATAAGGTTATTGGTGGCCCTACATGCAGAAAGATGCCACCCAGTACGTGCTGAAATGTGAGAAATGTAAGAGATTCTTTCCATTGATCCATCAGGCAGTTGAGGACCTCACAACGATCACTGTCCCCTAGCCCTTTGCCCAATGTGGACTGGATATAGTCGAACCACTGCCCCGAGCTCCAGGTAACAAGAGATTTCTTATTGTGGCCACAGACAACTTCACCAAATGGGTAGAGGCAGAGCCACTTTCGACAATCAAGGAGTCGGACGCAAAAAGATTTACCTAGAAGAGTATCATTACACGGTTTGGCATACCCCGCACATTAGTATCGGATAACAGCACCCAGTTCGATAGAAGCAAGTTCAGAGAATTCTACGACGAGCTAGGCATCAGGAATTACTATTCAACGCTGGCTTATCCATAGTGCAATGGGCATGCTGAGATTTCCAACAAAACAATCCTCAATGGCATAAAAAAGCATCTGGAAAAGGCTAAAGGAAGATGGGTTGAAGCGCTCCCCAACATCTTATGGTCCTACAGAACCACTCCGAGGAGATCTACTAGGAAAACCCTTTTCTCAATGGCATACGAGGTAGAAACAATGATACCCCTGGAAGTGGGACTCCTTACTATCAGATCAGCAACTTTTGATGCCGGCCTCAATGATCAGACTTTGGAAAAGGACATAGACCTTGTTGAAGAAAGGCGTGAGGCTGCCCTAATCAAGCTTACTAGGTATCTTCAACAGCTAAGCCAATCTTACAACAAAAGGGTACAACCGAGATCCTTTGCTCCTGGAGATCTAGTGTTAAGAAAGGTATTGGGGGCAACAAAGAATCCAGCAGACAGGAAGCTAGGCCCCAACTGGGAAGGTCCCTACAGAATTATATCCCAAGTTGGTGTGGGGGCATATTGACTGGAAACTGTCAAAGAAAGGTGACAACTACCCCAACCTTGGAACTCAAATAATCTCAAGAAATTCTACTAGTAGGCCCTTCTTATCTTCAAAGGATGTATATGCCTGAAGTTTGTTCTCAGAAGGATGCAACTTTCTTAAAAAAATATGTAATCTTTGCACAAATCAATGAAATTGGAAGCTACTCAACAAATTTGATGCCACTCCAAACTGCAAAGTACTAAAGGAAGACAAAAAACTAGGTATAAAAACCTGGTCCTGGATCATTTATGACCAGGGCGGCTAATGAAGATCATAAAAAGCAAGTGTAAAAACTTGGTCCTGTCTAAGTTGGGCAGGTCGGCCAATGAAGGCCACCCAAAACCAAGTGTAAAAGATAACTTGGTCTTATCTAAACACAAGGCAGGTCAGTTACACATAGGCCATAGACCCGCCTTGGTCCTGCCTAAGTTAAGAAGATCAACAGAAGAGCCACAAGAACTAAGAAATAAAAAAAGATAAGTATATTGACTCAACCCGACCTAAGTCTAATAGCTTGGCCTAGTAAAAGGCCACAATTTACGAACTAAGGCATTCATTTTCTTCGCTAAAATTTTTTTTGGCCCAAGTCCAATAGCTCGACGAGTGAATGAAGACCTTTTATTTTCCTAACTTATCTAGAATGATTTTGTCTTTGGCAAGTTAGCCCAGGTATCTGCGTTATAGATCAACTATCTATCAGAGAAATGGCACACAAAAGACGACAAGTAGAAAAATGTACATTCATAAAAAATCAAAATTACACAATTGTGTCCATAGAAATAGCAAACAAAAGAGGCCCTAAGGTAGCTTGGCAGCTGGAGGTGATTCAGTGGTTGGTGGCAGATCGGCTGGAGGAAGCTCGGTAGGATTGGCTTCATCAACTACCTCAAGTCTGGGGCCAGTGTTCGCCCTTCCACTGTTGGTTTCAACGCCCTTTTCATCCTCAGACTGTAGCTCGGCATTAGCCCAAGTAGGTATCTCCATCCATAGAGCGGAAAATTTGTCCAGCGTCGACTTCCTTAGAGCTAACATCCAGCCGTCTTGAAAGGCATTCTCAGATATGGTCTTCACCTGAATCTCATACTGATCTTCGACATCATTGAAGCCTTTGGTGTACTGAGCCTCGCACTCATTCTTCAGCTCCTTCACCTCTGATTAAGATTCAGCCAGAGCCGCCTTCACTTCAGTTGTCGACTTCTCAGCTTCAGTCAGCCTAGTCTTCAGATCAATAACCTTAACCTTAACTTTATCAAAATCTTTTTCCTTCTGCTTAAGGGAGGCCAGTGTATCCCCTAGGATGACCTGCTATTCTGTAAAGGCCTTGTGGAAGCCTCTGACCTTGTTATCCCTTGTATGGAACCTATGATTTTGTTGATCACAGTCCTACAACAGATTGACATATCGATCTTACAGAATGTAAAATTGGTGCAAAACCTCCAAACTTTGGATCACCCCCTGCATAGGACAGAAGATGGAAAAAGTTAAAATGAGAGCTTGGGCAGAAAGTTTAAAGTAGAAAGACAGATGGGAAAAGACTTTTTACCACCATTGATTTGTGAACTATGCCTGCTAGTAGTACATCATCATCGATCTTGCTCAACTCCCGGACATCTCCAGGCAACACCAAAGCCTGGAGAGCTCCTAAGTGTTGAGTATCGAGTCCTAGGTGTTCATGGGCTGACCAATACCCTTTAGCTGAACCATGAACTTCTCAAGCGTCAGCTCCTCAACCTTGCCTTTGCCGATGTAAGTGGAGGAACAACAAAGTTAACCTTCTTCATTTGAGCAGCCTCCTTTTTGGCAGTCTTCACTAGTCTCCTTTTCTTGGCATCTTGCTGAGGTGCTAGGTCTTCATCCAAAACTACTAACTCAGGGGCAGCATCAGCTTTGGCATCGAAGTGCGCAGCAGGAGGAGGAACATCAACATTACCACATGGGGAAGGGACTTCGGTAGTGGAAAAGGTGGCAGCAACGGAGGATGGGATCGCCCCTTTCCTCTTCCTGAAAGCTCTCCCTCCTAGTGTCAGTAATAAGTTGCGTGCTTTGGGGGCCATGTCTTCTTCAACAACAGGGGAAATAGGCATAGTAGCAAAAGCTGCAAGGGGTGGGGGCAGCAATGTTGGGTACTCGCCGATCTCGTGTAAACTTCCTTCTGCCTTCTGTGCTGCGAGGACTGAGGCAGCAACTCCATATATTGCTGTGAAGGACTGGTTTCGAATTGGGTACCCCAGCAAAACGTGAGCGGCACACCTAATCCCGGCTAATGCTCCTTCACCCTTGAATTTTAAATCCACCCTTAGAAGTTCAGTGTCCTTGTCCTTGGCATCGAAATCAGCTGCAAAGCAGAAATAAGAGGGTGACGAGTCAGAAATAGATGAAATTTCAATAGATATAGGGAGGAAACTTGTACCAGATTGGGGTAGAGAAGATTGACCTATTTTCTGCGGGACCCTGGGGCATTGTGCTTGTGGGGCTAGCTCCACAGGGATTTCCCCAAATTCCCAGGGGCCGCTCACCCTAACTATAATATCGTCAATCCCCTTCCCCGAACTTGGAAGAAACTGAACTAGCTCTCTGCGGCTAGCCTTAGCCTCAAAATAGTATCTACGGTGGTATGTCCGGACAGTGTTCACCTCCATTGCTGAGTAGCAGTAGTCAAATTCGTGAAGCCCTAGGTTCAGACCTAACCTTTTGTTTAACTTAATCACCCCCATCACTATCCTATACTCATTTGGTGTGAGTTGGATTGGGGGGATTTCGTAATGATTGAGGACTTCGGTTAGAAAGGGGTGAATGGGAAAACGGAGTCCACCCTCTACAATGGCAACGAGAGGGAAGGGAGTTCCCTCCTTTGTTACTACCCAACCGTCATCCTTGGGACCGATTAGCCTAATGTCTACACCTGCCGGAAAACTATATCGGACCTTAAACGCAGCAATATTGTCGAAAGTGGCAAGCATACTTCTACAGTGCGACCCCATTGCAGACCAAAGACAAAAGTTTCTAGGGTTTCCTCCCCGGGGACGCAAGAAATACACGAGACAAGAGGGAAAACTTACAGAGTTGCTACCTCTACGAAAGAAACAGATTCGAAGTTTGAAGTTAGAGTTTGGCCTTGTGTGTGAAAGATAGCCGTAACTCCTTCATCTGACAGAGAAAGTTGGGATGATGATAGCATCTTTAGGTCACTCAACGGTTGCGTCGCATTAAAACTTTTGACGGTGTAACGTCACAGCTCAAATGGCTATGGTGCATCAACCCTAGCCCCCTACCGAAGGATGCTAGGGTTGAGGGGCACTTATGAGTCAAAATCCCTCAGCCCAGCCCAATAGGATAGGCCTAATAAATACTAAGAGGATTTGTGTGGGCCAACAGCAGCCCAGACCTTATTAGGGCAATTCAGGTCCACACTCCAAGTCAGCCCAAATAGAAAGACTACCCGGCCCCAAAAAATCGGGTCACCCGAGTTAGGGATATCAGAGCATTCAATACTCTATTGTTAGCATTTACTGTTGAATGGACCCACATTCAATGCAAAGGAGATATAGCACGCGATGGTCATGCTTACATCCGGTCAATCGAACTCAAGCATGGTGGTAAAGGTGTATTCCTGTCCAATCAGCCCGCTATAACTAGCATAAGCTTATGAGGTAGGCCATGATTACATGAATAGGCTCGACAGAGAACACTACACTATAAAATGCAGCATCTTGTGAAATAAGGTATGGACAATTGATTTCTAAGCATTCACTGTCTGTATTTCTCATTCTATTCTCGGTTAAGATTGTTAACTTGACCGTCGGAGTGTGATCGGCCCAAAGAGGGTTGACCCATTCTAACTCCTTTGTCTCGTTACAGCAAGTTGAAAATTCATCGATATTGGTTCAAGTGTTTGGCCAGGCCTTCCCAGAAAACTCACTTACACAATCTATAATGCTATCACACATTAAAATCTATATGCAAGTTACTTCTTTGAAGCCATGCACAAAGCAAGCTAAAGGTTTATGACCTGATTGTCTTTATATCTTTCAAAAGATTGCCTCTGAAAGCAGTAAAATCTATAATGCTATCATGCATTACCTTCTCAATTTCCTAAAGTATTATTGATCTGTTTGACAGGGTAGGCTGTGGCTTCAGCTTTCAAATTGAATAGTTTGGTTTTGTAGCATCATGGTTACATAGAATGATAATAACATGCATTGTGATAGTTCTTTGAGATACAACGCCATCACATGATTAGAGTTTGGTAGATTTGCTAGAAATTGACTAAAACGAAATGCTTCAATGTGAAATACACATGGCACTTGGATGTTGGTTGCAAATAGGGGGTACTATTGTGAATGTTTCATTATATTGTTTTCTTTTATTTTTTGAGCTTTCAGTTGTTTTTTTAGTCACACAGTTTAGACCATTTAATAATTCAAATACTCATAATGATACAATACACTTCTGAAAATACAATAAATTTCTTGACTATGTATTTTTCTTATCCTGTGCATAGAAGTATGTATATATAAATGTTTATTTATCTGTTGGTTTGTTTAACTCCTAAGTAGGGGCAGACAAATTAAGGGGCAAGTGGGGCAGCTTCCCCCACTGACCAGGCAACCTCCGCTGAATTTTTTTATTTATTTTATATTTATTCATTCATAAGATATAATATAGTGCATTGCCCCTACTTAATTTATCAATACCTACATTTGTCCCCGCTAAATTTTCAACACCTACATTTGCCCTAACTAAATTTACTACTATATCGAAAAAAAGTTCTATTGAATTTTACTAACCACTCATTATTTAGTCAAGTAAACACACAATTACAACTCTTTATTTTAATATTAAAAACACATTTTCTGATATACATTCAATATATTTCTTTTTATATTTAGAAAAGAGCCAAATCTATAGAGATAAACCCAAATCCCCAAACTTTAACTCTTTTGTTCTCTCCATCAGCACCTCCGCCTTATGAATTGTATCCCAAATCCCCAAACTTCTCATTCACATTTCAAACCCTAGCCAAAGTCTCTTTCAAATCTCTTCTGGTTGTTCTAAAAAAAAAAAAAAAAAATCTCTTCTGGTTGTCTAAGTCTTGAGAACTTGACATTGGGATGTAAGTAGCAATATCATCCAACAAAGCACAACGAAGCCTGGTGTCTAACAAATGCTCCAACTGCTCTAGGTAATTGTTTGTTCATCCCGATTTTTAATAAGAATTTTGGGTTGGGTTTCTCCCTGTACTGCTGTACACAAACTTTATTATGGTTTCTCTAATCTACAAAACTTGTATAAAATTCGGGTTTCTCTGCATCCACAAACTTTATTTTGCTGTATATATGTTTGTGTTAATGTGTATCATATTTCATTCAATTGTTTTTGTAATTCATACATGTATGAAATTTCTATTAATTTCTAACTTTAATGCTTTTGCTTTTTTCAAGTTCTGAGAAGTTAAGTTGGAAGGACTAGAGGACAATGAAGATGATTTTCCCTAGTTAGATTTGATGACAAACAAAGAGAGTAGTTGATTCAGTTGGAATGAAGAAAAGGTTACTTTCTTCTTCTTGGTTTTACTATTCAACATATTCTATGCATTTTTAGTATTATCCAATGTCTATATGTTATGTGTTTGAATTTTCAATGTCTTTCATATTTTTCTTCAACTGTTTGCCTTGTTGTCTTGTAATTCTTCTAATTATATGCACTTTTTTGCTCTATTACTTTAGGGTTTATTTGCACATTCTGGGTACATGTCTCATAGCTTTTGTCACTTTGGAGAGCTTATGTCATTAATATAAAATACCCAAGCTTAGGTTAGTTAAAACAATTTGACAGATGATTTTTTTTTGTTTGTTTGTCTCTTATAGTTATGGTGAGTTATTTTAAGAGAAAGTCAAAGTTAGACTCGTCATCTTTCGTAAGCTATAATGAGCCTTCAAAAAAAAGTCGGATAGAAAATGACTTGCCAGATCTTCCTGCTGACCCAAGGCTATGACCTCGAATTACTGATTATGATCCTAACATTCAAGAACAAGTTCGTAGGGCATATTTATTAAAAGGCCCTTGTCAACCTCATATTCATACTTTTCCACAAAAGTTCTACACTTCGTGGTATAATGAACATAGTAGTTGGTTAGAGTATAGCATATCAAAATATGCTGCATTTTGCCTTTATTGCTACCTTTTCAAAACTGAAGTAGGAGACCAAGGAGGTGGTGATTCTTTTGTTGGGGATGGTTTTACAAATTAAAAGAAGAAAGACAGGTTTCAAGTTCACGAGGGAGGCGTTAACAGTGGCCATCATCAAGCTTGGAGTAAAAGTCAAGACTTATTGAATCAAAGAAGCATATACAAACAATATTTTGATGAATAATGTTAAATTGTCTCTTAAGCCATTTATTCAACATGCCACTTTTTTTAGGCTTGATCTTTATTGGAACCAGGATTAAGGTGGAGAATTGGTGATGGTAAATAAGCTAGGATATGGCAAGATAGATGGCTCCCAACTCCTATCTCTATGAAAGTAATTTCACCTCATTGCACTTTGGATCAAGAGGCTAGGGTGGTAGATCTTATTGATGACACTAGGAGGTGTTGGAAACAAAATGTGCTTCAACAACTTTCCATTTCCAGAAAAAGCAAATGTAATATGCAGTTTGCCATTGGCTCCTTCTCTTGCTCATGACCAATTGATTTGGCATTATACTAGTAATGGTAGTTTCACTATCAAGTCAACATATAAGTTGACAGTTGAGCTTTAAAAGGTGGAAAAGAACACAACTTTCTCAACCACAAATGATATGCAAGTCAGCTTTTGGAAACGGGTGTGGAGTCTAAAGATTCCTTATAAAATTAAAATGTTTGCTTGGAGGGTTTGTTCAAATATTCTTCAAACAGAAGAAAACTTGGCTAAAAAGTAGGTTTCCCATTATTTGCTTTGTGATTGTTGTGGTGCTCCAATTGTAACAATTCTCCACAGCTTAAAGAATTGCAAACCATCATCTTTAACATAGGATTTGTCCTTCCTTGGGTTGAGTACAAATTCCACAAGAGCAGTTGATTTCGTGGATTGTGAAAGGGAACCAAGGGAAAATCTTGACCAAGACGCTCTTTCTAGGTTTTTTTTACTATAACTTGGTGCACATGGGAACTGTAGAAATGATGATGTCCATGGCTGAACACGGCATGCTCTGGAAGAGAATGCTTAATTTGCTAAATGATATGTCCATGAATATGTGTCGGTCATGGTTTGCTGGGACCGGGATCATAATCCTTCATTGGAGGAGAGGTGGTCTACTCCATGTGAAGGTACATACAAGATAAACTTTGATGGTGCAGTTTCTGGTTAGAAGTTGGGAGTGGGCATTGGGATTATTATTCGAGATCACAAGGGCGAGGTGATTGCATTAATATGTGAGAAGTTTCTTTTTGGAAATTCGGCCCAAGTGGCTAAAGCTGTAGAAGCCCTGAAAGCTATATTGTTTGCCAGAGTTTTGGATCTTAAGTGTATCTATCTCAAAGGAGATGCGCTGCAAGTTGTTAAGGCTCTAAACAGCCACGATCAAGATTTCTCCTATGTCGGCCATTTGATTGAAGAAGCAAAATTGAGGTTAAGATTTTTTTCTTTCAACATGTGCACCCATATCAAAAGACAAGTTAATAGAGTTTCCTATTCTTTGGGTAAGCTTGCTGTTGATGTTAAATGCGAGTGTGTGTGGATGGGGGAAGTTCTTTCTTATGTCTATCCTCTACTTTTTTCTGATGTAACTTCTTGATGATTAATCTACGAATTTTTCTATAAATACAAACAAAAGAAAGAGAAATGAGGTCTGTAGAATCAGTTGTAGAAGTAGGATGGAGGCATTGCCACATGCTTGGAATTGATTTCAATGTAGAAATTGAACAATGTCTTTTGATATTTTACTCCTTGCCAATTCTAAAGAAACTTTAATTTGTTAAAAAGAAATGGCTAGATTAAAATTAAAGATTGGAAAAGTAGTTCAAAGTAAAAAGATAAATAAAACAGAAGGAAGTGCTAAAAATGTAGTTTTGTATTTTGATTTTAAAACCAATTTTCTTGTCACATATGACAATCAAGTAGAATTTAGAACTCCATTTTATAAATATGATATTCTTCAATAAGATGACTCAAACACATTAGATGTAATTTTATGGTGAAAATCCATTTTATATAAGAATATCCATCTAATGATAAAATTATAGAAAAATTTTTGAAGGTTTATCAGCTTTATGAAATTGGCTCTCTCCTTATAGAGAGTCACACAATGCAGCTTAATTAAAATTTGTGAGGCATTTTTCAGAAACTTTTGAACAAGAAAGCTTTGATCAAATTAATATGTAGAGCATTATTTTACAATAGGTTGTACAATAACATAAGTATCAATGCCCATTAGGAGCCAGTGATGGAGCAATTTGGGTTACATGGCAATTAGGCAGCATGTCACATCTATCAATAATTTGTTGAGCCCCATTATAAATACGATGAACATGGGACTTGAACTTGTCCATATGACCTGTAGTTCCTGCCACACTCATCACACACATATGCCCTATTTGCTTGACCTTGCAACAACAATTAACGTCGGCTTGATTTTTGTACAACATTTCATCAAAAATCTGTCGATTACATTTTTTGTCACCCAAATCATTCAAGCAATTCTTCGCATAAATATAGAATCCTAGATAAGGTTCAGGAGGCAATACTTGTTGATACCATGGATCTGTGGGATCACCATTGAACAAATTTAGTTTATCTTCATACAATTGATTGCTTGTTGACATTTGATTGATTATGATAGACTTTCCCAATGCAACATGCATAGTACCATAGGCTAGTAGAAATGCCACCATGTTTATGAAAAAACTAGGCAGTCGGTTTCCCATGTCATGCTTGGTGGCCATTATTTTTATTTTTTTTTTACAAAAAAAAGGGGACAATGTTAGAATCTGTTCATTCAAATTGGTCTGGGGCTACAATGCTCTAGATGCCAAGTTATATAGTAAAAGAAAGATTGGTAACTTATGATAGGTGTTTTTTTTAATCGAAATAAATCATTACTGTATGTATTAATTATGAATTTACTTTTTTTTTAACCTAGTGAAATAAAGTAACTCTATGGCTGTTTTGGCAACTTCTACTAATTTGGCTCATTTCACTACGATCCTGACCCTGGCTTTGTTGGTAAAGCTTTGGTATGTTGGGATGAATTTTATAATTGATCATCCTTGGAAAAATAAATAAGAATCAATAAACTAGTAGAGTCATCATAATGCCAAATACAATAATTTTTTGAATTAGGACCTAAACAAAAGATGGAATAAATTTACTTGAGCGAAAAATAAGGACTTACAATCAGAAATCTATACAACATTCTCAAATTAGAAAAAAAGATGTTCTTTTCTTCACGGTTCATCTGTTTAAAATTTTGAAGGCAATCAACATTGTACAACTAACAAAACTCAATTATGACCTTTGAAGTTTAGAAGTAAACTGTGAGTCAAAAATGAAATTTACTTTCATGACCATAAGAATTTCCTCAATGCATGGATTGAAGAAGAAATTGTGAAACGAGAAAAATGGGTTGTGAAATGGGAGACCTCTATGTGTGTGTGTGTGTGTGTTTTAATTAATTAATTAATTTATCTATTAGGTAATCAAAAATCTTATCTTAAAACTAAGTTCGAACATCTTTTCTTTGTTGTATGCTTTATAAGATAATGTTATAATGTCTCTTAAGCCATTTATTTAACATGACACTTTTTTTAGGCTTAATCTTTATTGGAACCAGGATTAAGGTGGAGAATTGGTGATGGTAAATAAGCTAGGATATGGTAAGATAAATGGCTACCAACTCGTACCTCTATGAAAGTAATTTTACTTTGGTGCACTTTATATCTAGAGGCTAGGGTGGTAGATCTTATTGATGACACTAGGAGGTGTTGGAAACAAAATGCGGTTCAACAACTTTCCATTTCCAGAAAAAGCAGATGTAATATGCAGTTTGCCATTGGCTCCTTCTCTTGCTCATGACCAACTGATATGGCATTATACTAGTAATGGCAGTTTCACTATCAAGTCAACATATAAGTTGGCAGTTGAGCTTCAAAAGGTGGAAAAGAACACAACTTCCTTATCCACAAATGATATGCAAGTTGGCTTTTGGAAACGGGTGTGGAGTCTAAAGATTCCTTATAAAATTAAAATTTTTGCTTGGAGGACCAATTCAAATATTCTTCCAACAGACGACAACTTGGCTAAAAAGTAGGTTCCCTATTATTTGCTTTGTGATTGTTGTGGTACTCCAATTGTAACAATTCTCCACAGCTTGAAGAATTGCAAACCATTATCTTTCACATGGGATCTGTCCTTCCTTGAGTTGAGTACAAATTCCACAAGAGCAGTTGATTTTGTGGATTGGGAAAGGGAAGCAAGGGCAAATCTTGACCAAGACGCTCTTTCTAGCCTTTTTACTATAGCTTGGTGCATATGGGAACTGTAGAAATGATGATGTCCATGTCTGAACACGGCGTGCTCTAGAAGAGATTGCTCATTTGCCAAACAATATGTCCATAAATATGTGTCGGTCATGACTCGCTCAGACTAGGATCATAATCCTTCATTGGAGGAGAGGAGGTTTGCTCCAAGAAAAGGTACATACAAGATAAACTTTGATGGAGCATTTTTTGGTTAGAAGTTGGGAGTGGACATTGGGATTATTATTCGAGATCACAAGGGCGAGGTGATTGCATCAATATGTGAGAAGTTTCTTTTTGGAAATTCGGCCCAAGTGGCTGAAGCTGTAGAAGCCCTAAAAGCTATATTGTTTGCCAGAGTTTTGGATCTTAAGTGTATCTATCTAGAAGGAGACGCGCTGCAAGTTGTTAAGGCTCTAAACAGCCACGATAAAGATTTCTCCTATGTCGGCCATTTGATTGAAGAAGCAAAATGGAGGTTAAGATTTTTTTTCTTTCAACATGTGCACCCATATCAAAAGACGAGTTAATAGAGTTTCCCATTCTTTGGGTAAGCTTGCTGCTGATGTTAAATGCGCGTGTGTGTGGATGGAGGAAGTTTCTTCTTCTGTCTATCCTCTAATTTTTTCTGATGTAACTTCTTAATGATTAATCTATTGATTTTTCTATAAATAAAAACAAAAGATAAAGAAATAAGGTCTGTAGAATCAGTTGTAGAAGTAGGATGGAGGCATTGCAACATGCTTGGAATTGATTTTAATGCAGAAATTAAACAATGCCTTTTGACATTTTACTCCTTGCCAATTCTAAAGAAACTTTAATTTGTTAAAAAGAAATGGCTAGATTAAAATTAAAAACTGGAAAATTAGTTCAAAGTAAAAAAATAAATAAAATAGAAGGAAGTCCTAAAAATGTAGTTTTATATTTTGATTTTAAAACCAATTTTCTTGTCACATATGACAATCAAGTAGAATTTGGAACTCTAGTTTATAAATATGATATTCTTCAATATGATGACTCAAATGCATTAGACATAATTTTATGGTGAAAATCCATTTTATATAAGAATATCCATCGAATGATAAAATTATAGAAAAAATTTTGAAGGTTTGTCAGCTTTATGAAATTGGCTCTCTCCTTATAGAGAGTCACACAATGCAGTTTAATTAAAATTTGTGAGGTAGTTTTTAGAAACTTTTGGATAGGAGAGCTCAGATCTAATTAATATGTAGAGCACTATTTTACAACAGGTTGTACAATAACATAAGTATCAATGCCCATTAGAAGCCGGTGCTGGAGCGAGTTGGGTTACAGGGCAATTAGGCAACTTGTCACATCTATCAATAATTTGTTGAGCCCCGTTATAAATACGATGAGCATGGGACTTAAACTTGTCCATATGACCTGTAGTCCCTGCCACACTCATCACGCACATATGCCCTATTTGCTTGACCTTGCAACAACAATTAACGTCGGCTTGATTTTTGGAAAACATTTCATCAAAAATCTGTCGAATACATTTTCTGTCACCCAAATCATTCAAGCAATTCTTCGCATAAATATAGAATCCCGGATAAGGTTCAGGAGGCAATACTTGTTGATACCATGGATCTGTGGGATCACCATTGAACAAATTCAGTTTGTCTTCATACAATTGATTGCTTGTTGACGTTTGATTGATTGGAATAGCCTTTCCCGATGCAACATGCATTGTACCATAGGCTAGTAGAAATGCCACCATGTTTATGAAAAAACTAGGTAGTCGGTTTCCCATGTCATGCTTGGTGGCCATTATTATTTGTTTTTTAGCGAAAAAAGGGGACAATGTTAGAATCAGTTCATTCGAATTGATCTGTCGCTATAATGCACAAGATGCCAAGTTATATAGTAAAAGAAAGATTGGTAACTTATTACAAGTGTTTTTTTTAACGAAATAACTCATTAATGTATCTCTTAATTATGCATTTACTTTTTTTTTTTTAACTTAGTGAATTAAAGTTTCTCCATCACTCTTTTCGTAACTTCTCCTATGATTAGGCCATGAAGACATATAAATTTTCGCAACTGCTCCTACTAATTATGGCTCTTTTCATTACAATCCGGGGCTTTGTTGGTAAAAATTTGGTACGTTGGGGTGGATTTTATATTGATCATCCTTAGAAAAATAAACAAGAATTGATAAACTAGTAGAGTCATCATAACGCCAAACACAACTATTTTCTGAATTAGGACTGTTAGGTAAATTGGCCATTTGTGCATTGTTAAGATAAGTTAAGTGAGATTAAGTATTTCTTAGTGTATGTATTTATGCTCAACACAAACTCCAAAACAATCTCCAAAGTCCAGGAAACAAAGATAAAACAATAAGGAGTTGCCAAACTTTTAAAGGCCTTGGTCAACCCCGCTCTAGAGGACCTCATCCCTTCAACCAAAAATCCCTTCCAGTGCACCCCACTATCAAGAGGACTCCACCCCGCTCTAGCAAGCTCCAACTTCTCATAACCAAGCCCCTTCCAATGCACCCTGTTGTCAGGCGGACTCCAACCCCGCTCTAGCGGTTCTGATGTTTCAGCAAATGCTCTCTTCCAGTGAACCCCACTCTTAGGCGGACCCCTATCCCGCCTTATCGTGGTACACTCCCCAAGAAAGCCTTGACAAATTTGTACACTCTATGATGTAGACTTGGCAAAAGGTTTTTGACGTATAATGAAAGCTTGACAGAGTGTTAGGCTGCGTGTATGACCTTGTGCTTCCACAAAGAGAAGATTTTCTCCATTTCTCCAAGCAACTTGAAGATCTTCTCCATTTTTCCAAGTGTCTTCAAGATCGTCTCAAATATATTACAGTGCTATAATGATTCTATCAAGAGAGCAGTGTCTTACTAGAAGCAAAGATATCTCTCTCTCTCTCTCCTTGATGAAATATAGTTAAAAAGGAGAGTCTTCTCCATCTGATTTTTGAGTGAGTCTTCCATATTTGTCTTCCAAGTGTTTGTAAAAAGTTTCAAGAAGACTCCACTCCACTTCATCCCCCTACTTCAAGAAATTATGGTGGCTTGAAGGAGTTCAAGTGATTGGAAGGATCTTCGAGGATTCAATCAAGTGCCAAGTACTCTTGAACAAGCTCGTGGACTCAAAGATGTACATGGTGTAGATTCATGCCTTGTGTTGAGGATTCAACAAGTGTAAAGGGTTATAAGCTCTCTTGTATCATTTGTTCATATTATAGTGCTTGGTTGGAGGTGGGCTAGGCCTCGTGGTTTTCTCTTGCAAGGGTTTCCACGTTAAAATTGTTTGTGTCTTGTCTATTGCTTGTGATGTTGTGTATGATTCAATTTAGTTTCTCTATCACTTGCACTTGCACTTGCATGAAAAATGAGTACAGGCCTGTTCACCCCCCCTCTAGGTCCACATATGATGTTTTAAGTCCTTCTACAAGAAGACTTGATTTCTCAATTGGTATCAAAGCAGGACACTTTTAAAATCATTTTTTCAAAACTATTTTCTTTTTTATGATCCTGATAGTGTTCTAGTAACATAGATGGTTAAAGAGAGGGGTGTTCAACCGTGAGACCTCCTTTGTTTGATGGCGCAAATTTTCCCTATTGAAAAGCTAGGATGCATGCTTTTTTGAAGTCTGTTGATGAAAGAGTGTGGGTCAATGTTTTACAAGGTTGGACTCCTCCAATCAAACTTGTTGAAAATATGGAAGTTCCCAAACCTATGTTTGAATGGGATAGAATTGAGCTGGAAGAGAGTGGATGGAATAGTAAAGCCATAAATGCTATTTTTAATAGTGTATCTCTTGAAGAATTTCGTAGGATATCAAAATGTTAGATTGCTAAAGAAGCTTGGGATATACTAGAGGTCACTCATGAAGGCACTAGCGCTGTTAAAGTTTCAAAACTTCAACGGTTGACCACAATATTTGAAACTTTCTGAATGGAAGAAAATTAAACCTTTGATACATTTTATATAAAACTAAGTGACATAGTAAATTCTAGTTTCAATCTTGGAGAAAATATTTCTGACTCCAAAATTGTTAGGAAAATCTTAAGATCTCTTCCAGAACAGTTTTAATCCAAAGTTATAGCCATTGAAGAGAGCAAGGATGTTGATGCTCTCAAAGTTGAGGAGCTTGTTGGCTCTCTTCAAACATATGAAGTAAATTTAAAATAGAACAAAAGGACTAATAAGAGCATGGCTCTTTATTCTGTCAAGGAAGACCATGAAAACACAAGTGAGAATGAACATGAGTTTAATCATGCTGAGATGGCATTGTTTGCGAAAAAGTTTAAGAAGTTTCTTAGAAATAGAAAGAGAAATGATTCTGAGATTGATAAGAAAAATCACAGTAAGTTGGATACTAAACCTAAACCTTTCCAAATTAATGAGAAAAAGGCATCCACATCTTAGTAGTCCAGGTCCATTCATTGTTATGAATGTCAAGGATTTGGCCACATTGCCCAAGAATGTCCAAAAAAGGAAAAAAAAAGAATACTATGACTCTAAAACACCAAGTAGGAGCGACTGGAAAGTTAGAGCATATGATCAGCATTCAAAACAATGCTTATGATAGAAGTGGTATTGGATTTGGAGCTGCACCTTCACCATCAAATGCACCCAAGCAATCAAAACATATTCAATCCTTTAGTGAACAAGGTTTGAAAAATCAACGTGTGCCAAGGCATCAATCATAAAGGCGCAAAGTAAGTCAACCAAAGGTAAATGTAATGCCCCTTCAGGTAAATACTCAACCTTTTCGTGCTGCATTTGTGCTTATTTGTCATCACTGTGGTGTCAAAGGACACATTAGACCAAATTGTTTTGAAAAGTTCACTATTCTAAGAATGAGAGTTCAAACTAAACTTGTGTATCAAAATGGGTTTTATAGCAATCAGTTTCAAGTCTTGGTTGATGAGTATGACCAATCTTTATCAAATGTTCAAAACTCTTTTCAGAATAATCAACCAAGGACAAGGTATGTTTAAAACAAAAACCTTAAAAAAAATTATTTTGATCATCAAGTCCAACGCTTTCAACCCAAAGGGTTTGAAAAAAATGCTACATCAAGAAAATCACCTTTATGAATTAGAAAGCATGACCTTAATTGCTATATCGCACACACAACCTTAAAAACTCATGATTCTAATATTTGGTACCTTAATAGTGACTGCTCAAGACATATGTGTGGCAACAAGTCTATATTTACCACATTTGAAAATGGTGACGGATGTAGGGTTACTTTTGGAGATGGGAGTACTGCCAAAGTCATTAGAAAAGGTAAAATTGCTGTACCCAGAATACGTCAATTGGATGATGTGTTGTATGTAGACGGTTTGAAAGCTAATCTCATAAGTATAAGTCAAATGTGGACAATAAATACCAAGCTCTATTTTCAAAATCAAAATGTTCTATTTTGAAAAAAAAAAGTATTTGTATCATGTATGGGCTTCTTACCTCAGATAACTATTATGGGATTATGCCTTCATATGATGTTGGGAGTTATTTAGCCAAGTCAAATGAAGTAGAACTGTGGCTTGAAAGGCTAGGTCACATAAATTTCAAAGACTTGTCAAAATTGGCAAAATCTAAACTTGTGAGCAGGATTCCCAAATTGGAAAACCTTTGAATGCTGTGTGTGGTCCATGTCAATTGGGTAAACAAATATAAGCTTCTCACAAAAATTCAAAGTGTCTTACTACCAAAAGTCTATTAGAACTTATTCATATGGACCTTATGGGACCAACTCGCATAGAAAGTATCGGAGGTAAGAAGTACATTTTTATTGCCGTGGCTAACTATTCTAGATTTACCTGGGTTAATTTTATTAGAGAAAAGTTTGACACGTTTGATATGTTTAAATCATTATGTAACAGGTTACAGACCAAAAAGAACTGAACAATTGGATGCATTGTTTGAATAAGAAATGACCATGGTAAGGAATTTGAGAACTCTGATTATGCTAATTTATGTGATATGTAGGGGATAAGGCACGAGTTTTCAACTCTTGAGACTCCATAACAAAATAGAATTGTTGAAAGAAAGAACCGTTATTCAAAAAATGACTCGTGTAATGCTCCATAGCAAGTCTATCCCAATCAAATTTTGGGCAGAAACTGTCAATACTGCATGCTATATGATCAATAGAGTTTACTTAAGACCCAGTTCAAGGAAAAATCCATATGAAATATGGAATAGTAAAAAGCCAAATGTGAAATACTTCCGTGTCTTCGGGAGCAAATGTTACATCCTAAGGGATCGTGAACAATTGGAAAAGTTTGACTCTCTGAGTGATGAGGGATATTTCTTGGCTACTCAATTAATAGTCGTGTTTATCGTGTGTATAATTTAAATACCTTAACTGTCACTAAATCTGATAATGTTATGGTGGATGACTCAGATTCATACAAGGTTGGAAATAACAACGATGAGCTAGATGTCCCTACAAAATCTGTTGATGATTAGTTACAAATGGAGAATAAAACAAACTTGGAACAAGTTAAGAAAGACCAACTTGTTGAAACAATACCTACTCGTGTTGAAACTCCAAGGAAAAAAGAACCATCTTCTAGAGTAAAGTTAAATCATCCAATCACACAAGTTATCGGTGAGGTGACTAGTGGGATGAAGAGAAGACGTCAGGTAAGAAATGAAATAAAATTTTACTTACTATACATCTACTTGTGAACCAAAAAATGTTAAAAATGCTTTATGTGATGTTCATTAGCTGAGTGCAATGCAACAAGAATTGGAACAATTCATTAGAATTGATGTCTGATTCCTTGTCCCTAGGCCTAGGAACACAAATGTTATTGGTTCCAAATGGATTTTCAAAAATAAAGCCGATGAACATGGTACCGTGGTTAGAAATAAGGCAAGACTTATGATACAAGGATACTCACAAGTCGAAGGAATTGCTTTTGATGAAACATTTGCTCCGCTACCAAGACTTGAGTCAATTAGAATAATGTTATATGTGGCTTGCTACTTACAGTTCAAATTATTTTAAATGGATATCAAAAGTGCCTATCTAAATGGTGTCCTACAAGAGGAAGTTTTTGTTGAACAACAAAAAGGATTTGAAGATCCTCATTTTTCAAACCATGTTTTTAAATTGAAAAAACCTCTTTACGGTTTGAAACAAGCTCCTCATGCTTGGTTTGAAAGACTCACGTTTTTTCCCTTGTAAAATGACTTTTTGTGAGGGGGAGTGGATAAAACATTATTTATCAAAAGACAAGACAAACATATTTTGATTGCTCAAATTTATGTGGATGACATTGTGTTTGGTTTCACATGTGCCCACTTGTCTAAATCTTTTGCAACCTGTATGAGTGATGAATTTGAGATGAGTATGGTTGGAGAGTTTAATTATTTCCTCGGTCTTCAATCAAACAACTAGATTCTGGTATTTTTATATCACAATCTAAATATGCCAAAAATTTGTTAAATAAGTTTGGAATGTCTTCAAAAAAATATGCTAGAACCCTCATGAGCACTAGTACTAAGTTGAGTAAAGACGAAGCTGGTAAGGAAGTTGAACACACATTGTTTAGAAGTATGATTGGCAATTTGCTATTCTTGATAGCTAGTCGACTAGATATTGCTTTTAGTGTAGGTGTTTGTGCTAGATTTCAATCGTGTCCTAAAGAGTGTCATTTGAATGCTGTAAAAAGAATCATTAAGTATGTAAATAAAACTCTAGGATTTGGCATTTGGTTCTCTTTAGACACAAATGCTAATTTTGTTAACTTTTCTAATGCGGATTGGGTAGGGTGTGTAGATGATAGAAAAAGCACCTCTGGCTGGTGTTCTTATATAGGAAATAATTTTGTTGCTTGGCATAGCAAAAAACAAAATGCCATCACACTGTCCATTATCGAAGCTAAGTATATTGCTACTGGTAGTTGTTGTACACAACTACTTTGGATGAAACAAATGTTGGCTGATAATGGTTTTGAATAGGGTACGATCACCCTGTTTTGTGACAATATGAGTACGGTCAACATTTTAAAAACTCATGTTCAACACTCTCGCACAAAACATATTAACATTCGTCATCATTTCATTTGTGATCTTGTTGAAGACAAAGTTGTCTCTCTTCAGTACATTCACATAGATCACTAATGTGCTGATCTATTTGCAAAACCTCTTGATGCTCTTCGATTTGAAAATCTTAGAAAAGTCATAGGAGTCTGTTGTCTAGAGTAATCTTTGGTTCTTCTTGTGCATATTTGTATATTCATTCTTTTTGTTTTATTTTGTTTTTGTACATGTTTTGATCTATCTATACTTGTTTTCATGTGATAGATTCGTACCTCATATTCAATGAATAAGGCTGTAGTCCATGCTAAGTTTGAAGTGACTTTCTTGTTTGCCTTAAGTGTCATTTCTCATGTTTGGTTTGTCTCTTGTGTACTCATCAAAGTGAAATACGTCAGGTCTAAATTGCGTTTTCTTTTGTATTTTGTTTAGTTGAATCTCTTGAGTACTAGTCTTGAAAAGACCTATGATTACATATCCTTTTATAAGCTTGATCTCATAAGTGCTATGACTCCTTATGCTTTCACAATACAGAAAAAGAGTGAGTTGTTTGTCAAACAAAAAAAAAAAAAAAAAATCTACTGCAATGCCAAAAGAATTTCTCAAATGCAATCTTGACCAAGGAAAAGGCTACCTATAAGTGTAGAGTGAATGCTTCTATAGACGTTCACCGAAAAATGTGGTTCATGGTTTGAAGCGTCATAGAGAAGGCTACCTTGCTCACTAGAGTGAAAGCCACCTTGTATATAAAAAAGAGTGAGTTCTTGAGTAGTGTTATACATTTGAGGGGGATCCTCTACATTATTGAATGTCAAGTTGTGATTTGTTCTTTATCGGTTTAATTTTCTTGATTATGGTCTCTTATAGCTTTTCTTTTGAAGCATCTTTCAAAATCGTTTCTTTTAAAGACTTGACAATTCTCTAATTGATGCTCACACACTCACTATATTATCAATCATGAGGTTTAGCATCTTGATGGTATTTTTATTTTATTGCTTCACCTTGGCATGTATTGCGTCTTGTTGTACTTAAGGGATGGTATAATATCTTGATACATGACACACTTGTATAGATTCTTCAAAACTATGTTTCAAATAGTTATTTTGCTTGTATGTCCTCATGATAAGTATCCCATTCTTGTTCTTATTTAAAAATAAATAATAATAATAATAATAATAATAATAATAATAATAATAAAATACTGTGCTCTAGCAAGGTTGTAGCCTGCTCTAGCGTTCTTCGCCCAATGGACTTAAAACCCACTTTTAGGCCTAGTTGTATTTCATTATTTCATTTTCCCTCCTTCGGTTATTTTTCTCTCTCTCTCTGGCGATTGTGTTCCAGCACAAGTTTGGGGTCCTTCTTCTCCATTTGGTCATCTTTTCCTCTATCTCCTCATCTCCGATAAGGTTTATCTCTTCCTTCCTTCATTCTGTTGCTCTCTTTCCTTTCACCTAGGGTTTCCTTTATTTTTTTATATCTAGTACTTTCTCTCTGTTTTGGTTTGGGTAGTGTGCCCATGGCGGAACCCTCTAGGAAGAGAGTGTATCATCGATTGAAACGTCAACCACGACTCAATTTTGAGGAGTTCAAAAACCCTGATTTCAAAAAATGTTTTGATGATTTGTTTGTAACTCGCACTCTTCTTGGTGACTGCGATATCTCGCTTCACCTTCTCCTTGAACTTATAGATACTTTTCTTTCTACGGTCTTTCAAGATCGAGACTGGGTTCCTTTGCTCTATGTTGAGGGACAGATTATCACAGACTTGGTACGTGAATTCTATGCTCACCTGGACAAATCTCCGAATGGGGATCGGACCTTCACTACTTTTGTTCGAGGGATTGATTTCAACATCTCGGAGGATGACCTTGCTGGGTTGTTTAATATTCCTCGTGTTAAGAACCCTCAGTACCCCAATAATCTTCCTCCTAAGTTTCCCGACTACATTCGTGTTCAACATGATCTCACCGGTGGCTCATTTGCACCAGGCCGAGGCACCAGCCCTACCTCCTGTCTTGTTCCTGCTCACCTGGGTCTTCATCTCATCCTTTCCACAAATTTTCTTCTCAGGAGTCATACATCCCCTCTTAATCAAGATCGTTCTCGGTTGATGTATGCTATTGCTCATGGGCATTCCATTGACCTTCCTTCTCTCATTTATAACCACATGGTTTATGCTGCCAAGTCTAGGCCGAACAATCTTGCCCTCCCCTATGGTGTGACCTTGGCTCATTTTCTCAAGTAGTCTGGGTGTCCTAGTATTTCTGAGGAACAAGTTCAGTTAACTGCTCCCAAACTGAATGAGAAGTCTCTTAGTAAGAGTGAATTTCATGCTCTTCAACGTCCTCATCCTCTGCTTGTACCAACTCCTCCAACTTTGGCCCCTGATGCTACTCTTCCTCCATCTACTCCAGGTGGTGTTGACTTCGGTCTTGTTCTTCAGGCTATTGCGAGCCTATAGGCTTCCATTGAAGTCATCCATTCTAACATTGAGCACCTGTATCAGTGAGTTGACAAGCTGTCTGACTTGGTTGGTGGGATGCGATGCGATCTCGATACCTCTCTCGTGTATGTCCATCATTTTACTCCCCACCGTCTTTTAAACCAGTCGCCATGATCATTTTGTGTCAAAAAAGGGAAAATTTTGTACTGTTTCCTCCTTATTTTATTTGGTGACATTTGGTCATAGGTAGTGAGCTAACCTTGATGTATTGACATGATTTTGTCAAAATTGGTACATGGTGTTTTGTCACTTGTTGCTTTGTTGCTTTTGGATATTCTATCTTGGTTCTTGAATGTATTGACTTATCTTTTCAAAAGTGTTTATGAAATGAAAGTCAGTTGTTTATGTTATTTACCTTGATGGTTGTGTTTTGACTTAATGTACTCATTAATGGGAAGTATGGCTTGTTAAGTGTTTAGGTATGCTTATAATGACATTAGTTGTCTTTGTTTTAATGCTTTTTATGGATGATATAATTGGTTGATTTGTATATTGTTTATCTCATGCTTGTGTTGAGGGGGAGTGTGTTTTATTTGCATTTCATATAATCACTTTATCATGGTTTAAGCCTTGGTTACAAGTGCAAGTCGAATGGAGCTTGGGATTGATTGTCTGTCATGTGTAGTTATGGGGAATGAGAGACTTTCTATGTAATATGGGGTTTTGTCAGAAAATGGCCAAAGGGAGAGATTGTTAGGTAAATTGGCCATTTGTGCATTGTTTAGATAAATTAAGTAAGATTGAATGTTTCTTAGTGTATGTATTTATGCTCAACACAAACTCCAAACCAACCTCCAAAGTCAAGGAAACAAAGATAAAACAAGAAGGAGTTGCCAAACTTTTAAAGGCCCTAGTCAACCCCGCTCTAGCGAATCCCCAACCTCGTTCTAGCAAATCTTATCCTCTCAACCAAAAATCCCTTCCAGTGCACCCTATTATCAGGCGAACTACACCCTGCTCTAGCGGGCTCCAGCTTTTGATAACCGTGCCCCTTCCAATGCACCCTGCGGTCAAGCAACTGTGCCCCTTCCAATGCACCCTGTGGTCAGGCAAACTCCACTCCGCTCTAGTGGGGTCTAATGTTTCAGCAAATGCTCTCTTCTAGTGAACCCCACTCTCAGGCGGACCCCTAACCCGCTCCAGCGCGGTACACTCCCCAAGAAAGCCTTAACAAAGTCGTATAATCTACGATGTAGACTTGGCAAAAGGTCTGTGACGTATAATGAAAGCTTGGCAGAGTGTCAGGCTGTGTGTATGACCTTGTGCTTCTAAAAAAAGAAGATTTTCTCCATTTCTCCAAGCAACTTGAAGATTTTAAGCACCCCATTTTTGCTCGCTCGGCAATCTTCGGCCCGACCGGGGTCGGTTTCCAATGTCACAACACATGCAGGTTCAAGATGAGCCTTACAATCTCCAATCCAAGCAACTGGTCATTTCTCAGGCCCACAAGGACTCGTTGGAGCCATAAACACCATTATTCCAGGCAACTTTCCAGACCGGGCGATCTTGAAAACCAACGCCATCCAGGTAGCTTCCCGGGATCGGGCGATCTCGAGAACCAACACCTCATTAAAAATTCCATACGGTTCACTTCTGGCGCCTGCTAGCCCGCCAACGTAGAATGTCCGTCATTTGGTAGTTCTCCAAGACCGGGCGTTCTCAGAGACCAACACCACCCTTCCAGGTAGCTTTTTAGGACCAGGCATCCTCAGGAACCAACACCACCCTTACAGGTAGTTCTCTAAGACCGGGCGTTCTTAGAGACCAACACCGTACAGGTAGTTTTTCGAGACCGGGCGGTCTCAAGAACCAACACCTCATCAAAAATTTCAAACGGTTCACTTCTGGTGCCTGCTAGCCCGCCAACGTAGAATGTTTGTCATTTGGTAGTTCTCCGAGACCGGGCGTTCTCAGAGATCGACACCACCCTTCTAGGTAGCTTTCTGGGACCAGGCGTTCTCAGGAACCAACACCACTCTTACAGGTAGTTCTCTAAGACCGGCCGTTCTTAGAGACCAACACCACACAGGTAGTTTTTCGAGACCGAGCGGTCTCGGCAACCAATACCTAGGTCGACACCGGCGCCTGTTAGCCCGACTCGGTGAAAAATGACCAAACCTGCCCCTTGGGCCTCCAGGCACGTTTTGGAAAAGTTTAAAATCCCTCAAAATGATAATTCTATCCTTCCAAAATGTTGTTAAACTATTAGGCATCCCCCACACGCCATTTGGTCCAAATCCGGTCCTATTTCGGCTTGCTCTAGTCAAAATGACCGTTTTGTCCCTGAACGCCTCAGCACGGCACAAACCTCGCTGAATGGTAAAAGACTCTCTCAAAACCATCCCTGAACAACCCTACACACTCAACACAACATACGAAACTATTCCTGACCATTTCCAGCCAATTTCGATCAAAATGACCGTTTTGCCCCTGGAAGCCCAAAAATGCTTCGAAACAGCACCAGCCTTGGGATCTCGAGCAGAGGGTTTCACCACACGCCCTTGTTTAACCCGAGGAGGACCCTACGACACTAAATTCACACGACTCGATAAAAGTTTCATGGAGCGTCTCGCAAACACTCTACCTAAATTGTCTTTTCCCCCGATTCCCTGGTTATAACGCACCGTCAACTGACTTGAGAAATGCGTAAATTAGGGAATTCTCGAAAGCTCGTCCATAGATCTTTCCATCGATACGGCTTGATCGAATAGATCGCTTCCTGAAGCCCTCCATTATATGGCCCAAAAACTATAACTTTCAGCAACCCCTAGAGCATCTCGCAAACGCTCCACCAAGGTTGACTTTTTCTCCGATTCCCTAATCAAAACGCACTATCAAACGACTTGAGAAATGCGTAAATCCGGGAATTCCTAAAAATATTCCAGAGTACTTTCCATCGGTACGGTCCGATCGAATAGATTGCTTCTCGAAGGACTCAATCTCACGAAATGAATACAACCACTTTCAAACACCCTCGGAGCGTATCACAGACGCTCCGCAAAAGTGACCTTTTTGGCACACTTCCCAAGACGATATCACTCACCTCCAAACATAATTCAAACTTTTCGAAAACATGAAAGTTCATCGAAAGCACTAGGAGAACATCCTGAGTGCAACCGATTCTCCCGAAACCTTCCCGATTGACTCAATTATCGAGGCAAAGTTTGGACGAACCTTCTTGGTGATGGAGCGTATGCTACATGTGCTTAAATTTTGATCAGATCGACTGAATTTCGATCAACGGTCGAGATTTAACCAGTACATAGGGTGCCACGTGTCATTCTGGCAATGGAACAGTACCTGCACATGTCCTACATACTCAAGGCCTATTCCAGATTGCCTATAAATAGAGGTCTCCCCCTTTGCATATTCCAGGTCCGAAATTGATGCGAAGTTCTGCTGAAATCACTCCAGAAACTCGAGTATCCACATATATTCCTCCCCTCTAACACTTAGGCTAGATTCTACCCCTCCTAAGCCAATACACTCCCCATACAAGGCCTCCTACACACTTACACACTCCACTCTAGCCTCTCAAGCCTTCTTAAAGTCACTCAAGCTTCAATCAAGACATCCATTGAAGACTACAAGTGTGTTGAAGGCAAAAGGTGGTATCCCTTCTACATTTGTGCTCTCCCCCACTTTTCTCTTCTCTCTCCTAGCCCACTTGGGCTATTCTCTATTTTAATCCCCATCTTCAACCCCCCTTTCTTGCATGCTTGAGCCAAGAGGGCTCTTAGATCATGCCTAGAGGAAAGCAAGTGAGAGCCACCGTGTAGGGGAACTTCTCACTAGCCTACTTTAAGATGGTATGGCCTAGGAGCCCCTTGTTTGTGTGGTGTAGCCTAAAAGCCTTGTATGTGAATCATAACCCCTTGCATATTACTATTTTGATCATGTCTTGTATGCTTGACTTCATTTTATGCTTATTGCCATATTCCACAATGCTTGCATTGCTCTTAATTTTATGTCATTTCCAAGTTCTACATTTTTTTCAAAAAATTGTTCCAAGAGTTGGCTCCTTGAAGCTTAGGATGGAACCTTAGAAATTATGCCTTAGAAGACCTCCTACTAATCCCCTAACTTTCATTTTGGTATCATGACATTTTAATTTGTACTGCTTTCAAATTCTCTAATTTTCAAAATTTCCATTCTTTTAAGTGTAATGGTTGGAATGGCCCTATGGAACCCTCTCTTGAGTGGTCTTCCCTTTGGTTTGGCCATATGAACCCTCTCTTGATGGAATGGTCCCCTTGAAAAGTGGTTTTCAAAATCCTTCTCAAAAGATAATTTTCAAAAATGCATTCTCTCCATCTTTGCATCAAAAATGATTTTCCAAAAACTGCCATCATTATGTTGATTTTTTGAAACCTCCACTCTTGTCAAGATAAAGGTTATAATGGCCATTAAGGAAACTTTCTTTGGAATGGTTTCCAAGCATCAACCGTACAAACCATATTCTTGGCTAGAGTCAAAATTTTCATGGAAATGATCTTCAAAAAGATTGCCAACCAAAGTCCATTGCATGTCATGTTTTGTTTTTAAAACTCTTTCCAAGAATGCATTAAACCAACTTTCAAAACCATTTTCCAATCCAACCCTAGGCTAACTTGAGCCTAGTTGTTTAACCCTAGGTTAACTTGACCCTAGTTATCCAACCCTAGGTTAACTTGACCCTAGTTCACTCATCTTAGGTTAACCTAACCTAAGTTAGTGAACCTTAGGTCACCCTTAACCATAAGCTAACCCAACATAGGTTAATATGCTTCAAGGTCCAACTCATGAACTCTTTTTGAATGATCTTTCAATTTTAAACTATTCTCATTATCTATTTGTCCAATACCTCCTACTCTCTTGACTTCCAAGAAACTAACTTAATAACCCCTCAAATGTTCCAACACTCCATCTTCAAGGCATTTTTAAAAATGTTTTCAAAAGGTCACAAACCTAAGGTGTCCCTAGCCTTCTCATGGTTAGGGATTCCAAGGACAAGTGATAAATCAAGAACAACCTCTAAGGTTGTCCATATTAGGATTCCAAACCCTTAGCCCTTTCCAAAAATTACTTTCAAAAATTAATTCATCAAAACATGCCTCCAACGTTTTCAAAACAAGATTTCAAAAACACTTTGAAGTTCTCTTGAGTCATGCCAAAGCATGTTTTCCAAAACTTCCTTAAGTTGATCCAAAAATATTTTCAAAATATTCCACCATCCAATGTCAAGTCAAAACTTCCAAGACCACAAAGAGTCTTCAACTTACAAGACCACAAAGTGTCTTAAACTTTTTCATAGACCTCAAAGTGTCTTAAACTTTTTCAAAGACCCTAAAGTGTCTTCAAACCTTCCAAAGGCCCTAATGAGCCTATTTTTCCATCAGGCTCTTGCCCGAACTACGAATGACCTGATTCTTGCCAAATGAGATACGTAGGCAACCTAAAATGGTACGGTCATAACTTTTATTTCAACTCCAACCCTTTTTTCAAATATTCCAATGAATTCAAATGTTCTATTCCAAACTCTTTCAAAACCCCCATTATTTTTGAGCTTCTTCCAAAACTTGCATCATGCATCATTCATCCAAAAAATGATGACTAAACCTCTTTTTTAAAGTTCTAAAGTGGATATTAAGTGGACAATGGTAACCGGTTATTCTAGTGAGTGAACAAAGGGTGATTAGATATGGAGGTACCGAAAGGGCGGGGTAGGGTGATGATCTTAGGATATCTTCCCTACAAGTAACCAACCCCCGAACCATAGATTTCTGTTTTCAAATGACCAAAATGGAGTTATTTACCAAAAGGGCTTAAATCTTTCCAAAGGTTGCCAAACAACCTATTTCCTTAAAAACCCTCTCTTGAGGGAATTTTCAAAATCTTTTCCAAAAAAACCTTAAGTTTAATCTTCGGATTAACACTTAGTTTTAGGTGCCCTAACTTACCTTAATCAAGTTAGGTGGCGACTCCTATTTTTCTAAAACGCCCTTAGTCAAACCAATTTCCATACCTAGTCACACTTGTTCTTCTAGAAGGACGAGTTCTAGTGACAGAGTTCCGTGCTTTAGGGTCTCCGAGTCGAAAGGACCTTGGACATCCCAAAAACCGGGGTGCGACAAAGATCTTCTCTATTTTTCCAAGTATCTTCAAGATCTTCTCAACTACATTACAGTGCTATAATGATTCTATTAAGAGAGATGTGCCCTACTAGAAGCAAAGATATCTCTTTCTCTCTTTAATGAGATGTAGTTAAAAAGGAGAGTGTTCTCTATCTGATTTTTTAGTGAGTCTTCTATATTTGTCTTCCATGCGTTTGTAAAAAGTCCCAAGAAGACTATACTCCACTTTATCCTCCTACTTAAAGAAGCTATGGTGGCTTAAAGGAGTTCAAGTCATTGGAAGGATCATTGAGGATTTAATGAAGTGCCAAGTACTCTTGAACATGCTTGTGGACTCGAAGATGTACATAGTGTAGATTCAAGCCTTGTGTTGAGGATTCAACAAGCGTAAAGGGTTGTAAGCTCTCTTGTACCATTTGTTCATATTATACTACTTGGTTGGAGCTGGGCTATGCCCTATGGTATTCTCTCGCAAGGGTTTTGATTAGACTACATAAGTCTAGTCTATTGCCACTAAAGGACCTTTGATAGCTATTTATTAGAGTTAATTATGCTTTCTTTTCTATTTATTGCATTTAACCTCATATTCAATCTCATTTTAGGTATTTGAAGCTAAAGGAATCGATTTAGAATCAAAGAAGTGATCCGAGCTGCGAGCATGGCTCATTGAGGACCATTGTCGGGGCTTTGTCTTGGGAAATGTGTAAGTTTCTACTCTTAGATCGGAATGAGATGAATGATATGCCGTTGGAAAGCTCTCTCCAAGTTACATATGTATGCGTCTAACGAGTGTCGCCAAGTTCTAACTCCAAAGGCCTTAAACAAGGCAAATCCAGAAAGGCTGAAAAGCAACTCTTGCGTTCGAACACCCAAGAGGCCGTTCGAATGGCAAAAAGAAAAGAAGCCCAAAGATTTGCCTGCCGTTCGAATGGCCCGAGAGCTTGCATCCGAGTTTTGGCCTGGCGTTCGAATGCTAGGTCCAGCCGTTCGAATGGCGATGAACAAGAACTAGGCGTTCGAATGGCCGTAGAGCCGTTCGAACGCCAAGGCTGTTTTCTGCCAGATTTTAGGGTTCAAATTGCAATCCCTATAAATACTAAGCTTATGTTCGAATGAGAGAGGACGGAGGCGGCTATAATAGGGGGTTTTTGTAAGTTTTTCATTTATTTCGCTTACAATTGATAGATTGCTACATATTTTGTAATTGTAATCTCTTAAACACTATATTCAATACAAGTTCTTCTATTTTCCTGCATTAAATTCGAGATTTCCTTTGTTTCCTTGCACTAAATTTGTATTTTCAGTTTGTATTCCATTATTTTCAAGTTATTCGTAGATGGAGATCTCCCCATCTCGGGATTGATTGTGAAGACCGATTGAAAGTCTTGAATGAACATAGGGGGTTAAATTTTGGGTTTTTAAGGCTAAATATTCTATTTTTATCGTTCTTTTTGTTCTTCATTCTAGAAAACATTGAAAACTTGGATGATTGATTATGTACGATAATGTTTATGCATGAGTCTATATTCAGTATATGCGCTGCGCGAATCGATGGTATTCGTCATTGAATCCAAAAAATCGATTTATTCTAGAAGTTGAATTTCTAAAGAACATCTCATTTTTATTGTTAGAACTTTTGAATCTGAGACTCACGATGCAGTTGAAGGATTTGAGTTATAAAATACCTCCTTTGGAATTCTAAGAAAAACAATCGGTTGGATCTATTAATCACAAGACTTTGTCTCATTAAGTTAAAATCAAACTTTGTTCAAGTTGTTTAACATTTTCTTGTAGCTAGTTTAGATAATCAAACCATTTCCAAAACAATCAGATTTTTGTTTTCCTTTTAGAAGCATGTTGTTCAAATTGTGTTAGCGATTTAGAGGAGAGTTCTATTTCTTTCGGTCTGGTGCACATAGCTCCTTATGGGAACGATCTCATACTCTGAGTTATAATACTCTGCTATTGCACAATTGGAATCATTTTGAGTGTGCACGGTTTACGCGAGTCAAGTTTTGGCGCCGTTGTCGGGGAGCCTTACTTTTGTACAAGTGACCCCAAGAGGCGTGCTAGAAAACGAACCTTAGTCAACGTGAAGTTCAGCGGATTGTTTGACCATCAACCTACAACCATGGAGGAATCGTCGGCTAAGGCCATTTGGTAACTTCGTTCCATCATTTTTTTTTTTTTTTTTTGTGATGTTAGAGTTTTAGGATGTTTAGTTGTTTTTCTTCTTTTTAGGGGTCTAGGCATATTGTAGTTAGGAGATGAAACTAGAGGCGGTTAGGCTACGTGCCAATTGTTTATTAGTGGTTTTGCCTTGTATGTGAACCTTAGAGGATCAGTTAGGTTGCTTTTAAATTTCTTGTGGGCAATAGAGTTGATATATCTGTGGAGATTGGAGGTTCGGAAGGACTTGATTTGACTTGATTGATGTATGTATTGCATTTGTATGTCCTTATTCTTTAGAGATCACACGCATTGTCTTTGTAGAGTCTCGCCTTTATGTAACCTTCCACTGGGTTATTTAACTTCATCACCTACTCGTTTTAATCCAACAGACTTACCTCAATTTCCCTTGGTTGATTCACGACCCACACCTATGGAAAACATTGATGATCCACAATTGGGACATGTCTTGAGGGATGGAAACAATAGAAATAATAGGCACAATGGCCAAAAAAATGGCCATGAACGAGTAAGCCACGTAGGGGAAGCCGAGGCACAAAACTGTTCTGTGAGGGATTATATGAATCCCTTAAGGCAAACACCAACATCTGCCACAGTACTTCCTACACACCAAACTACTTTAAATCTTAAACCAAGAATGCTACAAGCCATGCCCTAGTTTCATGGCGGTGATTTAGAGCAACCGTACACACACTTCAAAGACTTTGAGGATGCATGCTCCATTTTTCAAGATAATGCATGTCTTCAGGAGGTTTTACTTTTAAAACTCTTCCGATTCACTCTAAAGGACAGGGCCAAAATGTGGTTTAATTCACTAAGGCCTATGTCCATACATTCATGGAACACACTTCAAGGGGAGTTCTTGAAAAAGTTCTTCCTTGAAAATCGCACTGAGGCACTACGACGTGCCATCTCTCAATTTGCAACGAATAGTGGTGAGACTTTCTTCCAATATTAGGAGAGGTTCAAAAACATACTATTCGCATATCCACATCACAATTTCCTGGAATGGCATATTATAAACACGTTATATTCTTCATTGACTCCTCAATTGAGGATGTTTATAGAATCTATGTGCACGGGAACCTATCCAAATCAAAATCTCACTAAGGCATATAATTACTTCGACTATCTAGCCAACTTGGCTAGAGATTGGGCTAGTACGGGCACTCAGAACCATAGCACTCAGAATCATATAAACAAGCCCACTACTTCACATGTTGGAGTCAAACACCAACTAGGGGAAATAAAAGAGCTACAAGCTAGAGTCACGTCACTCATACGCAAGTTGGAGGCTTTGGAAACTTCTAAGGCCACCACTTCAGCACCAGTTGAGACACCCTCACTTTACCTAGTTTGTGGCACATTGGACCATGACACTGCATCATGTCCAGTTATATTGGGGGTGAAGGAAGCACTTCATGGCCAAGTACATGCGGTTGGCCAATTTCAAAGGACCTTAATTTTGGGTGGAAACAAGAAGGTCCTCAAAACCCTCAACCATTCTAACAACCCCCACAAGCTTTTCACTAACCACCGCAACCTTTCCAAGGCCAATCGGTGCTTTATTCTGCACCACTGGTACCACAACCAGATGTACCTCAACTGGCATAATACCAACCTCCTTATAGGAGAAACAATGAGGACAACCAAGTGACCAACGATATGAGAGCACTCATAACTTGGGTCACAAATCTGGAACAATCATAAGGGGAAACCAACACTATAGTCAAAGATATCCATAAGATGTTGATTACTCAACAAACACAAGGGCGATTTCCTGCCCAATGCCAACCAACGCGAAACTTGCAAATTACGTGACAATCCACATAAACAGGTTCAAGCCATCACCACTCTTAGGAGCGAAAAACAATTAAACAAAACCATCACTCCTAAAGAAATCAACCAAGGGAAAAAGAATGAGTTTGTAGGGATAGAAAATGAGCAAGAGAGAGAGAAAAGTGAGAAAAATAAAGATAGTGAAGAAAAAGAAAATAAGAACTATTCTGAGCCGTCAAAATAGTTCATTGATGCATTTGAAGGTATGGGCATTGAATATATGAAACATGCCCCGTTTCCCCATATATTGATGAGGCTTAAGAAAGAATCTCTAAATTCTAAAATTTATGAGATTTTCAAACAGGTTCGAGTCAATATTTTGATCTTGGATGCCATCAAACAAATACCTTCTTATGCAAAGTTCTTGAAGGACTTGTGTACTGTAAAAAGGAAGTTGTATGTACAAGAGACGGCAATGATGAATGAGAGCCAGAGTGCCATCCTTCAATGGAAAACTACGGTGAAGTATAAGGTCCTCGGTTGTCCTCTTATTTCATGTGTCATAGGAGGCCATAGGATAAATCAAGCCCTTTTTGACCTAGGTTCTAGTGTGAATCTGCTTCCATATTCTATTTACAAAGAACTAGGCCTAGAAGAGTTGAGCCCTACCCGAGTTACTCTAGAGTTAGCCGATTGTTCTATTAAGGTGCCTCGGGGAATCAATGAGGATGTTCTCATTCAAGTGGACAATGTCTACTACCCTATCGATTTCATTGTTTTAGATACCCACCTGATCGACATCGAGTTTTCTAAGTGTCATATTCTAATGATTCTAGGACGACCCTTCCTTGCAATGGCTAATGCTATTATTCATCGTAGGAATGGGTTACTGAAGCTTTCCTTTTGTAATATGACCTTAGAGATGAACATCTTCACAGTGGGTAAGCAAAAGGAAAAGGTAGATAATATTAAGGAGGTAGACTTCATTGAGTCTATTGTCCAGGAGCATGTGGACCGAGAATTCATAAATGATCCAATTGAGAGGGATCTAGTATAGAGTGAGCCTAATGACCAATTAGAAACTGAGAGTATAAGTCATAGGGACCCAGCTAGAGTTGGGGAAGGGAGTGAGAGTTGCATGCATGTGGGTCATTGGGTCCCCGCTTTTGAACCCTTTACCCTAAGTGCCATAAAGTCAGTCTTTTCTGAATAAAAGTCACCCACTTCAGAGAGAAAACCCTTACCTTCAACCTTGAGATATGCATTTTTAGGTGAGGGTGAATCCTATCCGATTGTCATATCCTCTAGCCTGTTTGAAGGCCATGAGAAATCTGTTTTAAAAGTGCTGAAGAGTCATAGGAAAGCTCTAGGTTGGACTATAGCGGAGCTTCATGGTATCAGTTCTCTTATGTGTACTCATTGTATATATCTTGAGGAGGATTCAAAATCTGTGCATTAAATACAAAGACGCTTGAACCCCAAGATGAAGGAGGTCGTAAAAGGAGAAGTACTAAAGCTTCTCGATGCGGGTATTATATACCCCATCTCTGATTGTAAATGGGTTAGTCCAACCCAAGTCGTCCCTAAGAAGTCGGGAGTTACGATAGTGAAGAATGAGCTGAATGAACTAGTTCCAATTAGAATTCAAACAAGCTAGTGAATGTGCATAGACTACCGTAAACTCAATGCAGCCACTAGGAAAGATCACCTCCCATTTTCGTTCTTGGACCAAGTCTTGGATTGAGTAGCGGGCTGAGCGTACTACTATTTTCAAGATGGATATTCCAACTAAAACCAGATTGAGGTCACTCTAGAAGACTAGGATAAAATTACGTTCACGTGCCCCTTTGGCATCTATGTGTATAAGAGAATGCCCTTTGGCTTATGTAATGCACCTGCCACCTTTCAAAGGTGCATGATATCCATCTTTAGCGACATGGTTTAAAAGATCCTTGAAGTTTTCATGGATGACTTCTCGATTTACGAGGATACTTTTGAGGCTTGCTTAGAGCACCTTGAAAAAGTCTTGGAAAGATGCAAGGAGAGCAATCTAGTGCTCAATTGGGAGAAGTGTCAATTCATGGTGACACAAGCTATAGTTCTTGGACATATTGTGTCTAACAAAGGGATAGAGGTAGATCAATCTAAGATCGAGTTATCCAATGCCTCCATACCCCTAAGTGTGTCAGAGGCATTCGATCTTTTCTTGGGCATGCTGGATTCTACTGGCGATTCATTAAAGGGTTTAGTGCTATTTCTAGACCATTGTGTCATTTACTTTCACTGGAGGTTCCATTTGTTTGGACACCTCAATGCCAAGAAGCCTTTGACAAGCTCAAAGGGCTTTTAACCACTGCACCTATTATCAGATCACTTGATTGGTCTTTACCTTTCGAGTTGATGTGTGATGTGAGTGATTATGTGCTGGGGGTTATCTTAGGGCAATGGGTATATAAGAAGCCATATGTGATATAATATGCCAGCAAGACCCTCTATGAAGCCTAACTAAACTACACCACAACAGAAAAAGAGTTTCTTGCTGTGGTCGTTGCATTAGACAAGTTTAGGTCATACATGATCAGATATTTGGTTATCATATACACTGATCATTTTTCACTTAAGTATTTGTTAAGTAAGCCCGATGCAAAACCATGACTCATCCGGTAAATTCTCTTGCTTCAAGAGTTTCATATAGAGATTAATGATAAGAATGGGGTCAAAAATGTCATTGTCAACCATATGTCAAGGCTCCCTACTGATGGGGATGCCCAATGTTGCGCTCAGATTTTTCGCACTCGAGGAATACTCACCCAAGCGGGAAAAATGCTGTACTCTCTTGTTAGAACTCACCCTCCTAGAAGAATGAGGTTGGTTACGTATAGGGAAGACGCACTAAGCTATCACCCTACCCCGCCCTTTCGGTACCTACATGTCAATCTACCCTAGATTTACCTATGAGAGTCTTTAACTAACTCGTGTTCAATCCTATTTCACTTTAGAAAAACAATGTTTGAAAAATATGATGCATGATATGCAAGTGCAATAGAAAAGAATTGAAAAATAAATTTAAAAAGAGATTGATTTGATTTGAAAATAGATTTGAAGAGATGGAATTGAAATTGGAAAGTTTGAAAATTTGGAAATAGAAATTTGAAATTAGAAGTTTGAAATTGGAATTTGAGATTTGAAAAGATTTTGAAAACCACACCCATGAGGGTGGAATTGAAAGTTTGAAAAATGTTGTGACCGCACCTATGAAGGTTGCCTACGTATCCCTTTGGGGGAATCAGGTCAGTCGTAGTTCGGACCGGAGTCCGATTGAAAATAGAAGGTTGGATTGAAGAAGGAAATTGAATTGGATTTGAAATTAGAAGAGGAGGTTGGAAATTGGAAATTGAGGACTTTGATTTGAAAAGATAGATTTGGACTTGTTTTGGAATGAGAAGGTTTAAGAAAACCTAGACTTAGGAAAGAGAAGAGACTTAGGAAAGATTTGACTTGGCTTGGAAGATTTGGAAAGATTGGATTTTAGGAGATGTTCAAATTAGGAAAGGTCCGATTTAGGAAAGTTTCAAATTAGGAAAGTTTTATTTTTGTAAAGTTTTCGAATTAGGAAAGTTTAGAAATTGGAAAGTTTCGAGTTCAGAAAGTTTTTGAAAAAGGAAAGGTTGTCAGATTAGGAAAGTTCCTAAATTAGGAAAGTTTTGAAAATCAGAAAGTTTTGAATTTAGAAATGTTTTGAAAAAGGGAAGTTTTAAATTTGGAAAGCTTTGAAAACAAGGAAGTTTTGAAAATAAGAAAGTTTCGTTTTGGGAAAGGTTTGAAAAAGGAAAGTTTTCAATTTAGGAAATGTTTGAATTAAGAAAGTTTCGACTTAAGAAAGTCTTAAATTAAGAAAGCTTTGAGTTTAGAAAAGTCTTAGATTTAGAAAGATGTTGAAGTTTTGGAAAGTTTAGAGTTTAGAAAGATTTGGGTTTAGAAAGATTTAACTTAAGAAAGTTTTAAATTTAGGAAGCTTAGAATTTTAGAAAGATTTGAAATTTAGAAAGTTTAGGATTTAGAAAGTTTTAGAGTTTAAATTTTAGACAGTCTTAAAATTAGGAAAGGCTTGAGTTTAGAAAAGGTTTGAAAACTTAGGTTTAAGAAGTTAAGATTTGAAAAGAGGGTAGAATTAGGAAAGGGTTGAATTAGGAAAGATTTGAAAATTGAGTTTTAAAACTTAGGAAAGATTTTTATGTTCAAGTTTAGGAAACTTAAGATTTAGGAAAACGGAAGTTTAGGAAGGATTTGAATTAAGAAAGAGTTGGATTTTGAAATTTAAGGAAAGATTTAAAATTTAGGTTTAGGAAACTTATGGTTTAGGAAGGAATTGAATTAGGAAAGGTTTGGATTAAGAAGAGATTGGATTTGGTTTCTTAAAAAGAAGATAGGATTTGACAAGGATTTGGAAAGGGGGATTCTAGAAACCCTAGATTTGAAAAATTGTAGTTTTGACGTAGAAAAAAGGTTTTGGAAACGTGTATCGTTTGGATGTGAAAACAAGAGATTTTGGAAGCCTAGGTTTGGGGCAAAGTTTGAAAACCATGTTTTTGGGAAGAAAATTTAGGGTTTCCTAATTGTGGGTTCTAGGGCTTGACTTGGACTCTAAGAAAAAGGGATTTTTAGAAAGTGCGTTTTTGGAAACGAAGGTTTTGGAAGGAAAAACTAGAGGGGAATTTCTAGAAGGAAGATTTTAGAAAAGAGAGTTTTTGGAAAGATTTTTAGGAGAGATTTTTTTTAGAAAAGTGAATCTAGGGAGTGATTTTAGAAAGTGAATTTTGAGGAAAAGATTTTGGAGAGGAGTTGAAAAAGAGAGTTTTGAAAAATAGAATTTGGAAGGGAGTTTTTGAAAACAATTTTGAAGAGGGGAGTTTTAGGAAAGTATGTTGAAAAGAGATTTTTAGGAAGAGATTTTTAAAGAGAGTTTTTAGAAGGTGTAAAAACATCTCACTTTCCTAAAGCAATTCTAACCATAAGAAGGCTAGAACCACTTTAGGAAAGCGGTTTTGAAAACCACAAGATTTGAAAATATAGACCAAAAGGTCACTTTTGATGTAACACTTTCCTAAAGCAACCCTAGCCATGGAAAGGCTAGAATCACCCTAGGATTATGATTTTGAAAACATATTTTTGAAAAAGAGCTTTTGATGCAATTTTGAAAACAAGTTTGAAAATGTTTTGAAAAACAACTTTGAAAACGGTTTTTGGAAGATGCAAGACTATGATATGCACAATGCAATTTGGGGTCGTGAACATACAAGACTAAGGCTTCACCACATAATCAAAGGGGTCGGACCCACGTGGTCTTTGGTTAGACTAGAAGAAAGCCCCCGACACGGTGACTCTCCAATAGTCCAATCCTACACCTGGACCAGGAGTCCCCTTGTTTCAAGCATGCAAAGAAAGGGGGGGAAAGAGATGGGGGATTAAAATAGAGAAAACCCAAGTGGGTTGGAGAGAGAAGAGAGAGGGGGGAAGTGCAGAAAATTAAATAGGGAGCCTACCTTGTTTCTTGTTTATTTTGCGCGCCGTGTGATCTTCGGTCTTCGGTCTTTGTCTTGATCTTCACCTTCAGTCTTCAAGAGTTGTCTTCAAGCTTTGGATGGCAGCCTTTCAAGTCTTCAAAGGATGGTTGAAGGTTAGTGTATGAGTGTATGGGGGAGTGTATAAGTGTATAGGAGGCTAGGGTTTGTGTACAATGGCTAGGGTTTAGTATAGGGTGGCTAGGGTTTGGAGAACCTAAGGAAACTAGGGTTTTTGGAGGTGTTCGAGCTCTGTATATCGAAATAAAGGATTCTTAGGTTAAGTTTGCAGACCCTTTTCACATTGAATAAGGCTCTGTATTTATAAAAGGAGGACAAACCTGGCGCCTATTGCAGTGGCGCCAGGGCAAACTTTACACTGGCGCCACTAGGAGTGGCGCCAGCCAATTAGGAAAGGTTTAAGGTCAGCAAGCAACATATCTTTGACTAGATTTGGACACCTGTACTAGTGACTACCATGCAATCTTTAGCCTGGCTTCACTAGGAATGACTCCGGAAAGTCCGGGAATGATTTGAAGGAGCCGAGAATGACACAGAAGGCCCAAGAGGAGCAGGAACACTTAAAATAGTGTCCTGGAGGTATTTAACTTGAAAAATGAAGATAAGATGTGTCGAAAAGGTCGACCGAGCCTTTAGGGGCAAAATGGTCAACCAGACCGGAATATTGCCGGGACAGACTCAAACTGTCCCGGAAGAAGACTTGAGATCTGGAAACATTATTTAGAATGTTTCCAGAGGTTGCCGGTTTGATTTCCAGAGCCGGCGTGGTCGGAAAAGGAGACCGGCCCACCAGGGGCAAAACGGTCATTTTGTGCCGGGTTTGCCGGAACTGACTCAGAATGGTCCGGAAGGGTAAAGGAAGGTCGAGAACACTATAAAAAGTATTCTTGGGACATTACCGGTTTGATACCCAGAGCCGGTGTGGTCGAAGAAGGAGACCGGCCCACAAGGGGCAAAACGGTCATTTTGTACCCGGTTGGCCGAACTTGACTCGGAATGATCCGGAAAGGTAAAGGAAGATCGAGAACACTATAAAAAGTATTCTCAAGAGGTTACCAGTTTGATACCTAGAGCCGGTGTGGTTCCCGGGGCATTCGGATGCTTAGGGGCAAAATGGTCATCTTAACCAAAAAGTCTCGGAAAAGGTCCTAAGGGTAGTCTGGTCATTTTTCACCAAAGTGAGCTAACAGACACGGGTGTTGACCTAGGTTTTGAGTGTTTCCGCCACTCTAACAGTGTGAGTATTTCCGCTACTCGGACGGGGTTGATGATTTGTGAGTATTTCCGCTACTCGGACGGGGTTAATGATTTGTGAGTATTTCCGCTACTCGGACGAGGTTGAGTATTTCCGTTACTCGGACGGGGTTGATGATTTGGGAGTATTTCCGCTACTCGGACGAGGTTGAGTATTTCCGCTACTCGGACGGGGTTGATGATTTGAGAGTATTTCCGCTACTCGGACGGGGTTGATGATTTGTGAGTATTTCCGCTACTCGGACGGCTTTGTGAGTATTTCCGCTACTCTAACGGTTCTGTGAGTATTTCCGCTACTCTAACGGTTCTGTGAGTAGTTTCGCTACTCGGACCGTCTCAAGGAATAAACTGTCTCGAGAGAGGGATTGGAAAGGGGTCTTACCGTCTCCGAAGAGACTTGCCTGGATTGGGACCGTCCCGAGGAATAAACTGTCTCGAGAGAGGGATTGGAAAGGGGTCTTACCGTCTCCGAAGAGATGTGCCTGGATTGTGAATGTTTCCGCCACTCTAACGGCTTTGTGAGTACTTCCGCTATTCTAACGGTTTTGTGAGTATTTCCGCTACTCTAACGGTTGAGTATTTCCGCTACTCTAACGGTTTTATGAGTATTTCCGCTACTTTAACGGTTTTGTGAGTATTTTCGCTACTCTAACGATTTTGTGAGTAGTTTTGCTACTCGGACCGTCTCGAGGAATAAACTGTCTCGAGAGAGGGATTGGAATTGGAATAAGAAAGAACAATGCCCCTAAGGGCATTTTGGTTATTTTGCCTCTATTTGGGCCTGACAGGCCCACGAAGCGATGGAAAGATGGAATTTAGACCTAGAGAATTGGTTTAAATAGGAATATGCCCACAATAACTTGAAAACAAGTCTGGACGGAGTGTAGACTGTCGAGCGGTCAAAAATGGGGTGCTTACACCCAAGACCCCCTTCTAATCAATGAATACTTTCTGGATGAGCAACTCTTCTATGCTCATGCACTTACAGGGTCTATGGCACCGTGGTTTACTGACATAGCTAACTACTTAGCCACCAGCAAGATTCCCTCATAATAGTCTAGCATTGATAGGAAGAAAGTCTTTAGACATGTGAGATATTTTTCTTAGGAGGATTCATATCTATTCAAATATCGTCCAGATCAAGTTATCTGTCGGTGTGTTCCCAACAATAAAGTGAAAAGCATTATCAAGTTTTGTCATTCACAGGCATGTGGCGGGTACTTTTCTTCACGTAAAACCACTGCCAAGATCTTGCAAAGTGGTTTATACTAGCCCACCATGTTTAGAGACCTTTATTTTTTCTGTACATCCTGTGATAGATGCCAACGTCTAGGAAGTCTTTCTAGGAGGCACATGATGCCTCTTACCCCTATCATCATTATTGAGGTTTTTGATTGTTGGGGCATTGATTTCATGGGACCCGTTCCTAGCTCGTGTGGATATCTGTACATTTTAGTGGTCCTAGACTACGTGTCTAAGTGGGTAGAAGCTATACCGACATGTACCAATGACCATGCTATTGTGGTAAACTTTTTGAAAGAGTACATCTTTTCTAGGTTTGGTATGTCGCGAGCTATAATCAGTGATGGTGGCTCCCACTTTTATAACAAACCTATAGCTCTATTGATGAGAAAGTACGGGGTGATATATAAGGTTGGTACACCTTATCATCCCCAAACCCAAGGCCAAGTTGAGTTGGCAACTAGAGAAATCAAGCAAGCCCTTGAGAAAACAGTTAACCCCAACTAAAAAGATTGGTCCTTGAGGTTGGTAGATGCTTTGTGGGCATATAGGATAGCTTATAAGACCATCTAAAGGTCTTTTCCATATAGCCTTGTGTATGAAAAGGCGTGCCACCTTCCGGTGAAAATATAATACAAGGCTTATTGGGCAATCCATCAATTCAATGACATTTTAGATGAGGCGAGCTCACTTAGGAGATTGCAACTCAATAAACTCGATAAGATTCAGAATGATGCTTTCGGGAATGCAAAAATCTCTAAAGCAAAGATGAAATCACTCTATGAACAACGCATCCTTCTTAAATTTTTTGAAGTTGGTCAAAAGGTCCTTTTATACAATTGTCGGTTGCATTTGTTTCCGAGTAAGCTTCAGAGTAGATGGTCCAGACCCTTTGTAATGTGGGATGTTTCATCTCATGGAACAATTGAAATAGAAATCCCAGGACTGGCAATCATTTTAAAGTCAATGGGCAATGCCTGAAGCCCTATCTTAAACTGGAGTCGGGAGAGGTTGACTGTGTGGATTTACATGATCCACTGCCTTTCGAGTGAATCTCAGCGACTTCTAGTAGGTTATGCAGTAGTTATTAGGATCGAGTGCGTCGGAGGTAGGTTTACCCTAGTTTTGGGGGGGGGGGGGAGTGGGTGTTGTCCCACCCTTTAGGATTCCCCACCCATCCGTTGCCGTGTTTTTCGTTTTGTTTTCTTTTATGTGCATTGCGGACTATACTCATCTCTAGTTGGTGGGGGTCTACTTCGTAGTGCATGTTTTAGCTTATTTTAGGTTACAATCTTAGATTTATATATATATATATATGTTAGGTTAATGTATATATATTTATTAGTTTAGATTTATTTTCATAAGATTAGTGTATATATACATAGGGTAGGTATTTTTTGTATTTCTTTTGATTAAAAAAAATATATATATATTAATGGCCTTGGCATTTGAACGACCCATATTGATGTTCGAACAGCCCGTGGCCACGTAAAATGGAAAAGGAAAAAAATGTAGTTCGTCGTTCTAATAGCTAGCCCTGGCATTTGAACGGCCCATGGGCTTGTAAACAAAAAAAATGCATTTTTTTCTTGCCATTCGAACTCGCAGATGGGCTTTCAAACGGCCCGAGTGGGTGTGTTTCAAATTTATCGTGGCGTTCAAACGCTCAATCAGCCGTTTGAATGGCCAGCTTCGAAGAGCCCCATTTTTTTTGTGGCCTAGTGTTCGAATGCTCGTACAGCCATTCGAACACCAAGAAGAATTTTCAAATCTAAATAAGGCATGCCGGGGTGGTTTGTTTCATTATGTTTTTATACCAAGTGTGAGAGAGGGACCCGAGACAAGAGAGAAAAAGGGTGCGAAAGAGGGATTGAAGAGAGAACTTTGGCATTCCCTTCCTTTATCAACCCAAGGCTACCAAGGGCTCCCAAAGGCAATTGTATATACACCCTTCTCTTCTTCCCTAGCATTCAAAAGGTAAACTCTCAAAGTTCCATTGCTTTTTGCCCTAAATCCATAGTTTTTCTCATTGCATATTAAACCCTAAGTTTCACTTGAATTTAAATGGGAGGTTTACATTATTCTTTCATGGGTGTACACACATGCGCGATTAGGTGGTTGAATCATTAAGAACTAAGCCCTAGGCACACCAACATAACTTTGCCCACCAAGTGTTCGATGAAATGCCTCATTAAGGTTTAGGCTTAGATTAAGGGGGCAATTGGATTTCATTGAGTCCCAAAGGGACCTTAGTTTTCCCTAGGAAGGATTGAGAAGTGTTTGCCTTAAAAACTTTTCATGTTAAAACCCCACCAAAACATGCATACACCAAGTGTTTGACAAAATGCATGGGTGCCTAAGATGGCATAATTCAATGGATGGGGGCATCAATTAAGGCATATAGGATATTGTGGACCACTTCTGGGCACAATGACCATTCAAATTAGGCCTTTGGACATTAGGCACACATTTCCCATTTCATGCACATCTTGTTAAACTTTGTTGTGATAAATTGTTGTGTGCTTGGTTGTGCTTTGTTTGCAAGTGTGGTGTTTGGTTGATTGGGGCTAGACATGAGTGACAAGGCTCCTAAAAGTGTGACAAAAACCAAATCCACCGACAAAAGTACGGCCAGGGGTAAGGAGGCAAAAGGGAAGTCCCCAACCGCGGATGCTTCCAAAGAGGTCTATGATGCCTTGAGGTTTTTAGGAGTCCATGAGGAGAAGTCCTATAGAAAGGTGTGGGTAAAAAATGAAGCAATGATTGAGCGAGAAATAAGGCTCAATGCCTTTAGTCAGCTTGGGTGGGAGAAAGAATTCACTGATAAGGGATGGATAGGGTTGGCCTTATACAAGGGGTAGTGCATATTAACCTTTTGTGCCGAGTTTATGGCAAACATCTCCTCCCCCGTGGCTGAGAAGGGGAGTGAGCGAATCAAGTCTTGGGTCCGGGGGAAGGAAATCATTCTAGAGCCCGACACTTTTTGTCGATACTACGGGCTCAGGCGGGTAGCAAATCCCGAGTTTGAGTACCCCAATATAGGCGCCCTTCTGTTGTCAGTCCTTTGTGAAGAATTGCTTAAGTAGGGAAAAACGTGAGATGGGGTAGTTCAGTGCAATAAGCTGAAGTTGATGCTTAAATACCTTATCCTTTTTTTTATTTTCCTATCACTGTTTGTCGCCACTTAAAAGAACAGTGGGCATGAGCCTTAATCGAGCACAGCTGCTATGGGCCATTGGGACTGGGAAGACCATTGACTTGCCCCGATACATATTCATATAGTTCTACCATGTTTATGCACATCTTAATCCCTAGAGCTCGATCCCTTTTACTTGCATGCTTACCGAGTTGATTGGAGACTCGAAAGCAAAGATTCCCCGAGATCTTATCACCTAGGATCAGGACACTCCCATTGATGATAACACTCTGAGCCGTTCTGAGGGCCAGAAGAAGAGGAAGAGGGAGTTAGAGGACTTAAGGAAGAAGGTGAAGGCTAGGGGAGTCATGGGCCCAGGAGAGAGCTAAGTATCAGGGGCCCAAATTGCTAGTTTGCAAGCCACTGTAGAGTAGCAGGGGCAGAAGTTGGACACTTTGGTTAGTTCAACCGACACTCGATTGAAGAATATCGAGGATCATGTTGAGAGGCATATGGCTATCCTCCAGGAGATGCTCGTGATGATGATGATGATGAGGATGATTAGCAGGAGTTTAGACTGTGTTGTTAGGTGATATATTTACTTTTTAGTCTAAAACTCTAGTTCTTTTGTTTTCTTGGGATAGTGGATTGTTTTTAGATGATTATGGATTATTATTTTTTGGAAATGGATGGATATACTTTTGTTTCAAATATTTTGATATCATTTATGCTTATTATCGATTGGATTTAATGAGTTATTAAGACAAGTGGTTATATTTCCAATTCACGTTGAATTCATCCAAAATAGGTCGGTTTTCTAGTTTCGTTGTAACAGCATATGACTCTTTGCATTCCGAAGTTAAATAGATTCTTTTCTTTATTGATTATGGATGTGTTAAGTATATTTTTGAGGAACCATAGCTATTTTCTTGTCCTTGCAATCATAGTATTGAGATACTTTGTTTCAGGAATTGAACTAAGTTTGAATGAATAATTGACTCACCTTTATGTTGTGATGCATTGCAAGTTTTTGTCATAAATTCATCATAAGAGAGAGCTTACATCATTGTGCACTAGCATGCTATATGACATCTTATGTATCTCTCTTCTGCATGCATATCCTTATAAGGTGGAGATTGTACCTTGTGAGTTTAGAGCCCAATGATCGTCTTTCAGAGTGATTTACATTTACTTAAGGATACTTTGTTAATCTTCCATTGATTGAATAGCTTCGTTATTCTTGATTTTGATTTGCGTGCTGAGTAGTAGTTGGAGTACTTGACACCTTATACTTCCTTGAGGTTTTGACTTAATGTTTTTCGGATTTTAAGTTGAGGCCATTTTATTTCTTTCGAGCCGTTTATGTTCATTTCTTTCTCTTGATATTCGTATACACATAATCTTGAGAAGTATATCAATGCTAAACTATTGCATTGCTTATACGTGTGCGAAGTTGTATGGAGTTGAAAAAAAAGAGAAGAAAAGAGAAAAAGAATTTATATAAAAAATACAAAAAAAATTAAAAAAGAAGAGAAGCAATACAAAGAAGTGAACGAAGTTGAAAAGTCCAATATTGTTGAAAAGTTGGGAAACTGGAAGTGATTACATTCTTGTCATCATGTGTAGTGCGCAATGTATGTGTTAAAGTTTTATTACCGCTTTCTTCTTTCCCCATTCTCGACTCTTCTTTCACATGGCCTTAGCGTGTCCAGGATTCCATGAGTGATTAATTCATTTGAGTATGAGTCCATACATGTCAATTCTCTCGTTGTTATTTGAATCGTGAATGTTCTTCCATGAAGCTATGCCAAGTCAATATACTTACATTTTAGCAGTTTTTGATGATGGGCATTACTCGTGTTGCATGTCTTCCATTTACTATCTTGACGAGCTTTCAGTTGAGAGAACCTTGTGTGTTCATATTTTGAGTTGAGTGTATGTCTTATGAGACTTGGAATCGAAGCATAAAGGATGTAATTGCATGAGTTGAGATGGTAGAGTTATATGTCATTAATAGTGCAGTTCATTGTGATTTCCTCTCTTCGACGCTTTATACCTTTAACTTGCATGATTCAAGATTTAGGGGGATTGAGATTTCTTTTGAATGGAGTTATTGCATGTTCGTCGTATCTCTACTATATATTTGACATGACTTGGATAGATGTTTGTGGATGTCATCACTAAAAACCCTTACGAGACACCACTCGTCCACGAGGGCAACCTAGGGGTTTAAAAGCTTGGTGTATTTGCTAAATACACCTGCGACTCCTATGAAAGTGGAGATTATGTTTTTTCTCTTAGTTTTGCTAGGGACTAGCAAACGGTTAGTTAGAGGTGTGATTAGACTACATAAGTGTAGTCTATTGCCATTAAACGACCTTTGATAACCGTTTATTAGAGTTAATTATGCTTTCTTTGTTATTTATTGCATTTAACCTTGTACTCAATCTTATTTCAGGTATTTGAAGCTAAGGGAGTCAAAGAAGTGATCTGAGTTGCGAGCATAGCTCATCGAGGACTGTTACCGGGGCTTTGCCTCGAAAAACGTGCAAGTTTTTACTTGTAGATCATAACGGGATGAATGATACGCTGTTGGCAAGCTCTCTCCAAGTTACACAAGTTTACATCTAATGAGCGTTGGCAAATTCTAACTCTAAAGACCTCAAACAAGAAGATTCCAGAAAGGCCGAAAAGCGGCTCTAGCGTTCAAGCGCCCAGGAGGCCATTTGAACGGTAAGAAGAAAAAGAAGCCCAACGATTTGCCTACCGTTTAAACACCAGAAGTCACCGTTCAAATGGCCCGAGAACTTGCATCCGAGTTTTGGCTTGGCATTTGAACGCGAGGTCAAGCCATTCGAACGATAATGAATAAGAACCAAGCGTTCGAACACCCGTAGAGCCATTCGAACACCAAGGCTATTTTTTGCCAGATTTTAGGGTTTGAATTGCAATCTCTATAAATACTAAGCTTATGTTCGAATGAGAGAGGACGGAGGCGGCTAGAATAGAGGGTTTTTATATGTTTTTCATTTATTTAGCTTACATTTGATAGATTGTTGCTTATTTTGTAATTGTAATCTCTTAAACACTAGATTCAATACAAGTTCTTCCATTTCCTTGCATTAAATTTTGAAATTTCTTTTGTTTCCTTGCAGTAAATGCATATTTTTAATTTGTATTCCATTATTTTGAAGTTATTCCTAGATAGAGATGAGTAGCTAACTCTCCTTATCTTGGATTGATTGTGATGACCGATTGAAAGTCTTGGATGAAAATAGGGGGTTAGATTTCGGGTTTTTAAGGCTAAATATTTTGTTTTTATCGTTCTTGTTGTTATTCGTTTTAGAAAACATTGAAAACTTGGACGATTGATTATGTTCGGTAACATTTATGCATGAGTCTATATTTAGTATATGTGCTGTGCGAATCGATGGTATTCGTCCTTGAATCTAAAAGCTTGATTTATTATAGAAATGGAATTTATAAAGAATATCTCATTTTTATCACTAAAACTTCTGAATCCAAGACTCACGACGTAGTCGAAGGATTTGAGTTATAAAATACCTCCTTTGGAATTCCAAGAAAAACAATCAGTTGAATCGATTAATCCCGAGACTTTGTCTCATTAAGTTAAAATCAAACTTTGTTCAAGTTGTTTAGCATTTTCTTGCAGCTAGTTTAGATAATCAAATCATTTCCAAAACAATTAGATTTTTGTATTCCTTTTAGAAGCATTTTGTTTGAATTTTGTGAGCGATTGAGAGGAAAGTTCTAGTTCTTTCAGTCTTATGCACGTAGCTCCTTGTAGGAATGATCTCGTACTTCGAATTATACTACTCCGCCATCCCACACTTGGGATCAGCTTGAGTGTGCATTGTTGATGCTAGTCGGGTTTCCACATTAAAATTGCTTGTGTCTTGTCTATCGCTTGTGATGTTGTGTGTGGTTCAATTTAGTTTCTCTATCACTTGCACTTACATGAAAAATGAGTAGTGACCTATTCACCCCCCTCTAGGTCCATATATGATGTTTTAATTCCTTCTACAAGAACACTTGATTTCTCAAGGACCTAAACAAAAGATGGAATAAATTTACCTAAGGGAAAAATAAGGCCTTACATTTAGAAATCTATACAACATTCTCAAATTAGAAAAGAAGATGTTCTTTTCTTCACGGTTCTTTGGTTTAAAATTTGAAAGGTAAATGTAGAATCAACATTCAATAATTAATAAAACTCAATTCCAACCTTCAAAGTTTAGAAGTAAACTGTGAGTCAAAAATTAAATTTACTTTCATGACCATAAGAATTTCCTCAATCCAAGGGATTGACGAAGAAACAGTGAAACGAGAAAAAAGGGTTGTGAAGTGGGAGACCTCTCTCTCTCTCTCTCTCTCTCTCTATCTATCTTTAAAGGGTTAAAATGTCTCTTAAGCCATTTATTCAACATGCCACTTTTTTTAGGCTCGATCTTTATTGGAAGCAGGATTAAGGTGGAGAATTGGTGATAGTAAATTAGCTAGGATATGGCAAGACAGATGGCTCCCAACTCCTATATCTATGAAAGTAATTTCACCTCGGCGCCCTTTGGATTAAGTGGCTAGGGTGGTAGATCTTTTTGATGAACTAAGAGGTTCTAGAAACAAAATGCGGTTCAACAAAAGACAACTTGGCTAAAAAGTAAGTTCCCCACAATTTGCTTTGTGATTGTTGTGGTGCTCCAATTGTAACAATTCTCCACTGCTTGAAAAATTGCAAACCATCATCTTTAACATGGGATTTGTCCTTCCATGGGTTGAGTACAAATTCCTCAAGAGTAGCTAATTTCGTGGATTGGCAAAGGGAAGCAAGGGCAAATTTTGACCAAGATGCTCTTTCTAGGGTTTTTACTATAGCTTGGTGTATATGGAACTATAGAAATGATGATGTCTATGGCGAAACACAGCGTGCTCTTGAAGAGATTGCTCAATTTGCTAAAGGATATGTCTATGAATATGTGTTCGTCATGACTCGCTCGGACTGAGATCATAGTCGTTCATTGGAGGAGAGGAGGTCTACTCAAAGTGAAAGGTACATACAAGAAAAACTTTGATGGAGTAGTTTTCGGCCAGAACATGGGAGTGGCATTGGGATTATTGTTCGAGATCACATGGGCGAGGTGATTACATCAATATGTGAGAAGTTTCTTTCTTAAAATTCCACTGAAGTGGCTGAAGCTGTAAGAGCCCTGGAAGCTTATTGTTTGCCAGAGATTTGGGTCTTAAGTGTATCCATCTCGAAGGAGACGTACTGCAAGTTGTTAAGGCTCTAGACAGCCACGATCAAGATTTCTCCTATGTTGGCCATCTAATTGAAGAAGAAAAATTGAGGTTAAGATTCTTTTCTTTCAACAGGTGCACCCATATCAAAAGACGAGTTAATAGAGTTTCCCATTCTTTCGGTAAGCTTACTGCTAATGTTAAATGCGAGTGAGTGTGGATGGAGGAAGTTCCTTCTTTTGTCTATCCTTTGCTTTTTTTCTGATGTAACTTCTTGATTAATCTATTGATTTTTCTATAAATAAAAAACAAGAGAAATAAGGTTTGCCGAATCAGTTGTAGAGGTAGGATGGAGGCATTGCCACATGATTGGAATTGATTTTAATGCAGAAGTTGAACAATGCCTTTTGACATTTTACTCCTTGCCAATTCTAAAGAAACTTAAATTTGTTAAAAAGAAATGACTAGATTAAAATTAAAGATCTGAAAAGTACTTGAAAGTAAAAAATAAATAAAAAAGAAGTACAAAAAATGTGGTTTTATAGTTCAATTTTAAAACAAATTTTCTTGTCAAATATGACAATCAAGTAGAATTTAGAACTCCAATTTATAAATATGATATTCTTCAATATAATGACTCAAACGCATTAGATGTAATTTTGTGGTGAAAATCCATTTTATATAAGAATATCCATCTAATGATAAAATTATTGAAAAACATTTAAAGATTTGTCAGCTTTACGAAATTGGGTCTCTCCTTATAGAGAGTCACACAATGCAGCTCAATTAAAATTTGTGAGGCAGTTTTCAGAAACTTTTCAACAGGAGAGCTCAGATTAAATTAATATGTAGAGCACTATTTTACAACAGGTTGTACAATAACGTATCAATGCCCATTAGAAGCCGGTGCTGGAGCAAGTTGGGTTATAGGGCAATTAGGCAGCTTGTCACATCTATCAATAATGTTTTGAGCCCCTTTATAAATACGATGAGCATGGGACTTGAACTTGTCCATATGACCAGTAGTCCCTGCCACACTCATCACGCACATATGCCCTATTTGCTTGACCTTGCAACAACAATTAACATTGGCTTGATTTTTGTAAAACATTTCATCAAAAATCTGTCGAATACATTTTCTGTCACCCAAATCATTCAAGCAATTCTTCGCATAAATATAGAATCCCGGATAAGGTTCAGGAGGCAATACCTGTTGATACCATGGATCTGTGGGATCACCATTGAACAAGTTCAGTTTGTCTTCATACAATTGATTGGTTGTTGATGTTTGATTGATTGGGATAGACTTTCCCGATGCAACATGCATTGTACCATTGGCTAGTAGAAATGCCACCATGTTTATGAAAAAACCTAGCAGTCGGTTTCCCGTGTCATGCTTGGTGGCCATTATTTTTTTTTTAACGAAAAAAGGGGACAATGTTAGAATTGGTTCATTCGAATTGGTCTGTGGCTACAATGCTCTAGGTTCCAAGTTATATAGTAAAAGAAAGATTGGTAACTTATGATAGGTGTTTTTTAACGAAATAATTTATTAATGTATCTCTTAATTATGCATTTACTTTTGTTTTTTAACCTAGTGAAATAAAGTAACTCCATGGCTCTTTTCGCAACTCCTCGTATAATTAGGCAGTGAAGACACAGAAAATTTTGTAACTTCTCCTACTAATTTGGCTCTTTTCACTACAATCCTAACCCTGGCTTTGTTAGTAAAGCTTTGGTATGTTGGGTTGGATTTTATAATTGATCATCCTTAGAAAAATAAACAAGAATTGATAAACTTATAGAGTCATCATAGCACCAAATACAATTATTTTCTGAATTAGGACCTAAACAAAAGACGGAATAAGTTTACCTGAGCCAAAAATAAGGCCTTAAATTCAAAAATCTATACAGCATTCTCAAATTAGAAAAGAAAGATGTTCTTTTCTTCACGGTTTATCTTTTTAAAATTTGGAAGGCAAATGTAGAATCAACATTGAACGACTAACGAATCTCAGTTCCAACCTTCAAAGTTTAGAAGTAAACTCTGAGCCGAAAACGAAATTAACTTTCATGACCATAAGAATTTCCTCAATCCATGGGATTGAAGGTCTCTCTCTCTCTCTCTCTCTCTCTCTCTCTAATTAATTTATTTATTTATCTCTGACGTAATCCAAGATCTTATCTTAAAACTAAGTTCGAACATCTTTTCTTTGTTGTATGCTTTATAAGATAATGTTAAAATGTCTCTTAAGCCATTTATTCAATCTGCCACTTTTTTTAGGCTCGATCTGTCGCGCTTCAAAATCCATATGTGATTTATAATGAAAATAACTCAATTTAAGAAAAATAAACCAATTTTTCAACCTTTTTTTTTACAATAATAATAATAATAATATCCAATTTAATAACGTAAAAAAATACAACACAGCAACTACACGTCACTCGACTGATAATAACCCAAATCCAGAAATCCCAATTATTCTATGAAAAAATACAACACAAAGTTCTCACAATCTTGAGGAAATAATAATAAGGAAATTTAGCTAATTTCGAGTAATGCTTCCAAGCAAATATCCTCTGTGAAATAATTTTTGTACTGCCTTCCCATTTGGATATCACCTGTAAGATATGGTGGGGTGTGAGCTTGCGTCCAGTAATCTAGAACATCAAGCATACAAATCATGATATAGGCATTGAACAAATATAACAACAATGTAATGTGAATACAATGCATATGATAATCTATCTTTTCCAGTTTAATGCAATAACATTCTTCTATTTCTTTTTTTGTTTTCCAACTATTTATTCTGCTCAATGCCATATCATCTAATTATTCAATATATCTTTTAACTTTCACATGACCTTACTCACTATCATATATTAATTTTTCAAAAAACATAATGGCTTTCAAAACTCTAATCCATGGTGTCATCCACCAATTCCATTTCTAGAACTTTTATCTTTGGAATGAGTGGACCAACACGCCTTTGAGGACGCTAAACATGCTTGGCCAATACTCAATTCCAGGCTTTTTACCCGAAGGAGAAACAACCCGTACTTGCATACAATCCCAAGCTTATTATTATTATTTCAATTTTCTCAAATCACCTTCATTAGAATTTCATCTTATACAGATTCTCATTCGATATCAAATGTATGTTATCATCACTCTATTATGTCCATGTGACTTAATGCGATACATTTCTCAATCGTGGTAACATTCAATAACGCAATGCATTATCAAGATAACATTGATATACAAATCATGTCATCACAATTATAATCAACACTAATAATATCCAATAGCCTTGAAGAATAGGAGTAATGAGCAAGAATTCATCACGGTATATATTTCAGTTGCACAGACAGCACCCTAAAATGTCAAAAGTATCATTTTCTACAAATAAAATCTAAAACATTATTCTCACTGTTCTAGTCTCTGGATTCTTAGCATTATTATCAAGATCAACATACTAAAATATCATTGCAATTCAAACACGTTTGATCGTTAACTGATCACACAATACCCGTTCACACTTCATTATTTACCGCTTCGTGATAACTATTCAAGGGTCAAAATTTAATCAAATTAACATCAAAAATAGATTCAGCGCATTGAAAATATTAAGGTGAGGTATCTCGTGAAATTAGAATCTACTCGAAAAGTCCCAAGTACACAAGGGTGCATCATAACTAGCATGGGCACATCTACACTGGAATTTCTACCCACTCACCATCTGCATCCCGCAGCCGAGAGACCCATCTATCCCTCTCTAAATATTTGACTCTCTCTCTCTCTCACAAAATCTAACCCTACTCTGTTTGCTTTCTCTTCCTCTTTTTCCATTCTTTCTTCTCCCTTTTCTTCTTTATTTTCTTATTCCATTTATCCTTTCTTTTACATGGCCAGAACTGGCCTTCTCACAATTGCTAGACAGCCTGCAACTCTCTTATTCAGACCACTCCATGCGTTCTTATATTTCTCTATTTTCCTACTTCTCTCTTTCATTCTCTCTCTTTTTTTTCTCCCATGGCCCAAACCCATCAAAAGACCTGACCAAAACCTATATGAATAATCTATCATTGCATGGTAGTCATGACTGCCATGGCAGCTGTTAGAATAAATGGGTGTAAACCCATTATTTTGTTGATCTTTGAGCCAATATAAATGTGGGACCCATGCATCCTTTGTGTCGGGTCATTGGTGCGTTAGATTCACCTCCGAGAGGAGATGAATCTAGACTATTTACTTGCTCAAATCCGTGTAGGATTGAATGAGTTATTGGCTTCCAAAGTCACCCCCTTGAATATGGGTTATGTAGTTGAAAGTGGGTTATCCCACATTGATTTCTTATGGAAAATAAGTTGTCCATATATAACCCAAGTTTGGAGTAAGGTTTGGGCCCCAAGGGGCACCCCACTTTTGTGAAAGGGGGAGGACCTATGGAACCCATGGGTTGACCCAATACTCCACACGCGCGCGCGCCGCCGCCCGTCCGGTCCGGGACGTGGGCGTGGGTCGTGGGTTCGGTTCAAGTCTTTCCTTTTTGGGCTAGGGTCGGAATTAAATTAATTAATTATTTTATTAATTAATTAATTAATTTCTGATGGTTTGACCGAATAGATGTGACCGTTGACCGAACAGGTGTGTCCCTCCGGTAAGGGACTGTTTGGCTGTTGGTACCTGTTCGAACCAGTGTTTCGAACAGGCACCTACGCTCTATAAATAGAGTAGCATTCTAGCATTCATAACATTAAGAAAAAATTCCGATTGTTGCATACAACGAATTCCTTCTTCCTCCCGTATTTTCCTGAGAGAGTTCAGATCATCTGGTGAAGCCGCCGAGCAGTTTTTATTGAAGTGCTGCCTAAAGACTGCTGAGATCGTTTTATCCTGGGAGTCAGACGCCCATCATCCCGTAAGCACCAACTGTGGGGGGTGAATCTGTCTTTAAGGAGAGAGTGTGAAACACTCGACTCGATCTATCTTTCGATTTCTACATTTTCTATTTTTGTGAACGACAACCGGGTAAGTCGTTACGATTTAGTTTGTTCTTATTCAGATTCTAATTGTCTTCTAGTTAAAATTGCTTCTGGTTGATAATTAGATAATTCGTGTTATTTTATTGTTTGTGATCACTAATTATACACATAGTGATTAAATAGGAATTATTTATCCAACTATTTAAACAACAGCAGCCACTCTATCTCATGGAGGCCAAACAACAAGCCACCAGCCAGCTATCCAATGCTCCAACTCTTCTTCCCTTTATTCAAAGTCGTTTATTCAAAACAATAATATGATACATACACACACATATATGCATATATATATAGATATTTAAACAGCCATGACCTAACCAGTTTCTAAGGAAACCCGAAATCGAACTGCTAGAAGCCAAAATCGACCCAAAAATAATCAACCCACTGCCCAAACATCGTGCTAATTCTCTTCCTCATATTTGATCACTCTAAAGAACCAAAAGAAAAGAAATTATATATATGTAAAACCTTCCATGGCCAAAGGCCAGAACGCCCATGGCCATAATACCTGGCCTTCCATCTTACACTCAGATGTACACACATACTCTTGCAAAATATATATATATATATATGTTGCATGAGGCCCATGTTCACATGGTCACATGTATGTATATTCAATATGTACATTACCTCCTATTGGTAAGGAGATAATGAGCATGCAGGGCCGGTTCAACCCTATAAGTGGGTTAGACAGCCGCCTTAAGCCCCCATTTTTGAAAGCCCTAAATTTTTAAAAATTTCTTATAGTTTCTCAACGTTTTTAAAAAAAAAAAAACATCAATGTAGATAAGAAAAAAAATTTTCATAAAATAAAGAAGCCAAAAATTACATTTCATTAAGACGAAAATACAAGTTTAACTAACAAACAAATTATACAAATAAATAAAATTTTAAAGGCTCTAATTTTTTTGAACTTTTACATGCTATAATTAAGTTGTTCTATAATTTTTTTGAAACAAAAAGCCTAGTCTAGATAAATAAATAAAAAAAGAACTACTAATAGAAGACTGAAAATTAACTACCTTAGTTAACTTTAAAAAAAAATGATTTCACCCAATAAAATCAATTGTACAAAATAATTTTAAAATCTCAGACTTTTCAAAACCTTATATGTTATAGTTAAATATTATATAGTGTCTCCATTTTTTTTACAATAAGAAAAAGCTCAAAATCAACTCACTAGTTAATTTTAACAGTAGCATATTTAACTCAAATTTTTTTAACAATAATTAATATATACATATATATATGTATATAAGGCCTTATTTAAAACTATTACCTTAGGTCACAAATTGTCTTGACTCGGCCCTATAAGCATGTATATATATTCAGTATATATATCACCTCCTATTGATAAGGAGATAATGAGTTATCCTTATTAAATTTGAACTCTTAGAAAACAAAGATGGTTGATCTTATCTTTATCAAGGTATATATATGATATACACCAATTGTATTAGGAGAATAGCTTATGTATTATCATATACAAATTCTCTCTCTCAATTACTTTCTCTCTCTAGTTCTCTCTAAGGCTACCATCTCAGTACCTTAGGATTTGGAACTTGTATTCTTCGTATTGAACTCTTGTAACCTTCTACTATACGACAAGAAAGACACTAAGAAGATCTTGGATTCATTCATGGTGTATTGCACGTGTTCCGTGAAGGGCTCGTAAAGCAAGAAAAGACGATTTGTACATCGTATTGTTATTCGCATAAGATATTCTGTATAACTACCTACTGTATTTTCCTACATTTGTATCAAAGCCTTACCATGCTTATTTTCGCCTATATATTATGTCATAAATATGAATATTTTATATGTATGCATATCTTTAGATATTAATGGCGTTTTTTATATACTAAGTTTTAGGTAACAAAATTTATATCAAAATGTTCCTTATAGTGTCTAGAACTCACCCTAAAAATTTCATAATTTTTTGTTTCACAATTTAAGAGAAATCTCGATTTAAAGTTTTTAAAAGTTTGTGATAAATCAGAAAATTTGACTTTATTTTTGAATCAAAAAATTAATTTTTTAAACTCCAAAATTTATATAAATACATTCTATGTCACAAGAGCTTTCTATCCGTATAAAGTTCGTAAAGAACCGATCTCAAATGAGTGAGATCCAGAGTCCCGAAGTAGTACTCGCAGTTTGTAGAATCTGCCAAATATCGAATCTGGGTTTGTTCATTGGACAGAATGACTCTGCGTGTAACACTGTTGCCCAATTATTGATGATTTCATGCATACATCATTATGTGATGTCATTGTTGATGTCACTTGCACGAGATTCCTCGTCCTATATGAACACACATTGCAGTAATCTCTAGTACGCTATGAGCCGCCCATGACTGCAAAATGCAGGGGCGAATCACGTTTGACCACATGGTGCTGAAGTGCACTGTAGTAGCTGAATGTGATCCCATGCGCATGGGTTGCGCATGTGAGGCTTACTGGGACTCTGTGCTATGTACGTTACAATTATGTATTTTGTTTGAGGTAAATATTTTTTAAAAAATATTTTATTATTTTATTTAATAAATAACAGTATTTTGAACAAAAAATATATTAAATGAGTTTTGAAATAGTCTAGTGGTTTTAAATTTTTTTTTTTTCGTAGGGTTATTACATCACATTTATTATAGTAGTATGATTTAAATTATTTCTGGTCACATTTATTTAATTGTATTATGCATAATGATGTGATATTGTGTGCTACATGGGCACACTATGTTTTGATATCTTAGGAATATATATATATATATTTGGACCTTATATCCATTCTTATATAATGAAAGTGACATTAGCATTTTGAGGTGCTCATTTGATGAATGTATGTTATTTATTTATTGTTATTACAAAATAATTCTTTGAATACAATAGAGGTGCGACATCCCCATTTACTCATCATTTATTAGATTTAATGTAGTAAGTTTTTCTCATTTGTAAAAAGGGATGTATTTTTTTACTTTATTTATGAAAAGCCTCATAAGGGGATGTATCTCACATCAAGTTTGTAAATATTGAATTATTTTAGCATAATACACCAAATTGCTAATGGAGTCCTAACTTGAACTCAATTTTGATAGTATGCTTGTAATTGGACATTGTGGAAAGTGGGAATCGTTCCCTATATTTTATTCTAAATTAATTAAATATTTAATTTATTCTTACATCATGGGAGATGATTACTAGCACCTAAAAATGAAAAAAATTTTATCTTTTGAGGTTAAAAAGAATTTTGTGGTCTTATTGGATTTAGGATAAAATATTACAGATATGTGCCTAATTAATTCCCTATGCAATGTATGTTGTGCAATGGCCTCAAAGAACGTAATCGTTGATCTTAATAAGGGAGAGAAACTTAATGGAAAAAATTTTGATATCTGGTAGAGGAAGGTTCAGTACCTTCTCAATGAGCAAGAGTTGCTCAACCATCTGACCAACAGCATGACCCCATTTGAGTCTGGCAACACGACCCAGCATCACTGTGATGAACAAGCTTATGACACTTGGTTTAAGGGAGACAGAACCATGCGCTTTACTATGCTAAGCTGTATGCATGATGACCTCATGGGGAAATTTGAGAAATTCCTCACTGCCAAAGAAATGTGAAAATAATTACGTCTTAAGTATGGTGGCACCACTGCCACTCGGCTGCGTGCCTTGAGTCTGAGGTTCAATCAGTATGTGATGGACCCAAAGCATATTATGACGGAGCACCTTACAGTGATCTCTGCTATGATCAAAGAGATAAATGTAGCTAGCAACGATTTCACAAACAAGTAATAGATTCTAGCTGTCATCCAGTCCTTATTTGAACCTACGTGGGGATAGGTGAAACTTGTGCTCATGCACAATGAGGGGATCAAGAACCTTTATGATATATCTTACCATTTAGAGCTTGAGGTAGAGTGCGTAGATGCGATCTGTAGTACTGCACTTGTCGCCCAAGCTGAATATCGTAGGGGTTTCAAGCCCCAACGCATGGACAGCGAGGTGGAGCTAGATAAGCCAAACCTAAGAATATGGGGCCAAAGGATGGCAAAGTATCCAAACGCCGTACAGGCAGGCGTGGTGGAAAGAAAGATAACTCCAAGCTGAAGTGTTATAACTATGGACAGAAGGGTCACTTCGCTTAGGATTGTACTGAGCCGAAGAAGGTAAACCCTAATACCAACTCTCTTAATATTTTTGTTTGCTCGCATGTCTTTGTGACTCATTGTCTCCCTGGTTGGATTGTAGACACAGGAGCAACCAAACATATAGCGACAGATAGAGCTGGATATATAGATTGCAGTCGGGTCCTAATTGGTAGACATTAAGTGATTATGGGAAATGGAGCGTAGGAAGATGTCCTGAAAGTTGGAACTTATTAGCTCAAGATGCGCACTGGGTGCAATATACTCCTTCATGATGTCTTTTATGCACCCACTGTCTGAAATAATCTACTTTCAGTTATCTCATTATTGCAGTTAGGATTTTCTTTCCAATTCGAGAATAGTAGTTTGTCTATTTATCTCGATAGTGAGCTTTATGGTCATGGTACATTAAAGGATGATTTCTTTATGTTAGATTTGGCTTCAAATAACTCTGTTATTTGTGTTGCATCTTCTTCTTCTGATGTGATGTCTGATTCAATTAAATTGCAAGCTAGACTTAGTCACATAGGACAAGAAAGAATGGCTAGACTGGCTAGAGATGGGCTTTTGGGCTCTCTCACCAAAGTAAGCCTACCTATTTGTGAGCCTTGTTTAGCTGGAAAGTCATACATAAAGCCTTTTGGTAAGGCAATTAGGGGTTCTCATCCGTTAGAGCTAATCCATTCTGACATATACGGACCAATGAATGTCAAGGCACGAAATGGCGTATGTTACTTTATTACATTTATAAATGACTTCTCTCGATTTAGTTTAGGGTTTCTGTTGTCTCACCGTTATGAGACTTTGGATTGTTTCAAATGCTTTGTAGCAGAGGTTGAGAATTAGAAAGAGAAGACTTTGAAAGTTCTTCGAACTGATAAAGGTCGAGAATATTTGTCTGATCAGGTCAAAGCTATATGTAAAGAAAAGGGGATACGCAAGCAGGTAATGATTCCTGGTACTCCACAATAAAATGGTGTTGCAAAGAGAATGAACCGTACTCTTCTAGATATAGTTAGGTCAATGATGGCACAAGCAAACCACCCGATAAGTTTCTGGGGGGGTGCTCTTTTGACTGCCACCTACATCCTTAACCGAGTGCCTTCAAAGGCAATTTCTACCATTCCATATGAGTTATGGAAATGTGAGAAGCCTAGCTTGGATGGATTGCACCCATGGGGATCTGGTGGGTATGTTCACAATTCCTCTTATAAGTATGGGAAATTAGGCCCTAGAGCTAATAAATGTGTTTTTATTAGATATTCAGCACACTCTAAGGGCTATGTTATGTACAGTTAACACCCAGATGGGGGAATGACTGAGATTAAGTCATGCGATGTTGATTTCCTAGAGGAGGATTTCCCAAGCATTGATGAAGTTAAGAGGGATCTTGAACTTTATGAGCTAAAGGAACCCTAAGGAGATACACCTTTATCTCATTGGCATGATGAAAAATTCCAACCTCATCATGTAGTTTCCGGAGATAGTGGGAGCGATCCCTTACCTAGTGGGAGTGTACCATTAGATGACTCTCAAGATTCACAGTTGCGTAGGAGCACTCGAGGAATAATTCCTCGTCGTCGCTTAGATATGAAAGTCCTTAATAAGCATATTTGTGGATGCTGATGAGCCAGCTTCATATGTTGAAGCTACAACTTTACCTGCTTTTGAGAAATGGCTAGTTGCTATGCAGGAAGAGATGAGCTCAATGACTAAGAATAATGTATGGGAGTTGGTTGATCTTCTGCCTGGGCGCAATACCATTGGCAACAAATGGGTCTTAAAGATTAAGCACAAGGCTGAAGGTTCAACTGACAAGTACAAGGCCCGTCTTGTGGCGAAAAGTTATACCCAATAAGAGGCCATAGACTATGAGGAGACATTCTCCCTTGAGGTGAGATTTGCCTCCATTCGCCTAATTCTAGCTATCGTTGCACATTTAGATTTAGAATTATTGTAAATGGATGTAAAAACAACATTTCTTAATGAAGACCTAGACGAGGAGATCTATATGGATTAGCCCATTGGTTTTCAGGTAGAAAGACAAGAGCGTAAGGTTTGTCACTTGAAGCACTCTATCTATAGCCTGAAACAATTGTCTAGGCAGTGGTATTTTCAGTTTCATCAAGCCATTATCGCTATGGGCTTCACAATGACTGAAGAGGACCATTTCGTGTATGTTAAAAAGAGTAAGAATAAGTTTCTTATTCTCTCGGTTTATGTGGATAATATTTTATTAGTTGGAAATGACATAAAGATTATTGTCGCCATTCAAGAGTGGTTGTCCTCCACATTTGAGATGAAGGACATAGGTCAAGCGGATTATGTGCTTGGGGTTAAGATCTTAAGAGATCGGTCTAAGAGGTTTCTTAGTTTATCTCAAGAGACTTACATAAAAAAGATTCTAGCATGGTTTCTTATGCACTATTCGAGACCAACAGATACTCCAATGGACAAGGGTCAAATTCTTAGCATTAAGCAGTGTCCTAAGATAGAGGAAGAGAAGAAGCAAATTGCCAATGTTCCTTATGTCAGTGTAGCCGACAATCTGATGTATGCTATGATGTGTACTCAACCCAATATATGTTTTGCAGTTAATATGGTTAGCCAATATCAAAGTAATCTAGGAGTTGCGTATTAGGCTACAATTAAGAGGATATTCCGGTATTTATGAGGGACTGCAAACCTCGTTTGATGCTACCAAGGTGGTAGTCTCAAATTAGCTAGCTACAGTGTTGTAGATGGATCTGCTGATAGAGATAAGCATAAATCCGTCACGAGTTATGCCTTTATACTCGAAGGTGAAGCTATTTCTTGGTATAGCAAGAAACAACAGTATGTCTCCCTATCTACCATGGAGTCAGAGTATGTGACATGTGCTGCTGTTGTTTAGGAGGCTATATGGTTAAGGAGACTCTTACAAAGCTTCAGCATTACAGGGCATCTTGATGAGGCTGTTGTGATTCATTGTGATAGCACAACTGCAATAACTTATGCAAGGGATCCCAAGTACCATGGTAGGACTAAGCACATTGATACTCGATATCATTTTATTCGAGACATCATTGCGTAAAGGCAAGTGGTCTTAAGACATGTCTCCACCAGCGATATGATTGCTGCCCCATTGACCAAACTCATTACCAGAGATGTTTTTCATAGGCATGTTAGGGGTTTGGGATTACGTAGGGTTTGATATGCTTATTTTTGTTGGATACCTTGGATTATATATTATGCATTATAAGATAGTTTTCATTTAATGGGCATGATTGATACTTGATTTAATTAATGCACATATCTTGTATTATGAGTAGATGTCACCAGGCTTTATGATCGACCCTCTTACATGGACGATTGCCCTGGCGCTGAGATAGCGAGAAGGATGACACACTAAATGACCACATTGGTACCATGATAATGTAATCTCCTTAGCGCTTAAAAAGCGAGCAAGGGTTGACATTTATTTATTTAAATGTCGCATTAGTGAGAGCTAAGATGAGACAGTGTGAGTTGAACATGGAGTTATCCACACCTCCATGAAGCTTGTAAAAAGCCGGATATGAGATTCTCAAGAAGCTCAAGTTGGGCACTGGTAAGAACGACTAGACTAAGATTTGTATGGTGTTAGAGTGTGACAAACCCTGAGTGGGAGCTCCATCATAGCATACATATCATACTATATGTGATGTAAGACGACCATTGTGGGATTGGCGAAATCGATCTCTACTTTGTCACTTTATGATCCCTATAGACTTTAAGTCCAAGTTTATACCCTTTGGGACTTAGAGATATGTCATGAATTTTAAGCTTGATGTTGCTACTTTAGCATGTTATCCAAGGGTTATGAGAAATACGATCCAACGGAGCATGTCTAGGAAAACAATTAAGTTTAGATGGATTGATATAAGTGGCTGAGGAAAGATTATTTGACATCACACTCATGATTTGTTGCTCATAGCCTGGGCGATTGTGTTAATATTAGTTTTTGATATGATCATGAGCATAAATGCATTGAGAAGTCTTGCATGACTCTGTATTAGTTACAGGAAGGGTTAGAAGTGCAAGATCTGGTGTGGTCTGGTGATTTGGGGTATGCATGAGATGATTAAATTTTAGTGTTATGTTAGTTAGATGGTACCTTTCTCGTCTGTCGCATGTAGCATTTTATTATATAAGGAACTAAACAAGATGCGAGATTTATAAGATGAGATTATGGATGCCCCTTGTGTCCAAGTGGGAGATATTGCATGGGGCCCACAGTATGTTCACATGGGCACATTTATATATATTCAGCATATATATCACCTCCTATTGATAAGGAGATAGTGAGCTATCCTTATCGGGTTTGAACTCCTAAAGATAAAGATAAGTGGGTCTTATCTTTATCATGGTGTATATGTTATACACCAATTGGTCGACAATGGATGACTAAAGGCTAAATATGTTTAGAGGTTCAAAAAGCTACCGAGGAAAATCAGAAAGGCTCAGACATATTTTCACCATCGAAGACTGATTTACAGAATGAATGAAAAATGTTTTATAGAAAGCAGCAATAGTTTTATGCAAAACAGCAATAAAAGAAGCAGGAAGCCAGATTGGCGACACTAGCAGAAATTGCTGGCAATCTCGGCCGATAACAAAAAATGGCTCCAACAATCAAATTTTTTAAACTGTCTGTCTCAACCACCCACGCATTAAATGCTCTTCCAATGACTCTAACTGCTATTTCCTATGAGAGTATATATATATATATATATATGGGTTCAAACTCATTTATGATTAAAAGACAAGGATCGTAAAGTGCAAGAATCCAAATGCCCCAAACATTCATCACTACTCTACTCCTGCTACTATCTGAAAAGATTCACTGAGCTTCAATCTTCATTTATTCACTTCTGAGAGTGATATTCATTATAATTCTAAACTCATTACTCACGAAAAAGGTTGTTGTAACCTTATTGAGTGAGTATGGCTTCATTGTACACTTGTAGACCGAGAGCTTGAATTGAAGCTTCTAGGTGATAAAGGGTTTGGTGTAAATTCTTTAATATAATAGTGAGTTGGACACTTGAAGGAACTAGCAGCTGTGTAAGAAAATGATTACATAGTGGAATACCTTTGAGAGGATTGAGGAAGAGATGACGTAGGCAAGGGCTGGGCTGAACCTCCGTAAAATTCTTATGTTCTGTTTTTCTGTTGTGTGTGTGTGTGCTATTTATGCTTGCCAGCAATCATCATAAACATCATCATTGATCTTACGTTACATCTATAGTTTTCTAACAATAAAAACCTAACTGCATTTAATCTTGTTTAAATTGTGATCAATCTTTGCTTTTACAGTGCTAATAGTTCTACTCCATTGTTTTGACAACTTGCTCAACTTGTTTATTTTAATTTACTCATATTTTTTAAAGAACCTAATTCACCCCCCCCCCCCCCCCCCGAGCCCCGCTCTTGGGTCATTTTTGAGCTAGCAATTGGTATCAGAGCCTGGTACTCACATATAGGCTTTACATCCTTAAGTAAGATCCATGACCAACATTGTTGGAACTTTCCTTGCAGAAGGTCAGTCCACAAACAGACCTCTAATGTTTAATGGTACCAACTATAACTATTGAAAAAATAGAATAAAAATTTATATTCAATAGGTGGATTATGAACTGTGGAGAATCGTTATAAATGGACTCAATCCCTACTAAAAACTGTTACTGTTGCTAAACCTGAAGATGAATGAGATGCTAATGATTTCAAAATTATGCAAGCCAATGCTAAGGCTATGAATTTGTTATATTGTGCATTACATCCTACTGAGTTTAATAGAATCTCTATATGTGATGCTACTAAAGAAATTTGGGACAAGTTAGAAGTCAATTATGAAGGTAAAAATTAGGTGAAAGAGTAAAAAATTGGCCTCCTTGTGCATAGCTATGAGATGTTTAAGATGAAATCTAAAGAATTTATTATTGAAATGTTTACCATATTTACTTATATTATAAATGGATTAAAATCTCTTGGGAAGATTTATTCTAACAGTGAACATGTAAGGAAGATACTCAGATCTTTGTCCAGAAATTGGGAAGCCAAAATGACTGTAATACATATAGCTAAGAACCTGAACACCTTACCTCTTAAGGAGCTGTTGGGGTCACTCATGCCTTATGAGTTGACTCTGAAACAAAATATGCAAGATGATGATGAGAAAAAGAAAAGAACTATTACCTTCAAGTCTACCAGTAATGAGCAAGACAATGATGCGGAGAAAGATGAGGACATAGCCCTCATTACCAAAAAAATTTAAAAGAGTTATGAGAAAGAAATGGAAGAAAGGCAAAAAGTTTGAAGCCAAGGGAGAATCAAGCAAAGGAGACTCCACTATCATCTGGTTTGAGTGCAAGAAGCTTGGACACATCAAAGATGAATGTCCTCAAATCAAAAGGAGAAGAAAAATGAGCAAAAAACTGTAAAAATGGCAGGAATTCTGAGTGGCAGTGAAGAATCAAATTCAGATGATAAATCTGACATTGAAGAGATAGCTAACCTCTGCATAATTGCCCAAGAAGAAGAGAATGAGGTATCTACTTTTGACTTTACATTTGATAAACTTCAAGATGCATTTCATGATTTAATGAATGAATTCAAAAAATCAGGAGCAAAAACTATCTTTTAAAGAAAATGATTTCCACCTTGACCAAAGAAAATGAAACTCTAGTTTCTGAAAATAATTTACTGAAAAAGGAAAATTATTTTTCAAAAGAAAAAGTCAAAGACATGAACAACACTCTTGAGAAATTTGTAAAAGGAAGAAAAAACCTTGATTCGATTTTGGCAAACCAAAAATGCACTTTTGATAAAGGAGGAATTGGATATGATCCTTTTATAAAGAAAAAGTCATACAAAAATTTCTTTGCACCACCAAATGTTTCTAAACTCAGATGTTTTTATTGCCAAAAGAGTGGCCCAATCAATGCTGGTTAAGAAGAGCTCCTAGAAATGATGTTACGAAAAAATGGACACCAAGGAAGATTGCTGACGCTAACCCTCTAGGACCCAACATGAAGTGGGTACCAAATATTAGACCTTGAATTCTATTCTATACAAGTTTTTTTAAAATCCAAAATGAAGAAAGAAGTTTGATATCTGGACAGTGGTTGTTTAAGGCACATGACAGGGAATGAAAACAGTATGGAGTTGTTTATACCAACTAGAACACTTAGTTTTGAAGGAAAACAATATGCTCTTGTGATTGTGGATGATTATTCTCGATTTACGTGGACTTATTTTCTTACTCACAAAGATGAAACTATTTCTGTGTTTGTCAAGTTTTGCAAAAGAGTTCAAAATAAAAAAGGCTTTACCATCTCTGCTATGAGAACAAATCATGGAGGAGAATTTGATTGCTCCCCATTCGAAATTTTCTGTGATGAAAAAGGTTTTGAACATAAATTTGTCGCCACAAGAACTCCTTAGCAAAATGGTGTTGTTGAAAGGAAAAATAGGATTTTAGAATAAATGGCTAGAACCATGCTTTGTGAAGATGCTTTACTAAGATACTTTTGGGCTGAGATAGTAACTACTGCATGCTATGTTTTAAACAAAATTCTTGTTAGAAGGCATTTGAAAAAGACTCCTTATGAGTTTTGGAAAGGGAGAAAACCAAACATTTCATATTTTCATATTTTTTGCTGCAAATGTTTTGTTCTAAACAACAAGGATAATTGATGAAAGTTTGATGCTAAAACTGTGAAGGTGTTTTTCTTGGTTATTTTTTACAGAGTAAAGCTTTCAGAGTTTTCAATAAAAGAACCTTTGTGGTTGAAGAATCTATTCATGTCAAATTTGATGAATCTAACACTCTTGCAAGCAAAGTTTTAGAAGATGATGATACAAATGAAACAGAACAAAGTGACGGCAATGTTGACAAAGTGACAGCACCTAAAAAAGCACTGCCAGGGAAAGATAGAGAAACAGAAATAGACTATGAAGAAAAGGAGCCCACTTTTACTATATCTCAGCAGCAGATTATTGTAAATGAAAAGTTACCAAAAGAATGAAAGTTTGTACAAAATCATCCTCAAGATCAAATTCTTGGTGATCCATCAAAAGAAGTAAGAACCAGAACTTCACTTAGACACTTATGTGCTCACTTTGCATTCTTATCACAAATGGAGCCAAAGACATATCAAGAAGATGAAAGAGATGAATATTGGATTAATGCAATGTAAGAAGAATTGAATCAGTTTGAGAGAAGCAAAGTATGGAACCTTGTGCCCAAACTTGAAGGACATCCAGTTGTAGGCACCAAATGGACATTTAGAAATAAGATGGATGAATCAAGTACTGTAATTAGGAATAAATCAAGGTTAGTTCCTCAAGGATACAATCAAGAGGAAGGTATAGAGTATGATGAAACCTTCGCACCTGTTGCTCGGTTGGAAGCAATTAGAATGTTACTTGTATTTGCATGTTTTAAAAACTTCAAACTTTACCAAATGCATGTCAAAAGTGCTTTTCTAAATGGCTTTATAAATAAAGAATTTTATGTTAAACAACCTCCAGGTTTTAAAAATGCTAAGTACACTGATCATGTCTTCAAATTGATTAAAGTTTTGTATGGTTTACAACAGGCACCTCGAGCTTGATATGAGAGACTCTATAAGTTTTTGTTGGAAAATAGTTTTTCAAGAGGAAAAGTTGACACTACTCTTTTCATAAAAAAATGGACACCCTAATATGCTTATTGTATAAATATATGTAGACGACATTATTTTTGGATCTACTAATGAAAATCTATGCAAGGATTTTTCCAAATGCATGCAGGGAGAATTTGAAATAAGCATGATAGGAGAATTGACATTCTTACTTGGGCTTCAAATTAAGAAATCCAAAGATGGGATATTCGTAAATCAGTACAAGTATGTCAAGGATCTGCTCAAAAGGTTTGAGTTTGAAAATCTAAATCCCATTGAAACACCTATGAGTGTTTCAGCTAAAGGGGATGCAGATGCGACAAGTAAATTTGTTGACACCAAGCTTTATAGGAGCATAATAGGATCTTTGTTATATTTGATTGCAAGCAAACTTGATATCATGTTCAGTGTATGTATGTGTGCAATATTTTAAGCTAATCCCAAAGAATCAACACTTAACTACTACAAAAAGGATTTTCAGATATTTAAAACAAACTTGTAATCTTAGTATATAGTACCCTAGTGGTACATCTTTTAAATTTGTTGGATATTCTGATGCTGATTACGCTGGGAGTAGAATTGATAGAAAAAATACTAGTGGTTCATGTCAATTTCTTGGAAACATGCTTGTGTCCTGGTTTAGTAAGAAACAAAACTCGATTGCCCTCTCAGCTGTAGAGTCTGAGTACATAGCTACTGGAAGCTGTTGTGCTCAAGTGTTATGCATTAAACACCAACTTGAAGACTGTGGAGTTACCTATGAACATATTCTTATTAGGTGTGACAACACCAGTGCAATAAACCTAACTAAAAACCCTATTCAACACTCCAGAACCAAACACATTGAGATTAGGCACCATTTCATTAGGGACTATACACAAAAGGGTAATATTAATCTGCAGTTTGTCAGCACTGATCATCAATTGGCTGATATTTTCATCAAACCCCTAAGTGAAGATAGATTCTACATGATTCGAAAGGAACTTGGTATGTGTGATTCTATTTAATATTGTCATTTGTTATGATATTTTTTCTCTTAAGTATATTTCTCTTTCAAATTAAGGATCATTCTATTTTGAGGGTTGACAATTATTAAGAGTGCTGATAATGTAAACTAAACTTGTTCTTTGTGTAAACATGGGTGTCGTCAATATTATCTAGTGACAACAATCTTGGAAGATTTACTTGAATCTTTATATGATCACTATACATTGGTAGCACCTGTTAAAAGTGTCAGCACCATTACATACTTATATTTGTCTTACCATTGCCTATAAATATCTAAAGCCCTAAATTGTAGACCTAACCTTTCATTTCACTCTCTCAAAATTTGAAAATAACTGCTCCCTCCATTTCTCAAATCCATAAAACCATCTCCATACAACTGCCCCATATTTTAAACTGTCTAAATCCTCTCAAGAATCATCAGTGGCTACTGAAATCGAAAGAATGGTTGTGATTTCTCAAGATCCAAGAACTAAACAAACAGCAACTGAATCACCTGCTATTGGTCTAGGGAAAAAGAGGAAAACCAAGAAGGAAAAGGGAAAATCAAGCAAGATGGTGGAAAAATCAAAAAAGGGAAGGAAAGATGCCAAGGAAAAGGGCATGGTAGAAGTAGAACAAGTATATAATGTACTAGAGACCGATCTATACTTCAATTGAGTATCTTTGAAGGAAAGGCACGAAACCTTTTTCAATACTAGAAAGGTCATTAAGGTTAGATTCTTTGATTTTGACTTCTTTAAGGAAATGGGAATGAATTTTGAATAAAAATTTTCATATTTGGGATGGTTAGAAATGGCTAATCTTAAGGAGAAGTTATACCCAAAATTAGTTAGGCATTTTTATGCCAATCTTAAACCATCCAAAAAGGACTCAAGCAGAATGACAAGCTTTGTGAAGTGAGTTAAGATAAAGTTTTCTAAGAAAATTCTTGAGAAAATCTTCGACTTACCAAAGGAAGGAATTAAAACCCGACTAGAGAATCTTCAAGAAGTCTTATATGTGATTTTGGGCAAGGCACTCCATAGCAAGAAGAAGAATATTGTAACATTTGATGAACATTCCTTGGAACTCAAATTGGTGCATCACTTTCTTAATCATTGCTTAGCTCCAAGAAGTGGCAGGTATGATTACGTATCTAAAATTGAATTACTTCTGCTTTGGTGCTATGCCAGTAAAGACAAGAAGCCCCGAATGACCACTATTATACTAGACAAGATGTTTGCAGCCTCAACTCACAAAACTAGTGATCTACCATATGGTATGGCTCTCACCAAGATCTTTAAGCACTTTGGAGTTGTGCTCACTAGTGAGAATGCAGAGAAAGTGAAAGAAAGACAAGATGGAATCAACGAATCTACTTTGAAAAGCATGAAATATGAGAAAAATAAAGCAACCAATCAATGGGTCAAGAAAAAAGATGGGATCTCCACTGCTACCTCATCCTCACAAGTAGCACCAGAGGATTCTGAAGAAATAGATTTTGAAATCAAAATGGTAGAAATGTTGGAAAAGTTTGACACCGAACTAGATAATTGTTTGAATGTGGTCATGAAGATGGAGACAAAAGTGGAGCAATTGTCAAAAGAGGTGAAACTCATCAAGTAAGAAATAAAAGAAGCTATTCTGAAAGGCTTGAAAGAAGAGAACTCCTCTAATTCTGACGAAGTAAACACTGGGTCTAAAGTAGATTCTAAAGAAAAAAAACTCAGTGAGGAAGAACTAGAAGAAGAAAAGGGAGAGGAAGCAGTAGAAATAGAACTAGAAAAGGACAAAGGGGCTAAAGGAATGATTGTTAAACAAACTTTAGTAAGAGAAACAGAGGAGCAAGTGCCAACACCTGAGAGTTCTGAGGCAAGACAAGGGAAAGGCATTTGTTGCAAGTGCTGCCTGACCCAAATCCCTCTTTTTCTCCTCCTTCCAAACCCAGATACAAATAAAGAGCTAGAAAGAAAATTGCTTTTTCTCCTATCACCAAAGACTATGGCCTTAGACCCAAACCTGGATAAGGAGGTTCTAACACCCCTAATGACCCTATAATTCTATGTCTATATTCTATATTTAAGTTTTATGTTCAGTACTTGAGCACTTAATTTTTCTATTTTCTATTGTATGTGTTGTTATGTTAATGTGATGTTTCTAATACTATTGGCAACGGACTAGCATGTAAGAAATTTTATCTATGTTTGAATGCATTTTTATTATTCACATTGATTGGTTATTTGCTGCCCTTTCAATAGTTAAAATTCTATTTTAATATTTTTGCTATTGTATCAGTCATAATTTTATCATAAATTTTTTTTGATAAGTTGACAAAAAGGAAAAGAAATAGTAAACATTGTATGATGGAGCAAGGGAGAGCCTAGACTAAGGGGGAGGGAGTTTTTCAAGTTTTTCATGATTTTCATGTTTGGTGAAGGTTTTGTCATCATAAAAAAGAGAGAGATTATTGACCTAAGGGTTGATCTCCATAAGTGATTTTGATAATAACAAAAGTTAGCTATTGTGGACTAATGATTTTAACTTAAGTATGCAGCCTAGCTACAACAACATGGTTAAATCTGTGGAGTACTATGTCAAGAAAATGAAAGATTTTGTCAACACCGCACAAGATTGTTGACACCGTGAAGGGCACATGAGAAGAATGTGAATGAAGGTGATGACACCTGAAGAAGAAAAGGTAAGGTTTGAATATCCATATGTTTGGCAATATCTATGACCAACTTATTCACAATGAAGACCCTCGATCCTCATACTCATATCAATCCACTAAAGTATCTTGTCTTCAAAGCATTATGAAGAAAGTTCAAAGGAAAAGTCTATCAAGATTGTCGACAATGCAGATGATTGGAGACACCTAATGGTTTGTCCAACTGAATGACTTCACTAGCACAAGAAGATTGCTGACACCAAGTAGATTGGTTGACAATGGATGACTAAAGCCTAAATATGTTTAGAGGTCCAGAAAGCTACCGAGGAAAGTTAGAAAGGCTTAGACATATTCTCTCCATCGAAGACTGATTTACAGAATCAATGAAAAATATTTTATGGAAAGCAGTAGTAGTTTTATGCAAAGCAGCAGTAAAAGAAGTAGGAAGCTAGATTGGCGAAACTAGTATAAATTGCTAGCAATCTTGGCTAATGACAGAAAAAGGCTCCAACGATCTAATTTTTTAAACTGTCTATCTTAACCAACCACGCATTAAATGCACCTCCAATGGTTCTAACGGCTAATTTCTATGAGAGAATATATATATATATATGGGTTCATACTCATTAATGATTAAGAGATAAGGATCTTAAAGTGCAAGAATCCAAAAGCCCCAAACATTCCTCACTGCTCTACACCTACTGCTATCTTAAAGGATTCAATGAGCTTGTACACTTGCAGACCGAGAGCTTGGATCGAAACTTCTCAGTGATAAAGGGTTTGGTATAAATCCTTGAATGTACTAGTAAGCTTGGCACTTGAAGGAACTAGCAGCTATATAAGAAGATGATTACATAGCGGAATACCTTTGACAAGGTCGAGGAAGAGAGGACGTAGGCAAGGGTTGGGTTGAACCTCTGTAAAATTCTTTTGTTCTATTTTTCTGCTCAGTGTGTGTGTGCTATTTGTGCTTGCCAGCAATCATCATAAACAGCAGCATTGATCTTGCATTACATCTATAGTTTTCTAACAAGAAAACTTGATTGCATCAATCTTGTTTAAATTGTTATTTATGCATTGCTTTTATAGTGCTGATAGTTTTGCTCCATTGTTCTGACAACTTGTTTATTTTAATTTACTCATATTTTTTAAAGAACCTAATTCACCCCCCCCCCCCACCCCCCTTCTTGGGTCATTCTTGAGCTAACAAATATATCAACCAAACATGTATGTTCAGTCGCTAGGCAAGCATTGAAGCATAGTACTCCCAATCATCCACTCAATCCCAGAATACTCATCTTCTACATCATAACTAATCAGAATAACCATAAATATATAATAATCAAATCTACAAAATTTTCAATTTGCAAATTTTTTTTGAAACCCAAAACAAAACAAAAACTACCAAACTACCACTAATTCCCCTCCCCCCCCCCCCCCCCCTCCCCCCCCCCCCCCCCCACCCCCCCCCCCCAAAAAAAGTAATGTAATGTCCTCAATGCATAAAAACAAAGAGAACAAGCAAAGAAGCTCAGAAAAGAGGGAAACGAAACTAGGTGAGACGACACCCCCTCCCCCCAACTTGGGGCGAACTCTAAAAATAAATCAAAAGCCTAGAAATTAACAAAGTTAACTACTATACAGAGAACCTACCTAATATACACTAAGCGGATTGCTTGTCTTCAATCAAATGGGAACTCGAAATAACGGGTCCACTAACCCACTTGTATGCATTGTCCTACCTTTACCCCCTTACTCACTATGTTGGTACACTCAATGCAATCATAGTCTAACTGGTCGTAAGGCTCACTTTTCAATGGTGTTCTCTCTGAAGGATCTTTGACGTGCTCTCTCTCAAAATGGTCTTGCACTAATGTATCAATAAAACTTATTTCTCTTATATCTTCACACCCACCTAGTTGCTTGCTCACATTAAAAATGTTTAACTCAGCAGTCAAATTACCAAAGAGAAGTTTCAAGACCCCATTCCTATAATTGATGAGAGCATTAGATGTAGCTAGGAAGGGTTTTCCTAAGATGATTGGAATGGGAGCTTGAGCACTATGGTTTACTATAGGTTGAGTATCAATCATAATAAAATCCATAGAGAAATAAAACTTATCAACTTGAATAGTACATCCTCCACTATACCTTGAGAAACCCGAATAGACCTATAAGCTAATCGGAGGGCAAATTTTGTAGGGCACAACTCGCCCAAACCTAACTGTTGATACACAGAATAAGGAACCAAGTTTAATTCCCCCCCAAGTCAAGTAAAGCTTAGTCTATACGATGGTTTCCTATGACACATGAAATTGTAGGACACCCAGGGTCCTTGTACTTTGGTGGGGTATTAAACTACAAGATCGTACTTGCTTGGTTAGCCAAACCGGACTTTTCTTTCACATTTAGTTTCCTCTTAACAATGCACAAGCCACTCAGAAACTTGGCATAAGAGGGAATTTGCTTAATAGTATCAAGAAGAGGTATGTTAATTTTCACTTTCTTAAATACCTCGTAGATATCAAAATTTTGAAGTTTATATTTGGGCTTAGCCAATCTATGAGGGAAAGGCGCACGTGATAACACCTCTATGTCATTCTTCTTAGGCTTGTCTACTTTCGCTTTTTCATCCTTCTCACTTTCTATCCTCATGGGTTCTTGATCTTCACTCACCTTATGAAGCTCTCCCTTAGACCCAGAATCTTTAGGAGGTATAGATTTATTAATAATTTTTTCACTTCTAAGAGTAGTGATTGATTGGACTTGTTCATGGTTAAGAACAAGATTGGAACGAATCTCAATCATGTTAGCTTGCCTAGTTGAGTGAAGTTAAGGTTGGGAGCTGTCGCGCTCAGATTTTTTGCACTCGAGGAATACTCACACAAGCGGAAAAAATACTGTACTCTCTCGTTAGAACTCACCCTCCTAGAAGAATGAGTGCGACTAGGTTTGAATTGAAAATAGATTTGAATAAAGGGCTTTTGAAAAAGATTTGGAGTCACCACCTAACTTGATTAAGGCGAGTTAGGTCACCTAAAAACTAAGCATAATCCGAAAACTACACTTAGGGTTTTTGAAAAAATGATTTGAAAATATCACCTCGAGAGAGGGTTTTAAGAAAAAATAGGTTGTTTGGCAACCTTTGAAAAACATTTAGCCCTTTTTTGAGAATAACTCTGTTTGGTCTTTGAAAACAGTGATATAGGTTCGGAGGTTGGTTACGTGTAGGGAAGACGTACTAAGCCATCACCCTACCCCGCCCTTTCGGTACCTACATGTCAATCTACCCTAGATTCACCTATGAGAGTCTTTAACTAACCAATGACCAATCCTATCCACTTTTAAAGAGAAATTTTGAAAAGAAATTGACATGATGCAAGATATGCAAGAGTAAGAAAGAGAATTGAAAAATAGATTTGGAAATAGATTTGAAAAGAAATTGATTTGATTTAAAAGAGATTTGAAGAGATAGAATTGAAATTGGAAAAGTTTTAGAAATTGAAAATAGAGATTTGAAAATAGATTTTTGGGATTGGAAACTTGAAATAAATATGGAATTGGAGATTGAAGAAGATTGTAAAATTGGAGATTTGTTAGAGGTTGTGGATTTGAAATTTTAAAAAATATTGTGACCACACCCATGAGGGTTGCCTACGTATCCTTTTAGAGGAATCAGGTCAGTCGTAGTTCAGACAAGAGTCCGATTGAGAATAAAAGAGTTGATTTGGAAGAAAGAGATTGAATTGGAAATTGAATTGGAAGATTGAGAGATTGAACTTTGATTGGAAGATTTGAAAAGTTTTGATTTTGAAAGACTTGGTTTTAGGAAATCTAGACTTAGGAGCTTAGAAAAGAAGGATTGGATTTGACTAGGAAAGAGTTTAGAGAAGAATTGACTTAAATACTTGGACTTGGAAGATTAAGAAAGCTTGGAATTTTTGAAAGGTTCGAATTAGGAAAGTTTCATTTTAGGAAAGTTTTGGAATTAGGAAAGTTTCATTTTTGGAAAGATTTGGCTTAAGAAGGTTTCAACTTAGGAAAGCTTTGAATTAAGAAAGTTTTATGTTAAGAAAGTTTCATTTTTGGAAAGTTTCGTTTCAGGAAAGTTTCAATTTAGGAAAGTGTTCGAATTGGGAAAGTTTTCATTTCAGGAAAGGTTTCGAAATTATGAAGTTTTGAAAGTTGGAAAGTTTGGAATGTTTTGAAATAGGGAAGTTTTGAAAGTAAGAAAGTTTTGAGTTTAGAAAATTTTAGATTTGAAAAGATTTGAAGTTTTAGGAAAGTTTAGAATTTAGAAAGTTTTTAGATTTAGAAAGTCTTAACTTAAGAAAGTTTTGAACTTGGAAAGCTTTGAATTTGGAAAGATTTGAAATTTGGAAAGTTTAAGATTTAGAAAGTTTTAGAGTTTGAGTTTTAGAAAATCTTGAAATTAGGAAAGGTTTGAATTTAGGAATGGTTTGAAAACTTAGATTTGGAAAGTTGAGATTTGGAAAGGGATAGAGTTAGGAAATGATTGAATTAGGAAAGATTTGGAAGCTTAATGTTTAAGGAAAGATTTGAAAGCTTTAGGAAGCTTATGATTTAGGAAGGTAGGAAATTATGAAAGAGGGGAATTAGGAAAGATTTAGATTAGGAAGGGATTGGATTTTGTTTCTAAGAAGAAGTGTTTGATTTTGTTTCCAAAAATGGATGATAAGATCTAGTTTTCCTAAACGGAAGATTGGATTTCGTTTCCTAAAGGGAAGGTTGGATTTGACAAGGATTTGGTAAGGGAGGTTTTAAAAACTCTAAATTTGAAAAGCTATGGTTTTGACATAGAAAAGAGGTTTTTTTGGAAACTTATGATTTTGATGTAGAAAACAAGAGGTTTTGAAAACCTAGGTTTGGGGCAAGGTTGAAAATCACGTTTTTGGAAAGAAAATTAGGGTTTCCTAATTGTGGGTTTTAGGGCTTGACTTGGGCACCAAGAAAAAGGATTTTTGGAAATTGCATTTTTGGAAGCGAAAATTTTTAGAAGAGAATCCTAGAGAGGAGTTTCTATAGGAAAAATTTTGGAAAGAGTGTTTTGGAAAGATTTTTGAAAAGAGATTGTTGGAGAGAGTTTTTAGGAAAGATTTTTAGGGAGCGTTTTTTTAGAAAGTGAATTTTGGGGAGAGGATTTTGGAAAGGAGATTAAAAAGAGAAGTTTTGAAAAATAGATTTTTGGAGGGAGTTTTTGAAAACAACTTTGGAAAGGAGAGTTTTTGGAAAGCATGTTGGAGAAGAGATTTTTAGGAAGAGATTTTTGAAAATAGAGTTTTTAGAAGCTACCAAAAATGTCTCACTTTCCTAAAGCGATTCTAACCATAAGAAGGCTAGAACCACTTTAGGAAAGCGGTTTTGAAAATAACAAAGGTTTAAAAATATGGACTATGAAAGTCACTTTAAATGTAACACTTTCCTAAAGCAACCCTAGCCATAAAAATGCTAGAATCACCCCAGGATTGTGATTTTGAAAACAAGTTGAATGCAAGTTTTGAAAACGAGTTTAAAAACGATTTTTGGAAGATGCAAGATCATGATATACACAATGTAAGTTTGGGGTCGTGAACATACAAGGTTAAGGCTTCACCACATAATCAAGGGGGCCGAACCCGCGTGGTCTCCAGTTAGCCTAAAGGAAAGCCCCCAACACGGTGACCCTCCGATAGTCTAATCATACACATGGACCGGGAGTCCCCTTGTTTCAAGCATGCAAAGAAAGGAGGGGAAAGAGATGAGGGATTAAAATAGAGAAAACCCAAGTGGGTTAGGAGAGAGAAGAGAGAGGGGGGAGTGCAGAAACGTAAAACGAAAGCCTACCTTGTGTCTTGTTTATTTTGCGAGCCTTGCTTTCTTCGGTTTTTGCTTTACTTCAGTCTTGATCTTCGAGGGCTCGTCTTTAATCTTCAAGACTTCGGTTTGCAGCTCTTCCAGTCTTCAAAGGAGGGTTGGAGGCTAATGTATAAGTGTGAGAGGGTGTATAAGAGTGCATGTAAGGCTAGTGTTTGTGTATGGTGGCTAGGGTTTGGAAAACCTAAGGAAGCTAGGGTTTAGGGAGTGTTCGAGCTCTGTATATCGAATTTTAGGGTTTTTAGACTGAGTTTGCAGACCTCTTTCACACTGAAAGAGGCTCTGTATTTATAGAGAGAGGAATACACTGGCACTTGTTGCAAAAGCTCCAGGCCAAAAATTACACTGGCGCCAATAGGGGTGGCGCCAGGCCATTTTTTGGCTTGTAGTGGTGCCGGCCATTTAGGAAATGTTTAAGGTCGGCAAGCAACGTATCTTTGACTAGATTTGGGCGCCTGTACTAGTGACTACCATGTAATTTTTAGCCTAGCTTCACTAGGAGTGACTCCAGAAAGTCCAGGAATGATTTAAGGGACCGAAAATGGCCCGGAAGGTTGGAAAAGAGTAGGAACACTTAAAATAGTGTCCCGGAGGTATTTGACTTGGAAAATGAGGATAGGATGTGTCAGAATGGTTGACCGGGCCTTTAGGGCCAAAATGGTCAATCGGGCCGGAAAGCGACCGGGATGAACTCGGATTGTCCCGGAAGAAGACTCGAGATTTGGAAACATTATTCAGAATGTTCCCAAAGGTTGTTGGTTTGATTCCCAAAGCCGGTGTGGTCGGAAAAGGTGACCGGCCCACCAGGGGTAAAACGGTCATTTCGCACCGGGTTTACCGAAACTGACTCGGAATGATCCAAAAGGATGAAGAAAGGTTGAGAATACTATAAAAAGCATTCTCGGGAAGTTACCGGTTTGATACCCAGAGTCGGTGTGGTTCCCGGGGCATTCGGATGCCCAGAGGCGAAATGATCATCTTAACTGAAAAGTCTCGAAAAAGGCCCAGGGGCAGTTTGGTCATTTTTTACTGAAGTGGGCTAGCAGACACTAGTGTTGACCTGGGTTTTGAGTGTTTCCACCACTTTGATGGCGGTCGTCGTGACACAGGAGTTTGTTGGCAATTCCCTATATCGACTTGTTTACGAGTATTTTCGCTACTTTGATGGTTGTGATGTTTGCGAGTATTTCCACTACTCTAACGATTCGCGATCATTCCCGAGACTGCCTGATCTCGGGAAGCTGCTAAAGGGACTTAGCGCCTGAGAAGTCAACTTTCTCGAAAGGCATGCCTAAATGGACATTTTTGCATTGGCAGGCTAGCAGGCGCCAAAGGTGGACCGCTCTACTATCTAGAGGACTTGGGGTCTCATCCCGATCAACAGGTTTAAAGGGACTTACCGTTTAAAAGAGATTTTCTTCAAAAAATGTGTCGGACCGTCTCGAGGAATAAATTGTCTCGAGAAAGGGATTAGAATTGGAAAGAGGTCTTATCGTCTTCGAAAAGACGCGCTTGATTTGAAACCGTCTCGAGGAATAAACTGTCTTAAGAGAGGGATTGGAATTGGAAAGGGGACTTACCATCTTCAGAAAGACGTACCTGATTTGGAACCGTCTCTAGGAATAAACTGTCTCGAGAGAGGGATTGGAATTAGAAAGGGGTCTTATCGTCTTCGGAAAGACGTGCCTGATTTGGAACCGTCTCGAGGAATAAACTGTCTCGAGAGAGGGGTTGGAAAGGAGACTTACCGTCTTCGAAAGACGTGCCCGATTTGGAACCGTCTCGAGGAATAAACTGTCTCTAGAGAGGGATTGGAAAGGGGACTTACCGTCTTCAGAAAGACGTGCCTGATTTGGAACCGTCTCAAGAAATAAACTGTCTCGAGAGAGGGATTGGAAAGGGGACTTACCGTCTTCGGAAAGACATGCCTAATTTAGAATAGATTTACCGTCTCCAGGAATCAACTGTCCCGAGAGAGGGATTGGAGTTGGAATTGGAAAGGACAATGCCCCTAAGGGCATTTTGGTCATTTTGCCTCTATTTGGGCCTGGTGGGCCGGCGAAGCGATGGACAGACGGGATTTGGACTTAGAAAGTTGGTTTCGATTGGAATACGTCCATATTGACTTGAGTACAAGTCTGAACGGAGCGTAGATTGCTGAGCGGTCAAAAATGGGGTGCTTACAGGCAGGAAACCTTCATTTCTCTTATATAGTCAAAGATTAGGTCAATAAAGTCTTCTGACCCTTTATCTCTTCTAATACCTTATTTACCCTTGCATTCACACTCATTTGAGAGTGCATGAACTGTTGAAGGGGAGGTTGATAGGACATAGGCGCTTGGTATTGCTGCTAGGGTGGTTGTGCCTGATATTGCAATGGTGGAGGAGCTTGATATTGTTAAGGGTAGAAGTCCCCTCATTTCTCTAACCAAAATTAGGGTGATTGTGCCACCCTAGATTATGAGTTGGTGTATATGGGTTTCCTACTCCTCCTTGGTTGGTTACTGGCTTATTATAAGGATTAATAGCATTGTTTAGCCATGAACAACATCCCTAAAAGCCAAAATGGTGGGACAATCATCAATCCCATGGGCTTTACTATCACACACCATGCACATGACCTCACTCACGGGCTCACTAGGAACAATCCAGACACCACATTGACCTTGTTCATCTCTATAGCTTCTACTTTTCTAGTGAGAGTTAAAATTTTAGCATTAACACCATCTGCTTCTCTGAATATAAATCGCCCACCCCCTTAAACGATAGACTTTGACTCAAGGTTTTGAGTCCCAATCGTATCCCAATCTCATGTATTGTCTGCTAAGAAGTTAAAGAAGTCAAAGGTTTCCTCAAGCGTCTTCTCATATAACTCTCCATTGCACATGGTCTCAACAAATCGCTTTAATTACGGTGTTAGAGAGGAGAAGAAGCCACTAATCACTTTCCAAGGCTCTTGACCATGCTGTGGGCATGAATTCATAATTTCCTTATATCTCTCCCAATATTGATAAAATGTTTCATGTTGATGAGGGGAGAATTAGAAGATTTGGTGATGAATTGCCTCAATTCTATGTTCCGGGAAAAATTTCTTAAGGAATTCAGCCTGTAAAACGACCCATAAAGGTATAAATATTGGTTTTAAGGTGTTAAGCCAGATCTTAACCTTGTCCTGTAAAAAGAATGGGAAGAGTCATGAAGAGTCTACTTTGTGCAAGTCTTATCTAAGAATATAATGCACATCTCTTCAAAGTTCTTTATGTGTTGATAGAGCTGCTCGGAATCCTCCTCATGAAATTTTGGAATCATTGGGGCCATGCTTGGTTTAACGTTCAAAGGGGCCAGTTATGGTGGAAGAATTATGCATGAAGGTGGGTTTTGCCTTGCAAGATTCAGATAATCTCTAAGTGATTGAGGTGGAGGTGGTTGGTTATTGGCCCCTCCTTGGGCATTGCCCGGAGGGTCAATTATGTTGAAATTGGCCCATCTCTTCAAAACCAATTAACAATGAATGGTTTATAGATGGAGATTGTGTGTGAAGATCTACTCATTGCAGTCAACCGCTAAGATCTCTCGACCAAACTGACATGAAAATGTAAAAATGCAATAAATAGAGTAGGCTACAAGCCTTGGCACACCATACACAATCAATCAAGTCCTGCCTAACCTCCAATCTCCTTATGATAAATCATCGATTATATCAAAATATAGAGTAGGCTACAACCCTTAGCACACTATATACAATCAATCAAGTCTTGTTGAACCTCCAATCTCCTTATGATAAACCACTAATTATATCAAAATATCTCAATCCAACTGACTTTTCCAATCTCCATATGCAAAACAATACCACCAATAATCAAATAACACCAAATCCTAAACGCCTCCATCACCTACCCAACTAAATGCAACATTAAAGAAAAGAAAACAAATAATCCTAAAAAGAAGAAAAATAAAAGGGAAAATAATCTCTAAGATGCTTACAAAGAAAGACCTAAGGGTGGAATGAAGTTACCCAATATGAGCTTTGGTTACTTTGGTGTAGTTGGTAGAGTGGGAGAATTTCACTTGTCTTGAACGATCTTTTCATACCCAAATTCCAATGGATTTTGCTTCAGTTCCCCAGCAACGGTGCCAAAATACTTGACTCACTCCAAAAAGTGCTCGAGATATGATCCCAAGTGCAGGATTTGCGAAGTAATAGATACCTAGTAAGTCCGGAGTCAAACAACAAGGAATTGTGAATAGGTGTATAAAACTCGCTTTGAAAACTCAAAGAATAGGAAAACCCACCAAAAAGAAAAGAAAAGGTTGAATCTTGATAGTTGTTGTTTGAGAAAACTAGAATTGAAATTGAAAGTAATAACAAAAAGAAGAATCATGGCCATGAATGATTCAATTGTTAGACGAATGTGTAGTTGTTGAAGGTATGTTTAACTTAACTCAACAACTATGAGAGTGTTGTTAAATTAGGAAATTTATCAATAAAAATTGATTGAAATCTTGATAGATTCTTGAAGATTAGTAAAAAGTTGTTTTTCAAATAATCCTTATCAAGTATCTAAGTAACCGATATCCCAAAACCTAATTTGTGTCTAACGACTCAAAGATTTGATCAAGAGATCTTCATTTCTAAGGAAAATCTTAAAGAACACATAAAGATTCAATAAGAAAAGATATAAACTTTGAAACTCATGAGTTACCTTAATCAACCATACAAAACCTTTCAATCTTCATATTCTAATGCCAAGAGTTGATTAGCTACTTAAACACATGAAGAAAACTTAAATTGAATTCATAAAGATTGCATTTGATTACACTAGAATGAAAGCACAATGAAAATCTAGCTATTCTCCTTAAGAAAACTCTCAAAAAAACTCTAAAAGCATAAAAACTAAGGATCCCCTAAATTAGGGTTACAAATACACTTATATAGGTTTAGGAAACCAAGGAAAAAGTCAAAAACGTGGGCAGCCATTCAAACT